>JARFIZ010000035.1:1200000-1575629 GCA_036325965.1 Sinopyrophorus schimmeli
TTTGTTTTCAACAATAATTTTGTTAAAAGGCACAAAATTGGCGATTTGGGAATTTTGTTATTAATATAATTCTGTAATATTTAATTGCGAATTGTCACAGAGTAAATTAATTCTGGTAGTGTGCTTTAAGCTGAGTGTGCACGTTCGAGCTCAAAGTGGCACATTTCCGATCTCGGGAAAATGAAGCGCGCCGCTCCGCGTCGCGCTTCATTTGCTTCCCTCGCTCGAAAATGTGCCACTTTTCGCTCGAACCGCACATCTTCGTATTTATTCAATTTGTTTAAATTACTTTTTGGATTTAAAAGGAAATAGCAATATATTCAAATAAAACGACATATGCGCAGTAACATATAGTTTGATAACCACTGGTCTAGCTATATACCAGCGCAACATAGCGCTTTGTTATATTTAATTTAGTCGCGCCAAAGAAGTATTACTTCTAACGTGCGTACATAAGTACATGCACCGGTTTTTTTACATAGAATGAAATTCAGTTTTAAACATTTAGCAAAATTATTAAAGTAAACTCGAAGAATAAATTATTTTAAGTTTTAGACAACTCAAATTAAATAAATTAATAACTTGGAAAATTTTTAAAATATATTTAAGAACTTTAGAAATTTTAATTATCAATTTTTTGTATAACACAAATTGAATAAAACAAAACTTTATTCGGTAAATTTAAAAGGAAATTTTGATGAAAAAATTATTATGTATTTTCAGAAAACTCAAATAGAGTAAATACAGAATTTGTGGTTTTCAAAAACTTTGAAGATCATTAATTTACGCAAATAAAATTAATATTGAGAAAACTCAATAAATAAATTATCTTAATTGTTCAGAAATATTAAATTTAGAAAATTAAATACAGTCAAACTTCGATAGGTCGAAGTTAAAGAGAAACTAAAAATAATTCGCGTTATCAAAATTCGAGCTATCGATATAAAAATATTTTTAGTTTATGTTTTAAAATTTACTTATTGCTTCTTTTCTTAATAATTTCCTAGTGATTTCTTGCTAAAACCTAAATCTTGTGTCTTGAACAAGTTGTAATTAGGCTTCATTTATGGAATAATTCAATTTTTAAATATAAAAAAATATTTATGTTATATATTATATGCATCAAAATTTTAGAATGACTTAGGTGGGGAATGTTAAAAAAGATTGGGAAACACTGCTCTACATATTTCAAAATATTTTAAAACTATTAATTATTTATTTTATGTTATTTGTGTATGCTCATAACAGTTAAGTTGAGCCAAATTAATATTTTTTTTCGTACTCATCAAATTCGGTTGTTTTTTGTATGTCAAGGGGTTAGGCCCTCTGACGCGATGCCGTTGACTGTGGCTCACGTCGCCCACGCCTTACGCCGATACTGATGAAGCCTAAACTATTTTAGAAATAAAAATGTTACTTTTTGTATTTGAATATTATTTTCTATTGGTACACCATGACAAATTAATTTATGGAAAAAATACAACGAACGAAGTTCATTAAAAACGGAAGTCGCACGAATATCTACAACGAAAACCATTTAAAGAAAAATTCATTCATTTGTAACAAATATTTTGGGATCACGTAAAAACGAAAACATTTTTGGACATTTAGGAGAGAAAATTGCGAGCCGGAAACCTTTTCCGGTTTTCGTTATACGACCTATAAAAAAATTTATTGACCAATACGTAACATTAACAACTCCCAAAGTATTTGAGAACTAGAGCATCCTTTGAAAAAAAAATCAGTGGTCGTAATTGGGTTAGAAAAAATAAATTTGAGGGTTAATCTCGTTAAAACTCGATTGCCGTATCAAACATGGCAAAAGTAGGTTGTTATACCTACGTGTGTATTATATGTACGAGAGCAACTCTTACAATTTTAAATTTATATACAATTCTCTACTATGCTACTACGTACGAAGTATTGTATTTGAAATTCAGTTGGCTTTTCGATTTCCAATATCGAATTATCTTATAATAAGAGAGAATGTAAATGTAATAACGTGGCTTTTGGTAGATTAAAAATCATTCGTAATTGATTGATGGTCGACTTCGTATACCTAATACATAGGAGCAGGGGTTTTATTTATATCAGAGGACTTTTTGTCCTTCAATTCAATTTATTAACATACCCACCTAAAATATGAGAAATACATTTTTGAGGTTATACTTCTTTTGGCGCGTTGGGAGTAAAATTTTACCAGGCAACGGAAGTTGCGCGCGCAGCTCTTCGACAGTTGAAAATTTATTGTAGATTAATTATTGTGAATGTTGCACAAAACCGAGCGTGCGCATTCGAGCTCAAAGTGGCACATTCCGAACTCGGGAAAATGAAGCGCGCCGCTCCGCGTCGCGCTTTATTTGCCACCCTCTCTCGGAAATGTGCCACTTTTCGCTCGAATGCGCACATCCTCGTACTTATTGATTTGCCTTAATCTTTTCACTTTCAACTGACAAAAGTAAAAGTTCAGTAAATATGGATTTTATGTTCAAAATTTTTTTTACCATAGCAATGAGTGGAAGCGAGCGAAAAGATACGACAATTTCGTAGGTGCGAGTGAGATAAAACAATTAAATTATTTAATTAATTTTTTGGCTAATTTATTAGTCAAAATTTTGGGAATCGTGCATAATGCCGAGTGTGAATTCGAGTCAAGTGGCACATTCCGATCTCGGAATGAAGCGCGCCGCTCCGCGTCGCGCTTCATTTGCTTCCCTCGCTCGGAAATGTGCCACTTTTCGCTCGAATGCGCACATCCTCGTACTTATTGATTTGCCTTAATCTTTTCACTTTCAACTGACAAAATTAAAGTTCAGTAAATATGGATTTTATGTTCAAAAAATGTATTTACCATAGCAATGAGTGGAAGCGAGCGAAAAGATATCGACAATTTCGTAGGTGCGAGTGAGATAAAACAATTAAATTATTTAATTAATTTTTTGGCTAATTTATTAGTCAAAATTTTGGGAATCGTGCATAATACCGAGTGTGCACATTCGAGCTCAAAGTGGCACATTCCGATCTCGGGAAAATGAAGCGCGCCGCTCCGCGTCGCGCTTCATTTGCTTCCTCGCTCGGAAATGTGCCACTTTTCGCTCGAATGCGCACATCCTCGTACTTATTGATTTGCCTTAATCTTTTTACTTTCAACTGACAGAATTAAAAGTTCAGTAAATATGAATTTTATGTTAAAAAATATATTTACCATAGCAATGAGTGGAAGCGAGCGAAAAGATACGACAATTTTGTAGGTGCGAGTGAGATAAAACAATTAAATTATTTAATTAATTTTTTGGCTAATTTATTAGTCAAATTTTGGGAATCGTGCATAATACCGAGTGTGCACATTCGAGCTCAAAGTGGCACATTCCGATCTCGGGAAAATGAAGCGCGCCGCTCCGCGTCGCGCTTCATTTGCTTCCCTCGCTCGGAAATGTGCCACTTTTCGCTCGAATGCGCACATCCTCGTACTTATTGATTTGCCTTAATCTTTTTACTTTCAACTAACAGAATTAAAAGTTCAGTAAATATGAATTTTATGTTAAAAAATATATTTACCATAGCAATGAGTGGAAGCAAGCGAAAAGATACGACAATTTTGTAGGTGCGAGTGAGATAAAACAAATAAATTATTTAATTAATTTTTTGGCTAATTTATTAGTCAAAATTTTGGGAATCGTGCATAATACCGAGTGTGCATATTCGAGCTCAAAGTGGCACATTCCGATCTCGGGAAAATGAAGCGCGCCGCTCCGCGTCGCGCTTCATTTGCCTCGTTCGCTCGGAAATGTGCCACTTTTCGCTCGAATGCGCACATCCTCGTACTTATTGATTTGCTTTAATCTTTTTACTTTCAACTGACAAAATTAAAAGTTCAGTAAATATGAATTTTATGTTCAAAAATGTATTTACCATAGCAATGAGCGAGCGAAAAGATACGTCAATTTCGTAGGTGCGTGAGATAAAACAATTAAATTATTTAATTAATTTTTTGACTAATATATGAGTCAAAATTTTGTGAATCGTGCTTAAAACCGAGTGTGCACATTAGGGTGTCCGTTATTTCCCAAGTTGATTTTTTTTTGCTGCCCCCCCATAAATTTTTAGTTTTTGCATTAAAAAAAATATCCATTCCAAAAAAACTCTTAGTTTTCAAATTAAACCGTGCCGAAATCATGTTACATTTTCCATTTACATACTTTTTGCATTTCATTTTTTTTTCTGAAACATAAAGCAAAACGGCAATGACCAATATATATTTTTATAAAAAATTGAAAGCTCTACAAGAAAGGTATCTTATGATTTTTTGATAATTTCACTTCTTCGAAAGTTATTGAACATTAAAGTCAGGGCCTGTAATTTTTGATTAATATTTTTTTTAAGTCAATTATTTATTGTGAATCATGCGTTACACCGAGTGTGCGTATTCGAGCTCAAAGTGGCACATTCCGATCTCGGGAAAATGAAGCGCACCGCTCTGCGTCGCACTTCATTTGCTTCCCTCGCTCGGAAATGTGCCACTTTTCGCCCGAATGTGCACATACTCTGCATTCTTTTTTGTTTATATTAATCGTCCCTCTTTAAATAAAAACTTTTCCGAAACCTGTCTACCATGTAAATCGGGAAATAAGTGTACAAGTAGGAGGCGCCGAAATTATATTTTTTAAGGGAAGCAACATATAGTTTGGAAACCACTGATTTACCTATACACATACGTAAGGTACGCAACCTAAGACGTGGTTATATTTAATTTAGTCTCGCTAAAGAAGTATAACTTCTAACGCGCGTATATAAGTACACGCATCTGTATTTTTTTACTTAACCCTTAATAAGTTTTACAAGCTTTCTTTGTTTTGTACACTTAGTAATTTATAATTTCATGTTTTACTTCTCTGAACTTTAATAATTTTAGATTTAATCGTCTTTTTGTTTATGCGTGATAAGAATCTGATAACAAAATAGGAATTTATGCAGATAAAAATATGTTTCTGTTTCTTTTATATTTTGTTTTAATTAAAACAGACTTTTTGATGTACTTATTTTTTTCTCTGAAACATAAAGCAAAACGGCAATGGCCAATATGTATTTTTATAAAAAATTGAAAGCTCTACAAGAAAGGTATCTTATGATTTTTTGATAATTTCACTTATTCGAAAGTTATTGAACATTAAAGTCAGGGCCTTTAATTTTTTATTAATATTTTTTTTAGTCAATTATTTATTGTGAATCATGCTTCACACCGAGTGTGCGCATTCGAGCTGAAAGTGGCACATTCCGATCTCGGGAAAATGAAGCGCGCCGCTCCGCGTCGCGCTTCATTTGCCTCCCTCGCTCGGAAATGTGCCACTTTTCGCTCGAATGCGCACATACTCTGCATTCTTTTTGTTTATATTAATCGTCCCTCTTTCAAATAAAAAACTTTTCCGAAACCTGTCTACCATGTAAATCGGGAAATAAGTGTACAAGTAGGGAGGCGCCGAAATTATATTTTTTTAAGGGGGAAGCAACATATAGTTTGGAAACCACTGATTTACCTATACACATACGTAAGGTACGCAACCTAAGACGTGGTTATATTTAATTTAGTCTCGCCAAAGAAGTATAACTTCTAACGCGCGTATATAAGTACACGCATCTTTTTTTTTACTTAACCCTTAATAAGTTTTACAAGCTTTCTTTGTTTTGTACACTTAGTAATTTATAATTTCATGTTTTACTTCTCTGAACTTTAATAATTTTAGATTTAATCGTCTTTTTGTTTGTGCGTGATAAGAATCTGATAACAAAATAGGAATTTATGCAGATAAAAATATGTTTCTGTTTCTTTTATATTTTGTTTTAATTAAAACAGACTTTTTTGATGTACGATAAAAATCTTTAAGTTCGAATAGTTGGACGACTTATGTTAAAATTTAAAAAAAAACAAATAGTAGGAAACGTAGTCTTTTTTATTGAAGAACATTATATAAGTAGTTTATTTAGGCAAGATATATAGTTGTAATTTGTTAGCCGGCTTACAAGGTATAAAGGGTATCTAAGTTGCAGGGATTTATCCAAGTATATTATAATAGGGTTGTGCAAGTTTCACAAAAAGTCGGGCAACTTTGAAAAGTAAACCAAATGTGACCAACTAAATAGGTTTATCAATTTTTTGTTAATTAATCTGTAAATTATATATTTTCACGTGGTACAAAATGATCTCTCTGGGGAAAATGATCCTCTTCCGTTTCGATGAAACTGATAACGTTATCTTGTTAATTTTTGGGTAATATGTCAATATCGGCCTACCTACTCACCTGTTAAACCGGCATGGCGAATTATTTATGCAATAGACGAGATTTTTTATGTTATAAATATCTATGGTTATAAATAATTGATCTCGAAGATAAGAATTTTTTTTTTGTAGGCAAGTGATATTTTTTTTCACATATTATTTGAATAAAACGTTGTAAACGATGCCATATTTGTTTTCATTATTTAATACACCAAAAATATGGTTTCCGAAGATGATCTGCTGACTGAATCCCTTAGGATCATCTTACTCACAGCACAGGGATCATTTTGGACACCACGATGTATAAAATGATACTTTAGCAGGTTTTTAAAAAATGACTCGGATATTAATAATTAAAGAATGCAAATATGCCAATACTTAAACAGTAAAACTGTCTATCCAAAACGGCTCTAACATTAAGATTATGTTGAATAACTTTTGACTCACGACCCCTTAAGGGGATCCTTTTATACCACTTTCTCCTACATTTAGATATTTCTCTGAAAATGTGGATCTTTACGGCTATAGAGTCGTGACTAATTTAAATATTTCCGAAAATCTTGTACGGTAATTTTTATAGCATTAATAGATATATCAGGCGGTACATGTGCTAATTTTTTTTTTTTTTAATTCCAAAAACGAAACCGAATAAATGGGCACGGTAATGAGATTTGGGGTCTATAGTAATATCAACGTGGTTATGCGAAGTAGTGATATCTCTAAATCAAACGAATGCAAACATAGTTTTTAATACAAAGTTAATCGCACTCCACACTTTAAAAGATGACAAGTTTTCATAAACGTTATTGCGAAAAATTAAGCACGTGGTAAATGATGCGGCATCTATCCCATGTCATACTGCGGCAACTGTCCTTTTTATTGGGATAGACGCCGCATGGGACTCACATGAACACCAAAAGTAAAAATAGATTAGGATAGTCATTAACTTATTTAAAAACATGCTGTTATTGAGTTAAAACATCTAAATGTTGTAAATATTATACATAAGCATTTCTATCAAATCAATTATCAACATGCATAAAACCTTCAAGGCAATAAATAATAATCGAATGTATAGTATCAACAAAAAAACATCTATCATTTGTAGTGAATATTACCCCATGTGCGGCATCTCTCCAACCACGGCAACTCTGTCGCATTTCGTCGCTGCGCCTGACAAGTTATATGTGATTTTTGTAAGGTTTTGGGAAACAACAAAAAACGTGTTATTGTATAAAATAATAGAAACAGTGCTAAATTTTTAATACAATATCAAAGACATTTATTAAATGTCTTTGATATTGCATTAACAACAATTTAGCAGTGTTTCTATTATTTTATTCAATAACACGTTTTCTGTTGTTTCCTTACAAAAATCTTACAACCTTACAAAAATCTCATATGGAACTTGTCAGGCGCAGCGACGATTTACTCTAATTCTAAAATCGTATTTCCGCTCTCAAAATTTTTCTTGGGGCTTCACTTATTTTTTATAATTTTTTACTTTTTTCATTAAGAAATTGCCGTGAATTTAATTTAATAAGGCGGCAAGAATGGAATTCTTGTTAGGATTTCTTAATATTCTGTATCGTAATTGACAATTTTTTTAAAACGGGACATTTTGGCGTCCCGAATGCGGAAAACCGGACAGATGATCTGAAAACGGAACAGTCCAATTCAAAACGGGACGTATGGCGACATTACTCATGAAATGTGTACAAAATCAGCAGATGTCAGTACTGTAATAAGTCATATATAAATACATATCTGATGCTCAGAGCATAAAAGAGTGAAAGTTTTTGAGGTTAAAGGAGAGTAATTCAATCCTTTAATATTTACTTTATGCATCTTTTCCTAAGAACATATAATTAAGTTTTATTGCAATTTAGAACTTACTGCGGTACTCGTGTAGTCTTTTCATTTATTACGTTCCTTTATTATTAAGTAATTGACTGTTGTATTGTTTATGGTGCTTATTTGTTTAATTACTAAATTAATCTTTTCGTGAAAGTCACATTTTGCTTTGTACGATAGACACGGTAATGACAGTTTTTGCCAATTTTTTGCTAATAAAATTGTATGAATATTGATATTGATATATAAAAGGTGAGATGAGCAATCACCTATAATGATTTGATGAAAAAAGCATGGTTTACAGTTTAATTGGCATAAGGGAAAATGCAAAACATTTTTTTCTGAGTAAAATATCCATACCTATGTAAATATAATACATAAACGAGTAATTAAATAGTAGTAAGGTCAACAGTGATTTTGATGTTTGAATAATAACACGTGTTTTTAAGTGTTTTGGGCTCCCTTATCAGGAAAACAACATTACATTTTTCTTATCGCGTCCAGGTTTTTACAAAGCGACTTTTACACGAACTGCTTATTTACTGCATATTTTGTCTTTTTATTTGCAACACTGCCACAGTCGTTTTCAAAGTGTCCGCACTTTGGTAAATTAATATGTAAAAACAGAATTTATTGGTTTAACCTTCCGCATACTAGGTGACTAAATGTCACGTACCACACTAGGTGGGGTTTGCTATACCCCGAAAATAAAAAGAAATAAAATCCACAAAATTGTAATTTATAAGAAATGTATTTTAATAACCAATAATGCATAGATTTAAAAAAAAACACATCTATTTATGCATTAGAATAGGGTCAGATCACGTCAAGTGGACCCCCCATTTACCACTTGATCATGAAAATTAAATTAATGCATATTTTTATTAAGTAGTCACTACTAAAAATTAATCCCAAAACAGTTTTTCGAAATTTTCATTTTAACAACAATTTTTTTAACAATGAAAATTTCTTGTACTTTTTATTAAAAAATCGATTACATATCAACCGTGAAAGGATTTACTGTTGAATATCTATATTTTGTTAAAATGGTGAAAAGTCAAAATTATTTATGTATTATCCTATTGTTTATTAATTTTAAATAAACAAATGAAAATTTCAGTGACTTCGTGGTCGAAAAATAAAAAGTTTTTTCACTGATTTCATGCGTTATACATTTAAGTTTAAGATGCAGAAAAAAAATTTGAGTGCTTGCGATTAATTTAAACAATATAAATTTATTTATGACCGCGCGCCGGGCGCTGTCAGTGTAGCGTGCGCCCGAGTACCTCTGAATCTATTCTAACTTGGGTCGGTCGGAACTAAAAATAACAATAAAAAATATTCATTATTCAATAAATTTTATGTTTTTAAGTATTATTTAGTAAACAATAAAATAACGTAATTTTTTATTAATTAACTAAGACAGAGAAAATTTTCAAATAATTAAATATATTAGTTTTACAAAATTGTGTAATCTATTTTTACTGTTTCTTGGTCATTTTATAAGTTATAATTTTTTAATTTACTAAGAAGTACTCCATCTATAGTTAAAACAAAACGCTCGTTACAATATTCATTTGTTATTCGCGTATACACGTTAATTTTCATTTTTTCGAGATCGTAATGTGCCACTTTGAGTTTGAATGTGCACACTCGGTTTTAAGCACGATTCACAAAATTTTGACTAATAAATTAGCCAAATAATTAATTAAATAATTGTATCGTTTTATCTCACTCGCACCTACGAAATTGTTGTATCTTTTCGCTCGCTTCCACTCATTGCTATGGTAAATACATTTTTTTAACATAAAATCCATATTTACTGAATTTTTATTTTTGTTAGTTGAAAGTGAAAAGATTAAGGCAAATCATTAAATACGAGATGTGCACATTCGAGCGAAAAGTGGCACATTTCCGAGCGAGGAGGCAAATGAAGCACGACGCGGAGCGGCGCGCTTTATTTTCCCGAGATCGGAATGTGCCACTTTGAGTTCGAATGTGCACACTCGGTTTTAAGCACGATTCACAAAATTTTGACTAATAAATTAGCCAAAAAATTAATTAAATAATTGTATCGTTTTATCTCACTCGCACCTACGAAATTGTTGTATCTTTTCGCTCGCTTCCACTCATTGCTATGGTAAAATTTTTTTTTAACATAAAATCCATATTTCCTGAATTTTTATTTTTGTTAGTTGAAAGTGAAAAGATTAAGGCAAATCATTAAATACGTAGATGTGCACATTCGAGCGAAAAGTGGCACATTTCCGAGCGAGGGAGGCAAATGAAGCGCGACGCGGAGCGGCGCGCTTTATTTTCCCGAGATCGGAATGTGCCACTTTGAGCTCGAATGTGCACACTCGGTTTTAAGCACGATTCACAAGACTTTGACTAATAAATTAGCCAAAAAATTAATTAAATAATTGTATCGTTTTATCTCACTCGCACCTACGAAATTGTCGTATCTTTTCGCTCGCTTCCACTCATTGCTATGGTAAATACATTTTTTTAGCATAAAATCCATATTTACAGAATTTTTATTTTTGTTACTTGAAAGTGAAAAGATTAAGGCCAATCATTAAATACAAGGATGTGCGCATTCGAGCGAAAAGTGGCACATTTCCGAGCGAGGGAGGCAAATGAAGCGCGACGCGGAGCGGCGCGCTTCATTTTCCCGAGATCGGAATGTGCCACTTTGAGCTCGAATGTGCACACTCGGTTTTAAGCTCGATTACCAAATGTCCCGTTTTAACAAAAAAAAAGAAATTGTTCACGTTAGTTATGCCCCACCTCGTACACGGAAGGTTAAGATAATTAACGATTTGGCGCACTATTCATAATGCGAACGCTTTACAAAAAACGTAAATTAAATTTTAACGAACGGCTTTCACAAGTTCCACTATCTGTTTAATTTACTAATTGCACGAAATGTATCGATTTTTGAATAAATTTTATTCAATTTCAGGTTTTACGTCATGAACGCTTCGGGATCAAATTCTACTAAACCAACACAAATGCTGAGGTAAGACGTTTAATAATTTTGTTATACACTTAATTGTTTTCTGACCTCTTTTAATTGTTAAATTTATTAATAGCTTTGTAAAATCAAATTTAATGAAGGCTACAAGTTAATTTCAATGTTAGGGCGACGTTTAAACGAAAACGACAGCTTTCAAATGAAATTTTGTTGAAAATTAACTTATGTTTTATTAAATGTATTGATTTTAAAAAAAAGCTATACAGCGCACGAAGTCCCGATATGAAAAATTGTTAATTTTCATTAAACCGTTCTTTATTTGTATTTATCTCTCTGTATACGATATATTGAAGGAGTTTTACAAAAATTGAAGTATTACGTTATTGATTTTGTTGGTTATTATTTTAGCTTGTTTTCTTTCAAAAGAAACGTGTTATTTTTTTATATTGCCTATACTTTCATTGTAATCAAAATACATACAGCAAAACCCTTATTATTCATACAGTTACTTTTTTTAAATAAAATTAGAAAACATTCAATAGAATACGCAAAGAAATAAATTAGGGTAAAACGTCCAGCGAATGACCGATTTGTTGCATCGACAGCTATTTTGATGTAAAAAAATTGTAAACAAATTAATAAACACAAAACAACTGTTACAGTTGATATGAGACACTATTTTTACATTATAATATACCTACATTGTTTTAGGGCAATTTCTAGGGAAACTTTTCGGGGGGTTTTCCCCGTTGCTCAATCTTAGCGTAGAGCGTGAAAATGTGGATGGTTAGCGCGGGGATTTGAACCCATTTTGGTGGTGCCCATACACTATTGCGCCCCGCTTCCTCGATGAAAAATTATTTTCAAAATAATTTACCTATTTATTGTTTTAAACACTTTCAATAATATTTCCACTTGCTTACTAGTCCGATCAAATTAGACATAAAAATAGTGGTCAAATAACAAAAATTCCGACAGAGCTAAATTTTGGTGGAGACCTTGGGTCCACCATTAGAAATAAAGTGTCAAAAGTCCCTATCGATCACATGTGTGCTAAAAGTTATTCGGGGTCAAAGGTCAAAATTTGAGGTTTTTTGGATTTTTTTCGAAAACGGTTTGTTTTATTAAATAAGTAGTTCAGACAAAAATTATAGATCATAAAATTAGCTACAAAAATGGTCATTATACTTTTTTTTTAAGAAACACCATTCGTGAGATAGGGCGATTCTATACTAAAGGAAAAAATTAAAGGGTCAAGAAAATTTCCTAAATCTTTTGGTGATATTTGACAGGCTGTATTTCAATGAAAAATGGTCGTATCTAAAATTTAAAAAAGGCTTTTTAAAGCTCCAAGATTCTAGTTTTTAGATCATTTAGGTAAAAATTTTAGAAGGTATCGTTATTACGCAATGATAAGCAATAGCGCACAAGAAAAAAATTGCAAATTTTTTTCTTTTTGTTTTACTGTCCACGGAGTTGAAATTTTTTTTTTAGTTAAACCATTATATGGAAAGGATGGCTTATTTATTCAGCTTTAAGTTTCTTTTTTTAAAACCTCAGTACGATTATTTTTCACCCGGATACCGGATGTTAAATAAGAAATGGTCCTTTTGTCTTCAATCATTAATATCTTACTAACCAATAATTATACGGAAAATTACAAAGCAGTTTTGGAAACTGAAATAAATACCCCATAAGAAACTGTTACAATTTTTAAGCAATTTTTTTTTCATTTTTAACATTTTGATTAAACGTTAATAAATGAGTAATTTATCGTTTTTTTAGCAAATTGACGGCCAAGTTACAAATATTCATGAAATGGCTAATGTTAAGCATGAATTTTATAAGTTGAATATATCCACAAAAACTCTGTGAAGGTACGATTTGATCTAACGAACCGTTTTTTTGTTTCAAACATTTAAATTGGTTTCTGAGATATCAATGATTGAAGACAAAAATACTTTTTTTTATTTAACGTCCGGCATCTCGGTGAAGAATAATTATACTGAGGTTTTAAAAAAAGAAACTTAAAGTTGAATAAGCAAGCTTTCCGTTCCATATAATGGTATAGCTGAAAAAATTTCCAAGTCCGTGGACACAAAAAAAAAGAAAAAAATTTGCACATTTTCTTGGGCGCTATTGCTTAACATTGCGTGATAACGGTGGCTCCTAAAACTTTTTGACTGAAAGATCTAAACACTAGAATCTTGGAGCTTTAAAAAGCTTTTTTTAAATTTTAGATACAATCATTTTTCACTGCAATACAGCCTGTCAAAAATCACCAATAAATTTACGAAATTTTCTAGACCCTTTAATTTTTTCCTTTAGTGTAGAATCGCGATATCTCACGAATGGTGATTCTTAGAAAAAAAGTATAAGGATCATTTTTGTAGATAATTTTATGATCTATAATTTTTGTCTGAACTACTTTATTAATAAAACTTACCGTTTTCGAAAAAAATCCAAAAAAACCTAAAATTTGACCTTTGCCTCGAATAACTTTTTTAGCACACATGGGATCGATAGGGACTTTTGACACTTTATTTCTAATTGTGTACACAAGGTGTCAACCAAAATTTAGCTCTGTCGGAATTTTTGTTATTTGAAACGTCTATTTTGACCGAACTAATAGTAAAGTAGACATTCTACTGAGCCATCTTACCCGACGGGCCATCTTTCACGGAATCACACCATATAAAAAAATCGTTCAAAAATCTACAAAAAAAATCTTTTCAAGAGTCTTACAACTGGCGGGCAAATTTTTATGACCAGTACTCTAGGTACATTTTTTAATTTGAAAACTTAAAAAAGAACATTGAAAATCTAATAAGGAAAATTTAAATATATACATCTAAGATACTTTTTTTTGTATTTTTAATCAATAATCAATTCAAATTGTTTGGCGAAGAGAAACACAAAACATTAGTATTTTAAAATTCGATTTTTAAAAGTTCTATGTCTGCATATATAAAAATATGACGCTCTTAGAACATTTAATAAAGTAGTTATTTTCAATTTCCACAAACGCTCCTTTGAAAGGCTTCCTCGGCAAAATCTATAACATCGACCGATATTTTATATTAAAAAGCACTTTCCAATAGCTATTAAGCTTCCACTTAAAACCATAGGACGTAACGAAAGAAAAAATATTACAATATCCATGGAAGGAAAACAAACAAATGACGCGTGATATACGGGATTTTCAATATCCTATATCAACTTTATAAGAGCTTCGTTCTTGCAACATCCCTCTTGATATAAGATATCTCTTATAAAACCGCACACATGCCTCGAACCTTGCTGTTCTTTATCTGATAAATCAGTGCTTATCAAAATGTATTTCCGCGATCTTCTCGGATTTGTTTCGGACGATTTGCGCGGTCCAATCGATTTTATTTAGTTGTCGGCCACTTATTTATTGCAAAGGACTTTAATTATTTTTTGCTAGCTTTTGTGTCCGTTTCGCTTCGGGCCTAAATTATTTCATTAGCGAAAGTTCGTTAATAATTCAAATTGGGTTTTTACGTGTCGTTCGCTTTTCGATTAATGGGCGTTAAAATTCAATCGGAAGAAGCTTTAATAAAAAATTCTTTTTCGAATCCTAAAATATAAATATTTAAATGTGCAATGCAGTGTACGAAGAGGACATTAACAGAGGCACGTCTTTTAAAATGTTGTTTGCGAGAAAAATTTTGCAATTAATTCCACTTTCTCAAAATTCAAGTTTTAGCGTAATTATGACGCATTGTTGTTACATCATAAATTATAAAGCTTTTATTTTTTTATGTACGAATTTTAGTTTTGACTTAATTACTGTGTCATTTTAATGAGATATACAGTGAGCGAGAAAAGTAGAGAAGATGGAATAGAAAAATACAACAATTGCGGAAGAATTTAAATTAATTACTGTTTATTTAAAATAATTTTTACTACACGGGCGGGAGCGGGGGGGGGCGAATGGAAAAAATAATAATAATACAATATTATTAATTAAAAGTTGCAATATTCTTATGACTCTATTTTTATTTTTTGAAGTGAAACTTCTTATGCCGGGACTAATGTGAGAATTTAGCATTAAAAACGGGGTAAACCGTCAGAGGGTAAATATAACGTGAAGGTCAGAATGAAAAGAGAAGGGGAAATGTTTTAGTTGCAAGCCCAATAGTTTGAAAGAGTGGGGGGAGTCGAAGAGCAGGGCACGCCGGGCTTATTATAATGTAGAATGTATTCAACACCGTTTTTACCACCTACATGTGTAGTGTTTAGCGCATGCGCCGAAATTTGTCGATGCTAGCTGTAGCAAACTATATTCACATGTTAAATATAGAATCCTTTAGATCAACACAAATTATCAAACAAGTTTCACTTCTTCCGCGAACTTATGTGGGCGAGGCTCACTCGTTTTTTTATTTATCTATACTAATATTATAAAGAGGAAAGATTTGTAAGTTTGTTTGTAATGAATAGGCTCAGAAACTACTGGGCCGATTTTAAAAATTCTTTCCCCATTAGAAAGCTACATTCTTTGTGAGTAACATAGGCTATATTGGATTTTCAAAAAGTTTAGGGTTTCGTACGAAATCTCGAATAATGTAACCCAAGGTGTAAAAAAATTACTCATAAAATTCTTAGATCGCGTACGCTGCGAAAACTATTGACGATAGAACAAAATAAATTTCCACGGAAACGTTTTTGCCACCCGTGTGAACCCGGGGCGGGTCGCTAGTTTTATATAATTTTGTTTAGTTTTTATTTTTGGTAGTTGGTATTTATGTTAACTCTGAAAAAGCTACTAATTAGGAATTTCTTATTTTGTAATTGTGATGTCGTTCTTTTCATGTTTTATTATTTGTGACTATATTCGATATTCTTTTAAAATATGCTAGCAAAATGTGTTTTTTTTTCTGACATTGAGTAAAAGATAGAAGTTCAGATCCCTTTAATGACAAAAGTATTTAGAAAAACGTATTATTTTTCTAATTAAGGAGTTTCCACCTTATCCGAAAGAAAACTGCCAATCTACAGTATTTCTTCTATGTGTAAAATAATACTTTGATTATAACACTTGGATCAACGAAAAATTGGAATGTTTTCAGAAAACAAAGGCGTCCTTTTAACTTATTCCAGTTTGCTTATCGTTGATATCTTTTTATTCGTTTTTAAGGTGCTAAGGCTTGTATTATGCTGTTTTATTTTTCTTTGATAATTTCTGGCTACTTGATTTAAAACAGAAAAATTTAATATTGTTAATAATTTTTTATTTAAATATGGGTTGTTATACATGTTTGAAAAGAGAAAAAAAAATGCTATTTAGCTATGTAAAAATCTAATATGGCGTTCATTTAAAATAAGAAAGTTGATATCAATATCTTGGAAACCGCCATTTTGAATTTAATTTTGACTTAATTTCTATCTGTTTTTTATTAAACCTAGTAACTTTTATATTAAACTTTTTTTTGTAAATTTTATAATTACAAAGTTATTTGACAATAAAGAAAATAACGATTTTCAGTTTTTTGACGATTACTTTGGAACTATTCGGAATTTTAAAATTTTCTTAACGGAATCTGAATCGGCACCTAAAACTGCAAAACATTGCTCATTTAACCAAACTTCTATCTCTACTAATAAGACAGATACCCGTGTTAGCCTACTCAATTTGGGACACACTGTATATGGTCCACACCTGATTTTCCCGCCGAAAATTCTGCTTGTTTTCTTATTTTGTTTTGTATACTTTCTTCTAGTTTATTTTTAAGTATTTTACGATTAAAAATAAAAAAAATATTTTGTTATGGACTAACAATCCGTAGATTCACAATGTATTGCAATGGTCACAATATTTCTTTTGTTATTCCATTTAATTTTATACTGTTTGAGCAGCTGTTTCCATTTTTCTCTTTTGTAACGACTCCGAATTGCATCTTTATATTGATTTCGTGCAGGCGAACTCTTTTTTCCAGCTTTGTTCATAAGTTATCGATGGGGTCGATGTCAGGGGATTATAGGGTAGTTTGTAAAACATGTAGAACGTTAAAGGCGATCCACTGACGAACAATAACCGGCATTTGCTTAAGATTTCCGTCGAAGCCAAAGTGAAGACGATTACCTAATCCAACCTTTTCTTTTGACAGTTTTAGCGATAAAAAATCAACTCTAACCGTTTTAGAGCACGCGATCGATGCTTTAAAGAAAATAAAAAAATATTTTAAACTAACGTCTTTATGGTATGTTAGCAATAATGATTGAACTTTGTTAAAAGAAATAATAAAGAAATCGCATGGCTTCGACATCTTCATTTCCACAATTTGAGCGAGATAAAGCGTTGCGGATACGTGTCACATATAAAATTAATGAAGGCAAGGCATTTGAAAATTTAACAAGCGACCGGAAGATATTCATTTATTTTCAAAACCTTTAAAATTATTTTTACTTATTGTTTCATATTCGTGTACTTTTTGTTAATAAGATCTTGAATAAAAATGACATTGACTTTTTGAAGTTATACTTCTTTTGGCGAGTTGAGAGTAAAATGTTAGTTGGCGACAGAGGTTGCGCGCGCACTTCTAACAAAAAGTCGGCAGGTGAAGTAAATTAATTATTGTGAATTATTCTTAAAATGGAGTTTGCGCATTCGAGCTCATAGTGGCACATTCTGATCGCGGGAATGTGCCACTTTTCGCTCAAATGTGCACATCCTTTTATTATTTATATTTTCTACATTAATTTTTTCCTCTTTCAAACAAAAAAAAATTAGTTTAAGTTTATAGGGTTTTTTAATTAGAAACAAAATACAGGGTGTTTTTTAAGTTTCTGGACATTTTTAATTTGGGGCCCCAATTTTTAAAAAAGCTTTTACTAAATTAATTTATTATTGTGAATCGTGCTTAAAACCGAGTGTGCACATTCGAGCTCAAAGTGGCACATTCCGATCTCGGGAAAATGAAGCGCGCCGCTCCGCGTCGCGCTTCATTTGCTTCCCTCGCTCGGCAATGTGCCACTTTTCGCTCGAATGTGCACATCCTCATATTTAATGATTTGCGTTAATCTTTTGACTTTCAACTAACAAAATTAAAAATACAGTAAATATGGGTTTTGTGTTTAAAAAATGTATTTACCATAGCAATGAGTGGAAGCGAGCGAAAAGATACGACAATTTCGTAGGTGCGAGTGAGATAAAACGATACAATTATTTAATTAATTCTTTGGCTAATTTATTAGTCAAAATTTTGTGAATCGTGCTTAAAACCGAGTGTGCACATTCGAGCTCAAAGTGGCACATTCCGATCTCGGGAAAATGAAGCGCGCCGCTCCGCGTCGCGCTTCATTTGCCTCCCTCGCTCGGCAATGTGCCACTTTTCGCTCGAATGTGCACATCCTCGTATTTAATGATTTGCGTTAATCTTTTGACTTTCAACTAACAAAATTAAAAATACAGTAAATATGGATTTTATATTTAAAAAATGTATTTACCATAGCAATGAGTGGAAGCGAGCGAAAAGATACGACAATTTTGTAGGTGAGAGTGAGATAAAACGATTAAATTATTTAATTAATAATTTGGCTAATTCATTAGTCAAAATTTTGTGAATCGTGCTTAAAACCGAGTGTGCACATTCGAGCTCAAAGTGGCACATTCCGATCTCGGGAAAATGAAGCGCGCCGCTCCGCGTCGCGCTTCATTTGCCTCCCCCGCTCGGTAATGTGCCACTTTTCGCTCGAATCTGCACATCCTGTATTTAATGATTTGCGTTAATCTTTTTACTTTCAACTAACAAAATTAAAAATACAGTAAATATGGGTTTTGTGTTTAAAAATGTATTTACCATAGCAATGAGTGGAAGCGAGCGAAAAGATACGACAATTTGTAGTTGGAGTGGGATAAAACGATTAAATTATTTAATTAATTTGTTGGGTAATAATTTATTAGTCAAAATTTTGTGAATCGTGCTTAAAACCGAGTGTGCACATTCGAGCTCAAAGTGGCACATTCCGATCTCGGGAAAATGAAGCGCGCCGCCCGCGTCGCGCTTCATTTGCCTCCTCGCTCTGTAATGTGCCACTTTTCGCTCGAATCTGCACATCCTGTATTTAATGATTTGCGTTAATCTTTTGACTTTCAACTAACAAAATTAAAAATACAGTAAATATGGGTTTTGTGTTTAAAAAATGTATTTACCATAGCAATGAGTGGTAGCGAGCGAAAAGATACGACAATTTCGTAGTTGCGAGTGGGATAAAACGATTAAATTATTTAATTAATTTGTTGGGTAATAATTTATTAGTCAAAATTTTGTGAATCGTGCTTAAAACCGAGTGTGCACATTCGAGCTCAAAGTGGCACATTCCGATCTCGGGAAAATGAAGCGCGCCGCTCCGCGTCGCGCTTCATTTGCCTCCCTCGCTCTGTAATGTGCCACTTTTCGCTCGAATCTGCACATCCTTGTATTTAATGATTTGCGTTAATCTTTTGACTTTCAACTAACAAAATTAAAAATACAGTAAATATGGGTTTTGTGTTTAAAAAATGTATTTACCATAGCAATGAGTGGTAGCGAGCGAAAAGATACGACAATTTCGTAGTTGCGAGTGGGATAAAACGATTAAATTATTTAATTAATTTGTTGGGTAATAATTTATTAGTCAAAATTTTGTGAATCGTGCTTAAAACCGAGTGTGCACATTCGAGCTCAAAGTGGCACATTCCGATCTCGGGAAAATGAAGCGCGCCGCTCCGCGTCGCGCTTCATTTGCCTCCCTCGCTCGGTAATGTGCCACTTTTCGCTTGAATCTGCACATCCTTGTATTTAATGATTTGCGTTAATCTTTTGACTTTCAACTAACAAAATTAAAAATACAGTAAATATGGATTTTATGTAAAAAAATGTATTTACCATAGCAATGAGTGGAAGCGAGCGAAAAGATACGACAATTTCGTAGGTGCGAGTGAGATAAAACGATACAATTATTTAATTAATTTTTTGGTTAATAATTTATCAGTCAAAATTTTGTGAATCGTGCTTAAAACCGAGTGTGCACATTCGAGCTCAAAGTGGCACATTCCGATCTCGGGAAAATGAAGCGCGCCGCTCCGCGTCGCGCTTCATTTGCTCCCTCGCTCGGTAATGTGCCACTTTTCGCTCGAATGTGCACATCCTCGTATTTAATGATTTGCGTTAATCTTTTGACTTTCAACTAACAAAATTAAAAATACAGTAAATATGGATTTTATGTTTAAAAAATGTATTTACCATAGCAATGAGTGGAAGCGAGGGAAAAGATACCACAATTTAGTAGTTGCGAGTGGGATAAAACCATTAAATTATTTCATTAATTTGTTGGCTAATAATTTATTAGTCAAAATTTTGTGAATCGTGCTTAAACGTGTGACATTCGAGCTCAAAGTGGCACATTCCGATCTCGGAATGAAGCGCGCCGCCCGCGTCGCGCTTCATTTGCCTCCCTCGCTCGGAAATGTGCCACTTTTCGCTCGAATGTGCACATCCTTGTATTAATTACATTTCTTACATTAATTCTCCCTCTTTCAAAAAAAAAAATAATTTTAGGCCAACTTTATGATTTTTTAATTTAAAAAATACAGGGTGTTTTTTTAAGTTTTTGGACATTTTGAATTTGGCGCCACGATTTTTAATAAAAAAACTTCTAGAAAGTAATTTTATTGGTTATGCTAAAGAAGTATATCTAACACGCTTACATGAGTACAAGTCCCGCAACTTTTCTTGATACCTGAAATGCGCAAACGATAACATGAGACTTCCGATGTGCGACTGAAACAGAGCGCCCTACGTTCCGAGACACAAATTTTAAACATATAATTATTTTTCATTTATAATCTTCAAACAATTAGCTTTATAAATACTTACCTGTATATCACAGCTATTGTTGAAACACCTTTGCTTAATTTGTTATTAATACAAACAATCTTTGAATAAAATTCAGATTAAAACAAAGAAAAAACAATAACACAAAACACAAAAAATCAATATAACAACAACAAGTAGTAAAACAAACTATAAATAAAAAACCACGTGGAATCCAATGAAAACATACTTTTTCTCGGACTGTACCGATACGAACACTACGGCAGGTCTATCCAAAATGGTCACTCCCCCACTTTTTCACCGCAAGTTCACATATAAATAACTGCAATTTTTTTTATATTAAACTGAATTTCCAATGTACTTTTTCAAATCAAGTAAAAATAAAAGATAAAAAGATATGCCTACAAGATTAGTTTGGTAAGTTTGGAAAGCTTAATAAGCAACTGTGTATACAGTATACAGGGTGTCTCAAAATTAACGCCTGTGCATTTAGAATATCTTTCAAGAGGCAAAAACAAATCGAAAATTGAGAATGGAAAATTTATCGTTTTTTCGTGGTTATCGAGTTATTGGAAACTAAAGAAAATTTAACATTTCATTCAAATAGGGATTCAATATGAATAAATATATGGGTTAATAAAAGTTGTTCAAACGATTTATCATAGAAGTACGAACTCTTAGTAGCGTTACTCGACGTCCTTTTAGCAGCTACAGCAGTACCTTCCATTATCCGGGGTAATAACGGGGAGGGGGATTTAAGGATAATTAAAAGCGCCGGATAAACGAATCACAATTTTTTATTGACTAAATGTGCTAGGTAAGAAGTTTAATTAAGAAAAATTGTGTAAAAGATATCATTTTTATTAAGAAACAAACTTTTTGCATTAATTTGCAATATGTATAGGCAAATACATGTATTTTTAATAAATGGTGTGAGAAATAAAAAACACCTTACGAAAAAGAATTGGCCAATCGGGGCCCTGGTTAATTGGAACCCCGGATAATGGGGGTTATACTGTATACTGTAATCAGTCACAACAGTGACAACAGTCACATGGGTTCCAATGTTTTTAATTAAGTTACAACCATTACAGGTAACCAGATTATTGATGTCACACAAAAATTTAGGTGTTTTATGTTCGAGGAGTGCACGGCACGTTTACCGAGGTTCTACTGTATTTGCATACAAACTAATTTTGAAATACATAGATTTAAGACTTAAATAGTTTTATGATTTTAATTTAATTAAATTTTGAACCGACATTTTCTCTCTTTGACATAGAACTTCATTAAAATTAGAAATACAAACAAGCGATGAAGTCTTAACTTTACTAACCTTTGTTCGGATGCAACGTAACTATCGACAAAATAAATTTCTATTCTCGTGTTACGTTTTATAACACAAGCAAATGACTATAAACAGACAATTACTAAAGGGTTTAAGAAGCTTCTAAGAAAATTAAATCCTTTTAGCTTTCGAAGAAGTCCAAACAAACACAATAAGGAGTTAACAATAATTGCGATCAACTCGACGTTTTTTAGTTTAGTGTTTAATTTTCCTGCAGTAGTCAAACAATTTTAAGCAATATGTTTTTTTTTCCTTCTACTAACAGATTTTGAACAATATTGAATCTGTAGATTGGTTCTTTGCCAGAGGTCATAAGAACGCGTTTTTAATCACGATATACCGTGTCTCAGACGAATAAGTACTGAAAATTAAACACTTATAAATATTTATAAACTGAACAAAAACATACCCCAAGCCAAGGCGCGTTATTAGGAATATTTTAAAGTTTTTTTTTATTAAAATATTTATAGAAATTGCACATCAACTATTCCAATTAACAATGATACACGTACTAAATAACCTCACACTTTTTTTTAAAGCATATGGAGGCGATGCTCTTTTGCTATTTACTGGAAAATAAAAATGATTTTTTCGACATTTTTTAGGTTTAGTACATATTGCATACGAACTTTTATTGTTTAGATTGGTGACCAGTATTACCCTGTTAAGTTTCGGTAGCTATTCGTTTGCAACCCTGTATAGTAATTTAAAAGCAAATTTTTTTATCATTTATATACTTATGTATGCAATCTTTTATAGTTGTGATCTGGTTTTATGCAAACATACAAGGGTTGTACAATAGTTTTTGTCTGTAACAGATGACTTTGCAGAAAGTTGTTTCTGACATTATGGAGAGAAATGACTGCATTAGCTTGCTACAGGTGAGATAAATTATCTACATCTTTTGTATTTAAATACAGATGATTCCAAGTCCTTGTAGTTTCACGACAGCGACTTAATTAAACTATTGTTGCACGACAGTGCTTTATATTTAAATAATATATTGATGTTGGTGTTAGCTAGGTTAGGCTTAAACATTAAATTGATAAATTACTGGTTTGATAAACAATATTAACCTAACAATTGAAATTTAAATCTGTTAAAGGGAATAACTTTATCGTAACCACCTATACTTATCAATCCTTGCTGTTAAATGTGGCAATGCTGCGTAGTGCCGCTAACCATGCTTATTCAAATATAGGTCTTATTTATTTGAAGATTTTAAATTCGGAGATGATCGGATTATTATTTTCTTCTACAGCGCAGTCCTAGTTAGAGACTTGCACTAACTCAGACCATATACGAAGTAACTATAACGAAAAATATATAGGTATATAGAGAGAAGAATTACAGAACCCTTTATAAAGACAAACTAGTAGTAGGATACACGAGAAAAAATTTTGTGTGACAAAGTTTATATGGTTTTAAAGGTTTTCTGTTTTTAATTACCAAAATAATGCCAAGAAATGCAGTAATAAAGCATACTAACCTTTAAAGATCAGAGAACATTGCCCATTATTTATTGTCCTTATAATCAACTAACGCAATTTAAAAATGTATTAAACATATAATTTAATATATTTTTGACAGTTCATATAGTATCACATTTTTTGCGATCTGTCATTCGAAATTTCAACTAGATACTTGCTGATTTGCTAGACTTCGTTGTACATGACTTGTTAATTATAGATCAGTGGTGGCCAAGCCCCTTGATCGTCCGAGCCATTTTTCAAAATTTTGAAATTTTTTGCAAGCCGCAATTAAATACGTATGCAAAAAGTATGCAAAAAAGGTATTAAAAAATTTTTTTTACAGAAATTGTATTTATTGGAATCATAAATAAAAGTACAAAACATGTGTATTGAATTTAAATATTAAAAAATAAACACATTTATTTTACTTCTCTAGATAATTCTTTAAAATTTCAAGAGCCACAAATATTCCTTCAAAGAGCCGCATGCGGTTCGCGAGTCTCAGGTTGGCCACCTCTGTTATAGATGGTTGTGGCTCCATCCACAAAAATAGTAAATTCATATTGAAATTGATGTCACATATTAAAATTTCTTCAATTTTAATATTAAAAAAATATATAATAGTATAAGGGTTAAATATGAAACGTTGTAATTCTTTATTGAAACTTTTTCAAGCAACTGAAAATTAACAATTTTGTATAACAATTAGCAATAAAAACAATTATTTAATAAATAAAATTTTAAAATACCTTAACATGTCGAATAATACACAAAAAGACAAAATTAAAGGGCAAAAAAATTTCGGAAAGATTTTTACCCTTTAATTTTTTTCATTAATGTATGTCAAACATATTGGACGTTAATATTACGTTTAACTATACTTTATCTACAACTATAACTACACATTTAACTTTATTTAAGTAATATATAATTAGCGTGCATAACCTTAATAATAAAAACAATCGACTTTTCGACTTCAACAGATAACATAACCTTATATCTAAATATCACTCACTTACTTTAAACAATTATTTCCAGCAATCCACGTCACGTGACAAAATACTTGATTGCTATTGGCTATAATCAACCCGTGACAAGAGTAGTATTTTTACCACTGGCATGGTTTATTTTTTACAGTTTGGTTAATGAGCTACTTTATGTACTTACACGTAATTACTTAATAAAGCTATTGTTCAATAGTGGCAGATAAACTAATTAATTTAAATCATGCCTAAAGCCAAGTATGCACATTAGAGCTCGAAGTGACACATTCCGATCTTGGAACAACGTAATACTTTTCGCTAAAAGGTGCATGTAGTAACGGGTTCGCTGGGGGTTCGAACTAGGGTTGTGAATATGAAAACAACGGTCACTTATTTTAAGTAATAACGACCAAATTAATTTAGTAACGAACTAACACTGAATAACTAAACTAGGCTAAATATTGGATACTTGCTTTATTAATTAATTTACACACTATTTATGTATTTCCACTCTTACTCGCGTTTACTTCGATGATTTCAGCATAACCGTGAGCACTCCAATTACGAGGCTCATTCAGAGACTCTCGACCGTCGAGCCTCCTACCGAGGCCATCGAGTCTCACACCGAGACTTACTAATCGGCGCCATCGGTTCGCCTTATATGTGGGCCGAAGAAAAAGTTTCTTAGATGCTTCTGAGTTTCCAGAGCATTCTCTTTGCGACGCGACTTTTTGTATGCGTTTACGTGCTTACTGTCTTCTTTTCAATTCAATAAAACTGATATACAAATAATGTGTGGATTTGAAGGATGGTATATGAATATTTTTGACCAAATTCAATGAATTCCACCGATAAATGGCACATTTCCTTGCAAGAACAGCAAATAAATCGCGACGTTTCATTTTTCCGAGATCGGAACGTGCCACTTTGAACTCGAATGTGCATACTCGGCCGTAAGCTCGATTCACAATAATTAACATACTTTTGAGAAATTTTTTAATTAAAAATTATTACTTCTCACTGAACATATCTCATTATTTTTCGTGTTTCGAAAAACAACCGAACGGTTTTGTAGGCAATTAAAATCTACGTTGTTTCTTTCAATTGTCAGTGAAAAGAAGCTACATCAATTTAACAGCGATTTTATATAAAAAAAAATACGACTGCTCTTCCGAATAGAATTGATTTACGAGGAGGAAGCAGACTCAGCTGCGAGAGAACCGTAGGTATCTTTCATGTCTTAACTCCTGTACGACAAAAAGCTTTTAAACGCAGAGAACCTGTGGTTTTCTTGCGTCATCTCCAGTTTTCTTATACGTAAAGGTGGAGAAACTCTTTTTCCGACAACAAAACCTTGCGAAGCAATTCACGTAAGATGTGGACGTGTTTTCTGTAGGCATCGAAGTGCTGCAATGTTTCGCAATTGTAATCTATTTAATTACAGTAAAACCTCAATTATCAGGACCTCAGTTATACGGATTCGCGATTATCCGGATTGTGAACCGCGTTCGGACTCGTTTTGAAAATTAAACCTCGGTATTACTTACTAAATATTTTATTATTTTATTTTGTATTTCGCACTAAACAGTGTTTTTTTGCTTTGTTGATTTTAAGATAATGTGCGACTGTTTTATTTAGGGATTAATATTTGTTGCGTTTTTTGTAAACATATAAGGTAAAAGTCCCTATTATGAGACGATGTCCCGATTTATGATACATTACGTGAATACATTAATTTATTCAAAAAGTACACAATAATCTTTTTAAAAAATACAAAGAATACATAACTTCATCAATTTTGAAAGCAATTTACTAAGTTTGCAATTATTCTTTTGTTATTGTTTAAAGAAAAATATAAAAGTATAAGCGGTTTGACATTTGCACTTAAATCCACGCCCTGAGCAAAGTTGGGCGACAACGACTATTCAATTTTTCAGTCGCGTTAAATTTAATTGCCACTTCTATTTATATATGTGCATTATATGATATTTGAAAGCTAATGAGTATTAGATTTCAATTCTATAAGCATTTATGCTATTTTATGACTATTTTATGACTATTTTCGACCGTATCATTAACACCTACACTTATAAACTTGGACGTACCGGTTATTTGAGACATTTAAGAGTGTATCGCGCAATAGGGACATACTATTTTGCTTGTCCGGACTTCAAGAGACAGTTTACATTTATAAGTTTTTAAATAAACAACCAACGATATTAACTATTTAAAAAGTTTAGTTCTGTAATATGAAGTATTGTTGATTAGTACAGCTTAAAATAATTATTTACGAGTAAGTATTTTTAATGAAATAACGTTATATTATAAACCTAACCTACAATCATAAAATGAAACTTTGTTGTACTTGAGCAATTTTTTTTAATAATTAAATAAGTTTTTAATATTTTTACATATATTATATGTATATTGATTTATAAAATGTTTTGGATTAAATAACAACAGTGTGCGAAACAAAATTTTAATTAAAAACTGAGAGAATGGAGAATAAACAAAAATCAAAGAAGACAAGAAAGCAATCTAAATTAACAAAAAAAAACAAGTTGTGCTCAAATGTGAAGAGTAAAATAACAAAGAAAAGATTAAAAGGAATAACTATGATCCGTTAAGTATCGAAAAAGCTTTAAAGGCGATCTTTACGAAAGGCAGTAGTTGCCTTTGGAGTACCTGTAGCTACACTAGGTAGAAAGAAAAATATTGGTCCTGCTGAGAAGATAAAAATAAGACAGGACCGAGCACAGTGTTATCATCGAAAGAAGAGGATGATATTTTCAAGTGGGTGCTGGATAGAGCTGCGATGGGAGCGCCTTAGGGTGGCGCAAAAACAGACTATTTTTTTTGTAGTCTCGAGGAAAAAATGTTAGTTTTGATGTTTTAAGAGTACCTCAAAGGGCAGCTCAATAAAAAATTTTAAGAGGTCGCTCAAAATTTTTAAAATTTCAAAATCCGTCAAAATACAATTTTTTTAAATTTTTTTCTCGTTACGGTATAATTTTATAGACAAACAAAAATAAGTTTCTGAAAGTTTCAATTTAAAATTTGAGTTTTAAAAGGTCGCTCAGAATTTTTTTATTTATTAGTGCATCACTTTGGATTTTTCGAGCGACATTTTAATATTAAAATTAAAATTTCATACATTTTTTCCATTATTTATTAAAATAATAAACAAAAATTCACCACGAGATGAACTGAAAATGAAACACATGACAAAAAAAACAAAATTTTATTAAAAAGTGCGTATTAAATTTGCTTTATTAGCATTGGGATATAATCCAAAGTGATGTACTAATAAATAAAAAAAATTCTGAGCGACCTTTTAAAACTCAAATTTTAAATTGAAACTTTCAGAAACTTATTTTTTGTTTGTCTATAAAATTATATTATAACGCAAAAAAAAATTAAAAAAAAATTGCAACAGAAAAAAAAATTAATAGAACAGGTTAAAAAGCTGCAAAAAAAATTAAAGAAGAAAAGAAATTTGATCTTACGATAATTTTCGTTGATTAGTCGTTTAATTTAAAAAATTTAATGATTTGTTGTCCTAAATTGATTTTTTAACTGTCTCAATAATGGGAACCTGCATCATGAGACACTGGGGCCATACACCTTTAAAGTGTCTCATAAATAAGGACACAGCGGTTCCCATTACAAAAGCTTATTTTGAAGTATTTTTAAATTAATATTTAGTGCAAACTCAAAATATTAATATAAAAATGATAAAACATATGTATCATTTAATTTAAATTGTGTTTTACACTAAAACTGATTAAATAATAGCGCTAATGTTTGACCTACCTAGAAATGTGTCTCATAATAGGGACTTTTACCTTACCTAACAATTTAACCAAGTTTTTTCCGGTTAAAATGGGACACATTGTAATCGTGCTTAAAACCGAGTGTGCACATTCGAGCTTAAAGTGGCACATGTCCGATCTCGGGATAATGAAGCGCGCCGCTCCGCGTCGCGCTTCATTTGCCTCCCTCGCTCGGAAATGTGCCACTTTTCGCTCGAATGCGCACATCCTCGCATTTATTGGCTTTGCCTATATTATTATTTTATTCTTCAATTCGAAAAATCAAAAGTTGAATAAATTAGATCTATTTGTTGTTTGAAAAAGGTTAGATATTTTATTCCTTTCGATAAGTTATTATGGTGCTCTTCCGCACGCCTAATTGTAGCGAGCTTGATAAAAATATTTTCAGGTGTAGGTACTTTCGAATGTTTACTAATTCGCATTTTTGATTAAATAAAATTGTATATGAGTCAAATTTTCTGAAGTGGGCCACTAAAAATGAACTAGTTGATTTTTATATCATCTTTTGCAGATTGTTAAAGGTTTATATGTCAAAATTAATGTCACCAAATATTTTTGGGTAATTTTCATTTTTGTAAAAATTATGAACAAATTAGTTTTAAGGCACATTTTGTATAGGGGTGAGTGGGGCACGACGGCCCCCCTAAGCCGATTAATACTTTTTGTGGCTTTCATCTATCAAAACAGTTTACTTTTGTTCTATTTTGAACAAATTCACCGTCATTTTTCCAAAACTCAAAAAAAAAATTTTTTTTTTTAAATTTAAAAAAATTGTTTTCAACGTTAAAAAATGTTTTTCCCTATGTTAATTACTATATTTACTTTAATTTCACTCGAAAATAATTGTTTAAAAGTTCAAAATAATGATTGCCATTATTTTTATTGAAGTAGACTTTACTTAAAATCTACGGAATCATGAATATAGAGTCAAAATGGTAAAGGATGGTCTCATGATTTCTGTGCACGTGTAGATAAAGATTATTTGAATATATTTGTGATTAGGGAAGAGTGGGGCACAACGGCACCTTAAGCCGGTAATTATTTTTCATGGCTTTTAATCTTCAGGTTAACTTAATTTGGTCCTATCTTAAGCAAATCACAAATATACTATTTCCGTACCTTTATAATCTCATTGACTTCAAATTTATCCAAAAAAAATTTTATTCAGCTGATATAACCTGTTTCTCTCTCTCTCTCTCTCTCTCTCTACCTTGATTTTGTTTAAAATATAATAATGTTTAAAATTGTTTTATATAAATAATTACTGTTTTCATTTCATGAAATGTTTTTAATTTTTTATTTGCTATGTAGAGGAGAGGGCAAATTGGACCCCTTAAGAAAAAAATGCTTTTTGCCCAAAAACCCATGTTACCCAAAATTACTTCAAAGTACCAAAAATTTTAGGGGGTCCATTTTGCCCCTCCCCTCTTCCTTAATTTCATTTTTCTTTACATTTTTGGTTTCAATGGAACATTTTCCATTTTTCCTAAAGCAAGTTTTTTTTCAGGTGGTCCATTCTGCCCCAGATATCGCAGATTAGCTTAAAATATCTTTAAAATATCAGAGGTACCATAATTTGACCAAAAATGAAAAAACAGTTTTTTGACCAAATTTTTGAGGGGGGCCGTCGTGCCCCACTCTCCCCTACACTGTTGTAATTAGACTTCATTTATGGATTAATTCAATTTTTAAATATAAAAAAATATTTATATGTTACATTTAGAATGACTTTGGGTGGGGTATGTTAAAAAAAAGGTTGGGAAATAAGTGTCAAAATTCGGAAAAAGCTAAAGCATTTTTTTTCATGTACGCTGAAGTCTCCCATCTAGTCTAGTTTAAAAGTACTAAATAAGAAATGTGGTTTTTGGTAAAAATACCCTACTGTAATTTTTAATTAAACGAAAAGCAAAAAGTGGTATATTTAGTTCAGCTTAATTTAATTAATATTATTTGTAAGAGAGAAGAATAAGAAAGGCAAACTCAATTATTAAGGAGTATGCGCACTTTCCAGCGAAAACTTTTTCCGAATAGAAAATTTAGATTTGAAGGACTTTTTATTAATATAGTCCAATCCAATTATCACGAAGATGTGCGCATTCGAGCGAAAAGTGGCACATTTCCGAGCGAGGGAGGCAAATGAAGCGCGACGCGGAGCGGCGCGCTTCATTTTCCCGAGATCGGAATGTGCCACTTTGAGCTCGAATGTGCACACTCGGTTTTAAGCGTGATTCACAATAATTTAGGGCAATAAACTATATGAAAACGCAGTTAAATAATTTTAATCATTTCCTCTCACTCGCACTGACGAGATTGTCGTATCTTTTCGCTCGCTTCCACTCATTGCTATAGTAAATAGATTGTTCGAACATAAAATCAATATTTACAAAATTAAATTGAATTTTTTGATTGGAAAGAACGAAAAATTTAGTAGGCATCTAATACGAGGATGTGCGCATTCGAGCGAAAAGTGGCACATTTCCGAGCGAGGGAACAAATGAAGCGCGACGCGGAGCGGCGCGCTTCATTTTCCCGAGATCGGAATGTGCCACTTTGAGCTCGAATGCGCACACTCGGTTTTAAGCGTGATTCACAATAATTTAGGGCAATAAACTATATGAAAACGCAGTTAAATAATTTTAATCATTTCCTCTCACTCGCACTGACGAGATTGTCGTATCTTTTCGCTCGCTTCCACTCATTGCTATAGTAAATCGATTTTTCGACCATAAAATCAATATTTACAAAATTAAATTGAATTTTTTGATTGGAAAGAACGAAAAATTTAGTAGGCATCTAATACGAGGATGTGCGCATTCGAGCGAAAAGTGGCACATTTCCGAGCGAGGGAAGCAAATGAAGCGCGACGCGGAGCGGCGCGCTTCATTTTCCCGAGATCGGAATGTGCCACTTTGAGCTCGAATGTGCACACTCGGTTTTAAGCGTGATTCACAATAATTTAGGGCAATAAACTATATGAAAACGCAGTTAAATAATTTTAATCATTTCCTCTCACTCGCACTGACGAGATTGTCGTATCTTTTCGCTCGCTTCCACTCATTGCTATAGTAAATAGATTGTTCGAACATAAAATCAATATTTACTAAATTAAATTGAATTTTTTGATTTGAAAGAACGAAAAATTCAGTAGGCATCTAATAAATACGAGGATGTGCGCATTCGAGCGAAAAGTGGAACATTTCCATAGCTAAAATGCGTTTTTTTCTATACATTCAATTAACCGAATTTTCGATTATCCGAATGAGCTAGTCCGGATAACCGAGTTTCCACTGTATATCGTTATCTCAAATAAATAAATACGTTAATTTAGCGTAATTTTAATTTTACTAATGTCTTTTTAAAAGAAAGCCAAGAAGAAATGGTAAATAAAAGGAAAAAGATAACACTTCCATTGTAAAGAGTAAGCGCTTTGTAAAATCCAAGACGCTTTATATTTCGAATAATACGGCATTATTTTTTCCTTTATAAAAACGAATCTTTGAATAATGCGAATGAAAGTTTGAAAAAACAAATGGCTGACTCTCGATTTGGATTTTATTCGCGCGTTGTGGGAGAATTTTCTCTTTCGACGGTTGTGATTGGAATATTGATAAAAGTGCACGAAACACAAGTTTGCTCTTTTTCTGCTTCTTTTTTACTTATAAGGCGTTTTAAAGATTTCATGCTTGCTTTATCTGCAACTCATAGAAAAGTTTTCAACTGCACTTGGAACTATTACATCGATTAGCTTTAATTGGATGGCTTGTCTAAAATGTCATTTAAATGGTTCTGCGATTAAAACGTTTCTTTCGACATCGAATTTATATACACTACCGCTCAAAAGTCCTGCTAATTTTGACTATTAATGATTTTTTTTGAAATTTTGTACATTTGAGTAACCTAATTTTAAAATTGTCTAGCCTAAATTTTTTAAAACTGAATTAATGCTTCTTTGTATAAATTTTACTCGCTTTCTAGTTTAAGGGTCAAGTGTCAAAGTCGAGTATTTGTAACAGAAAAACAGCATTATAAGCTAATTTTCTATTACAAAAGACAAGCTTAAATAAAAAGTGCATTATTTTATGTGTTGTGTCCTCTAATTTTTGGTTTTGGAATTGGGATTATTTTAGGTCAAAAAGCGTCGAAATCTTTGTCGGAGTGTCAAAAGTGGTCTTCGGCCACGTTGTCCCACTTAATTAAAAGTAATTGATATAAAGCTAATTGTTATGGCACTAAAGTTTGTTTTTCGTATGATGTTACCAAATGTTTTTGGCATTTACGTAAACATTGTTATAAATTAAGTAATTCAATGAAAATTGTTTGAGACATTGCTATGGTCCCGCATTAGATAAACACAGCTGGGCAATACAGGGTGTCAGACAAATAGGTACTGATACCTTTACCAGGTTGATTCCTCACATAAATCTAAACGATAAAAGTTTGTATGCAATATGCGCTAAATCTGAAGAATTTCGAAAAAAATGCATCTTAATTTTTCAGTAAATGGCAACATAGTATCGTCTTCATATGCTCATAAAATAGAGGGAGGTCATTTCGTAAGTGCTTCATTGCTAATTTATTTTATTGTTTGAATATTATGTCTCACAATCAAAGTCGATTAAGATTGTTTATGGTACATTTATTTTATCATTTAAATATCATGTTTTAGAATAAATATGCGGAACTTTGTTATTATTATAAACATTAGAGTGGATCAAAAAAATCGACTATTATTTTTTTGAATAGAATACCGAAAATATTATTTAGGATAAAAAAAAAGTTAACGTCCAAATTTGAGCCCTTAATTTTAATATTATGAGGTTATTATCGAGATTTTCAATTTTTTTTTACATCTCACGCATCTTTCACTCAAATTTTCTTAACTATATACCTAAAAAAATATAAATAATACATATTTTTGAACAACAATTATATTCTCTACAAAAAAGGTCTGATTGCAAATTTTGTACGACAAGCCGTATCCACGTAACCATGCCTTGAACATTGATCTGTTTTTACGATTTTACGATTTTTCAAATTTGGAATTTTGTAACTGATAAACCAATCTGATTCTAAAGGAGAACGATACTCATTTTTGAGGAAAATTAGACGCTCTACAAAAAAGGTCTGATTACATTTTTCGTTAAATTCACTCTTTCAAAAGTTATTCGATGTTCAAGTTCGAGTAAAAATTAATTTATCGTTTTCTTTGCTTTAGACATTATATTTTTTTACTTGATTGATAAATTTGAGGCTATATATTAAAAATACAATTTTTTTTCAAATAAAATCAATTTTTTAAAAATTGATAATTTATCAAATTAATTTTGCTTTAAGAGTTTTTAATCCATTGAAATAAGTTTTATTTAATTTAATTAATTCCAAGAATAAAAAATACAGTGTTTTTTCAATTAAGAATTATTAAATTATGATACATATTTTTATGTATGAACTTGCTTATTTAATCTTTCCTGCCCTGCCTCTCTTGTTTTTAGATTTTTCAAATTTTAGTCAGTACTCGAACTTTTGGAAGAGTGATTTTAACGAAAAATGTAAAGACACCTTTTTTGTAGAACGTCCAATTTCCTTCAAAAATGTGTATCGTTCTCCTTTCTTGTCGTACAAAAATTTGCAATCAGACCTTTTTTGTAGAGAATAAAATTTTCATCAAAAATATGTTTTATTTATATTTTTCAGGTATACCTATTGTTAAGAAGACTTGAGTGAAAGATACGTGTGGTGTAAAAAAATTGAAATTCTCGATGATAGACCTCTTAGTATTAAAATTAAAGGCTCAAATTTTGACGTTAATTTTTTTTATCATCCAAAATAATATTTTCGGTATTCCATTCAAAAAAAAAAAATTGTCAATTTTTTTGGCCCAGTCTAATAAACATGTTATGTTACTTGTGAAGTAATTAACATAAGCTATTTTATTTCACGTTTCAATTTTAAGACATAAAATAGTGGTCAAATAACAAAAATTCCGACAGAGCTAAATTTTGGTTGAGACTTTGGGTACATCATTAGAAATAAAGTGTCAAAAGTCCCCATCGATCCCATGTGTGCTAAAAAAGTTATTCGGGGCCAAAGGTCAAAATTTGAGGTTTTTTGGATTTTTTTCAAAAACGGTAAGTTTTATTAAAAAAGTGGTTCAGACAAAAATTATAGACCTTAAAGTTATCTACAAAAATGGTCTTTATACTTTTTTTTCTAAGAATCACCATTTGTGAGATATCGCGATTTCATACTAAAGGAAAAAATTAAAGGGTCAAGAAAATTTCCTAAATCTTTTTGTGTATCTTTGGCTGTATTGCTTAATATTGCGTGATAACGGTGGCTTCTAAAAATTTTTGACTAAAAGATGTGAAAACTAGAATCTTGGAGCTTTAAAATGATTTTTTTAAATTTCAGATACGACTATTTTTCACTGAAATACAGCTTGTAAAAAAACACCAAAAGATTTAGAAAATTTTCTTGACCCTTTAATTTTTTTTTCTTGGTGTAGAATCGCGATATCTAACGAATGGTGATTCTTAGAAAAAAATAGTATAAGAATATTTTTGTTGATAATTTTAAGATCTATAATTTTTTTGAGCTGCGTTTTTGATAAAACTTACCGTTTTCTAAAAAAATTAAAAAAATCTCAAATTTTGAGCTTTGGCCCCGAATAACTTTTTTAGCACACATGGGATCGATGGGGACTTTTGACACTTTATTTCTAATAGTGTACTCAAGGTCTCAACCAAAATTTAGCTCTGTCGGCATTTTTGTTATTTGAAATGTCTATTTTGACCGGACTACTACGCTTATCTCACCTATTTTAATTCTACTATTTTCTTTATTTATGTCATAGTATTGACTTTTGATTCTGGCTTAGTTTTGTCGTTAAAATCATAGTTTTTGATCAAAAATTGTTAATATATAAATGTGTATTAAGTACTCAAAAAAAAACTATTTTATATAAAATAAATATTTATACAAGTAATTTATTTATTTGTAAGCCTTACTGTTTTTATCTCTTCTAATAAAATTTGTAAAGGCGCCCCGAGTGCGAGCTTTCGAGTTTTAAAGGATTTTTATTTAAAATTTACGACATATGATTAATATAAAATAAAGCACGCACTATTAAAATAATAACACATGTCATACTTAGTGATAACAAAAATCCTTAAAAAAAAGAGAACGACGCGTTATAAATCACCGAAGCACTGCAGGAATTATTTATTTTTCGCCCGGCCGAGTATAAGATAATGCTTTTTCTGTCCGATTTTTATGAAATTTTGATGTTTACAATTTTTTCCGTGTTACAATTATCTAAGCGAAGCGTCGTTATAAATTTTCCCGTGCCTCTCCTCACTTTTTCATAAACTTTTCCAAGAAGTTACGACAGGTTGTAAACATATTTCTAAATCCATCATAGAAATTTAATATAAATTCTGCACACATAGTTTAGCTTGTAATGGCGTCAATATACAAATTTATATCTTGTAATAAACTGCCTAAGAAGGCGCTATTTTATTGAGAGCGCGTGATGACCATTAAAAATAACGCCATGTCCGTAGAAAATGATATCACGATCTTAATTTCTTTTGTTTGGTTTTATCCTTCGACGCCACAGAAGTTACGTGACAGTTTCAATTAAAAAAAAAAAAGGCAAAGTCTAATAATAAAAATTGTTTACGAAATTGTCCCCTAAGTTAATTAAAGTTGTATGAATTAATATTAGAGTGCGCCTGTCATGCAATGGGCGATAAAATGGTTACGATTCAGTAAAAAAAAAAGCTCTCCAACACCAAACGCAAAAGGAGTGAAAATGCCGTAAAACATTTTAAACGTTTTTGTTTTAAAACAAGTATACGTTTAGGAATTTTCGCCTAACAGTAATTAAAATAAATGTATATACTCTGTTTATTTCATATGAACGTTTACATTAAGGCCGTTTTGGACTACACAATTTTTTGTACAAGATTTGTATATATTTCTTGTACAATACAGTAAAACCTCGCTTATCCGGACCTCAGTTATACGGATTTGCGATTATCCGGATTGTCAACCGCGTTCGTTTTTTTCTGTTAAAACGGGGCACTTCGTAATCGTGCTTAAAACCGAGTGTGCACATTCGAGCTCAAAGTGGCACATTCCGATCTCGGGAAAATGAAGCGCGCCGCTCCGCGTCGCGCTTCATTTGCCTCCCTCGCTCGGAAATGTGCCACTTTTCGCTCGAATGCGCACATCCTCGCATTTATCGAATTTTGTATACTAAACGTTCCTTCAAATCGAAAAATTTAATAAAATATCGATTATATGTTCGAAAAACGCATTTTTACCATAGCAATGAGTGGAAGCGAGCGAAAAGATACGACAATCTCGTAAGTACAAGCGAGATGGAAAGATTAAAATTATTTAACTTATTTTTCGTTAATTTATTGAACTAAAATGTTGTGAATCGTGCTTAAAACCGAGTGTGCACATTCGAGCTCAAAGTGGCACATTCCGATCTCGGGAAAATGAAGCGCGCCGCTCCGCGTCGCGCTTCATTTGCCTCCCTCGCTCGGAAATGTGCCACTTTTCGCTCGAATGCGCACATCCTCGCATTTATCGAATTTTGTATACTAAACGTTCCTTCAAATCGAAAAATTTAATAAAATATCGATTATATGTTCGAAAAACGCATTTTTACCATAGCAATGAGTGGAAGCGAGCGAAAAGATACGACAATCTCGTAAGTACAAGCGAGATGGAAAGATTAAAATTATTTAACTTATTTTTCGTCTAATTTATTGAACTAAAATGTTGTGAATCGTGCTTAAAACCGAGTGTGCACATTCGAGCTCAAAGTGGCACATTCCGATCTCGGGAAAATGAAGCGCGCCGCTCCGCGTCGCGCTTCATTTGCCTCCCTCGCTCGGAAATGTGCCACTTTTCGCTCGAATGCGCACATCTTCGTATTCATTGGATTTACCTATATTATTATTTTATTCTTCAATTCAAAAAATTTAAAGTCGAATAAATTAGATCTATTATTTGTTTGAAAAAGGTTAGATATTTTATTCCTTTCGATAAGTTATCGTGGTGCTCTTCTTCACGCCTAATTGTAGCGAGCTTGATAAAAATATTTTCGGGTGTACTTTCGAATGTTTACTAATTCGCATTTTTGATTAATTAAAATTGTATGTGAGTCAAATTTTCTGAAGTGGGCCACTAAAAATCAACTAGTTGATTTTTATATCATTGTTGAATGTTTATATGTCAAAATTAATATCTCCAAATATTTTTGGGTAATTTTCATTTTTGTAAAAATTATAAACAAATTAGTTTTAAGGCACAATTTGTATACACTATTGTAATTAAACTCCATTTATGGATTAATTCAATTTTTAAATATAAAAAAATATTTATATTTTACATAGGAGGTGCATCAAAATTTGAGAATGACTTGGGTGGGTATGTTAAAAAAAAGGTTGAGAAATAAGAGTCAAAATTCGGAAAAAGATAAAATATTGTTTTTTTATGTACAAAGAAGTCTCCCATCTAGTCTAGCTTAAAAGTACTAAATTAGAAATGTGGTTTTTGGTAAAATTACCCTACTGTAATTTTTAATTAAAAGAAAAGCGAGAAGTGGCACATTTAGTTCAGTTTGATTTAATCAATATTATTTGTAAGAGAGAAGAATAAGATAGGCAAATTCAATTATTAAGGAGTATGTGCACTTTCAAGCGAAAACTTTTTCCGAATAGAAAATCTGGATTTGAAGGATTTGTTATTAATATAGTCGAATCTAATTAACACGAAGATGTGCGCATTCGAGCGAAAAGTGGCACATTTCCGAGCGAGGGAGGCAAATGAAGCGCGACGCGGAGCGGCGCGCTTCATTTTCCCGAGATCGGAATGTGCCACTTTGAGCTCGAATGTGCACACTCCGCTTTTCGCCACGATTAACAATGATCAATTTACTTTTAATTTTATCTAAACATTTTATAATTCTATTTGGTGTTTTTTATTGTTGATTTTATAATTAATAGTTAGTTGTTTCGTTTTTTTTTGTAAATAAATACCTAACAAGGTAAAATTGTTTTTTTTAATTATCCGGATTTTCGATTATCCGGATGAGCTGCAACATTAATTAGTCCGGATAATCGAGTTTCCACTGTATTTGAATCGATTTTATGGTTTTCAAATTCTGCTAGTTACAGTTGTGTAATAAACAAGGCAAAATATTGAACAAGATCCAGAACAAGATATTGCCTATTGAATGGCAAAATCAAACTATCTGACCATAATGTCTCTTTTAGGCTTGTCATTAATAATAGTTTAAAACAACTAATCTCAAGACTTTGGTTATGTTTTTTTTTATTTCTATTTTGTTTGAGTGCCCAGTAGATATGCGCAAAGTCAAGAAATTTTTTTGGAAATAGATCATGTTCTGTTTTTTCAAACAATTTCTATTGCAATTTAATTTTTAAGACAATTTACTGTATGACATCAAGCAATCTAAATTGTACAAGAAATAGAATCAAATCTTTTAAAAGAAATTGTGTAGTGTAAAGCGGCCTTTAGATGTAAAATCTGGTAACTAATGTTTTACGGTTAATAATAAAAAAATACTTGGATGTTAACTAAAAAATTATTAAGTTGTTATATTTTGAACATTTTTCTCTAGTATGTGTATTTTTATTTATGTACAGTTAAACTTTTTTCTATTCAACATCCTCTAAACCACTTACAGTGATTGAGCTATTCCAAGAGACCTTACCAAGATCAACCTTGAATTTTCTTTCAACCATGCAGCACCCGATTTTGTCTCTTGGAATAGCTCGATCACATTAAGTGGTTTAGAGGGTGTTGAATAGAATAAAGTTTAACTGTACAATAGTGTGGGACGAATAAAAAATTTTCTAGCTTGGGGTGCAAATAGACGCTTACCTAATTTTTTTTTTTAATAAAGATAGAACAATACTATATTAATAGCTTGAGATGTACCACTAATTTTTAAAATTCATAGTGAATTAAAATTTTTGTCGGCTTAGAATCTTTAGAAACATCTAAAAATTGCCGAAATTGATCATTTTTAACTCGATTTTAACTCTAATAAAAAATAGGAGCGTGCACGGAGAAAAAAATATCGTTATAACAACTATCTAACGTAACCTCAAAGGCACCTATTAATGATATCCTTATAATAATTATCCGTATCCCTATTATAGCTATCCGTAGTATAGTTATTTTTTACAGGGATACGCCCTATTGCTAAATTAGCCAATCGAATCGTTGTTCTGACGAAATGTCACTTTGAATATCCGCAATAGGGAACTTCTGGATAGCTAAATTAGCTATACGGCGTATCCCTGTGAAAGATATACTACGTATAGCTAAAATAGCGACACGGATAGTCATTATAAGGATATTTTTTTCTCCGTGTGTTATTTTTTTATATATTTTTTTTAAAACGCAAGTAATTATAAATTTATTTTTTTAGAATTATTTGATTGACTTTAACCTTCCGCATACTAGGTGTCTAAATCTCAAATGCCATACTAGGTGAGGTTTGCTATTCCCCAAAAATAAAATGAAATAAAATCCACAAAATCGTACTTTATGACAGTTCAATGATAAGAAATATATTTTAATAATTCATAATTAAAAAGTTTCAGTAAAACACATTGTATCTTCTCGCTCCCTTCCACTCATTGCTATGATAAATACGTTTTTCGGATATAAAATCGATATATACTAAATTAAATTAAAATTTTTGATTTGAAGGAGCTTATGGTAAATTATGATAATGTAATAAATACGAGGATGTGCGCATTCGAGCGAAAAGTGGCACATTTCCGAGCGAGGGAGGCAAATGAAGCGCGACGCGGAGCGGCGCGCTTCATTTTCCCGAGATTGGAATGTGCCACTTTGAGCTCGAATGTGCACACTCGCTTTTAAGCAAGATTCACAATAATTTAAACCAATAAATTAGACAAAAAATCAGTTAAATAATTTTAATCGTTCCTTCTCACTCGCACTAACTAGATTATCGTATCTTTTCGCTTCCTTCCACTCATTGCTATGGCAAAATATATTTTTTGAACACAAAATCGATATTTACAAAACTAAATTTAATTTTTTGATTTGAAAGAGCTAAGGAAAAATTAGACAAACCTAATAAGTACGAAGATGTGCACATTCGAGCGAAAAGTGGCACATTTCCGAGCGAGGGAGGCAAATGAAGCACGACGCGGAGCGGCGCGCTTCATTTTCCCGAGATCGGAATGTGCCACTTTGAGCTCGAATGTGCACACTCCGTTTTAAGCACGATTACCAAGCGTCCCGTTTTAACAAGAAAAAAATCGGTCACGTTAGTTATACCCCACCTCGTACACGGAAGGTTAAAGGAGACGCTTCGCTGTTTCTAAGCTAAAAGAAAAATTTTCTTTTAAAATTAAGAATTTTAATTTATTATCAATTTTAAAGATTAGTGGGGCATCTCAAGATACTAAAAAAAATATTATTTTTTTTCTAAATATTTTCTTTTTTTTATAAGAGCTAGAATTTGTACCCTCCAGCTAAAAGAAAAAAACTATAAATTTGCAAACCTACGCCAATGTAGAAGCTTTGATCAAAGAGTACACAGAATTTTTTGAATTTCGCGGGTTGTGTGGGTTCAATCGTTACAATTTTTTGTTATTGTGGCGATACCAGCGGCGCAATCAGGAGGAGAGGTGCGGGCATGCAGCTCTCCAGAACTTTTCATAAATAAATACAAATCAACGGCAAGGTCAATTTCCCAAGGAAACAAATTTTTGAAAATTATGGAAAATTTATGAAGAAATTATGGGTATTAAATAGTATAGTTAAATAATAGTTATATTCGTATAATAATATAAATAATACAATAGTGTAAATTTCTTAACTAAGTTGATAATTTACATAAATATCTTGATGCAATATAATGTCGATATTACAAATACATATATTTCAAATTATTTTTTTTAATATTTCTAAAATGTATTTAGTGCAATATTTGCAAAAAAATATTACTAAAATATTAAAATAATGTTTAGCAATATTAGAAAAAATATTTTTAAAATGTCATTTACAAATATTTCAAATAAGCATTTTAGAAATATAGAAAATATTGAGAAAACATAAATATTTTTTTAGACATTTTTGTTTTTCTGAAACATTGCGAAAAAATATCTGTAATATATTTCTAAAAAATATTTTCCAAATATGTTGTCTGCTGATGGGGTACAGACCCCAAACATATTAAAATTTCAAATAAATAAATTCGGCCAATTTCGAGAAATTAATTATATTTAGTTTTTACAATTTATATATTTTCTAGAGAACCAAAAGGGATAAACGTTTGACGTTTTCAGAATTATAGATTCTCGCTAACATGTACCTATCAAGGGATTTTAATAAAATATCGTTTGGGCGCATTTTGACCATGTCGGGCTATGGTCTTTGTTCTTTTTCATTTTAATATAAAAGAACGACGTATATCGAATTTTGACTTAAAATGATAAAGATAAAGTTAGGGTCATTCGAAAAGTCATTTTGACGAGTGTACAGTGCTCGTCAAAAGAAAATGGACATGCGAATTTAACATGGGAACATAAAGCTCTGAAATTTAGAGGATCAATTTTACATGTTGCTTCTAGTTATATATTTAAAGTTGAAACGATTTGGCCGTTCCTCGTTAAACAACATGGTTTACCAATGTTCGAATCCCAATAAAGTATTCTTTTTTTCTAAACTTTTTTGATTATGAATTTTGTGAACAAGTAAAAGTACAATATTATTTTATTAAAATACAATCATCTCTTAAAAAACGTTTAGTATAATGACGATATAAAAAATAAAATTATATATCTAACTTTCAAATTCTAATCCAATATTTTATTGTCATAAATTGGGCGTTCAATTTAATGTAAGATTGGTCCTCTATCTTTCGGAGCTTTAACGTCCCATGTTAAATTCGCATGTCTATTCTCTTTTGACGAGCACTGTACATAACCCGTTGGAATACTAAAAACGTATGTATTATGTGACTTTACGTTATTTATTTTTTGTAAAAGTACTGAAGCTGTTCAAAAAAAATTCAGAACTTCATATAATTTTATTATTGTGCCTACAAACGGTCGCGAATGTTATTTTTGCTCAAATTGTAAAGGATATTATTGACAACTTTGGAAAATTTCCAAAATCGTCAAGTATCGGCATTGAATATTTGGTGCGCCATTTCAATCACTTTATGACACCAAATCCGTGTAGAAATTATAGTTATTTGTGGGAATAAATTTAATATAGTAATCACTATTATTTTTAAATAAAAAAAGCGATAACAATGAAACGTTCAAAAAAAAATGTAATGATCCTTGTTTTATTATTATTGCATAACATTTTTATAAAATCGTTTTGTAAGACGTTTATAAAAATTTTCCCCGTAAATTAATTTTCAAATTATAATTACGAAATAATAATTGTTTTACATAAATCCATCATATGCATATTATTAACATAGAAATTGTTTGTGCGCGTACGAATTGCGCTTTTTTATGTTCCACAAAAAGAAATTACGAAACAAATCATCTACACAACAAAAATTGTAATTAAATTCTTTTTTAAAGCATCTTCAAACACAAATTAATTCCAGATAAAAATTCTACCTGAACGTTAACGCACTGGGCTAGAGGAATACAAACATGTTATTAAATATCGCCGTATTAAAAATGCGCAAATAATTAAGAGAATGTAAAATTAGGTTGCGTTCGTTTTAATTGGCGATATTCGTAAACAGAAGTTTTAATACAATTTCATTGCGAGCGGCCGGCACTTCGAAAGAAAAGAAAAAGCAGCAAACGGAGAAAACGAAAACAGAATGAGTAAGTAATTCAATATTTGTGGGGCAGTAAAAAAGGTTTTCTCGTTAATTTTATTTCGAAGTTAAGATAGAAAGACACTAACTACAAATTCGAACGAATTAATTAGAGAACTACTAGTGATTTTATGGCCGGATGTGTGTTTCTGCAAATAAGGAAGTATTAAGCGAGTAATGGAACTATGCTTTTTACATTAAATTTAACAACTTAATTAAATAATTCCGCTTTATTCATTTGAAAGCTTTACAAGGTTTTATTAAGTAATTAATTGAAACGACATTTTTAAAGCTTTGCGAGGGATATAGGCCGTGTTTTTAAACGTTGGGGCGCATGCGCCCCAACGTTTGGGAGCATGCTCCCACCGCGGGTCAATTAACATGTATATGGGACCATGTGTAAATCATTGATATTTGTTACATTTGATTTATTCAAAAAATAAATCAAATAAAAAGTGTACCCCTTTTTTTCGCCATTTTTTCCCATAATTTCAAACTTTATTGTAAAAAAACTGGTTATACATTTATGGTTCAAAGTATTGTGTATTACTGACCACTACTTATTCTTTATAAGACCGGAAGTGCTGGTCGGCCAGGCCTTGTGCCATTGATCTAAACAAGTGGTTGTCAGATGGAGCAACGTGTAAAGAACACGTCGGGCGGTGTAGGACCTCCCATTTCAACGTTTTCAAGTATGTCTTGACCACTTTTGCAACATGGGGTGGAGCATTGTCATGCTGCAAAATCACTTTATCGTGTTTCTCGTTATATTGCGGCCGTTTGCCTTTCAGTGCTTGGCTCAAACGCATTAATTACGTTCGATAACGATCGCCTGCGATTGTTTCGATCACAGCTGATAATACAAAAATGTCCACCTGATCCTTCCAAGTACACGGCATCACCTTGGAGCCGGAAATATTGGGTTTGGCCGTCGACGTGGAAGCATGGCTGAGACATCCCCATAGTTTTCTGTTCTTGGGGTTATCGTTGAGAACTCATTTTTTGTCCATAGTCACAATGCGACGCAGAAATCCCTTCCGTCTTTGCCTTTTGAGCAACAATTTACAAGCAAACAAACGCCGTTCAACAAGCTCGATTTCAACTCGTACCGCACCCAATTTCTTGTTTTTGAATCATTCCCAAGTCTTTGAGGCGTTTTGAACTTACTTGTTGAGTTACTTCCAATGATCGTGCCAATACTTCTTGACTTTGGCACGAGTCTGTATTAAGTAATGCCTCCAATTCAGCATTTTCGAAAATTTTATCTCTTTCGCCGCTCAGCCGGTCTTCGACGTGAAAATCATCGTTCCTAAAACGTTGAAATCGCCCACAACACGTATTTGAGAGCATTTGATGAGCCTCGCTCGCAGATTTCTTCGTATTGAAGCTTGTAAAGTGACATTTTCAATTGGGAATAACTTTATGGTGCACACACAAACCGACTAATTTTTCTAATGGGGTTATGTTGACAGATGCCCAAGTTTATTGCATGACGTCTATGATTTATTTGTTTTGATCACTTATAGTTTAGGTTACCATTAATGGGTTTTATATGACCATTAATGGTTTATTTTGTAAACTGTATATTTAAATTTTGAGATTAATTACGGAACGATTTTGATACACCACCATCTTGACAGTAGCTAGTAAACAACTTATTATTATTTATGTTTTAATTTGCATTGCCACTTGATTTCCTATTTCGTTGCCAAGGCGGTAGGTATGTTTTTGTTATCTGGTTTATGCGCTTCTAGATCCTCTCGTGTAGGGTGTGAAATGTTGATTCATGACCACCACACACTACTTACCGCTAAAGCCATCTATGGGAACATAGCGGAAGCTATTTTTACTATTACATTGTAAAATGGCACACACAATTTTTTTCTTTTTATATGGTGCTATTATACAATACTTTCCAATAATATTCTATTTATTTTTTGACGTTGCAGTAAATTTGTATTTATTTATGGGCGAAGGGGACTGCAGTCCTGGGTACGCCACTGAATAGTAGAAATAAGATTTTTAATTTTTATTAAAATTCTTTTAGAAAATAAATAAATAATTGTTAATCGTGCTTAAAGCCGAGGGTACACATTCGAGCTCAATGTGGTCTTAGGATGAAGATTATACTAAAGTAATTATTATTAATAAGAAGGTTTGTCATTCGTTTAATATTATCTTCATAAAAATTTTCATGGCTGAAACGTAAAGCTCTATCGATAAGACCTTTAATTTACACTTATCTTTTGACTCATAGAGTCATAAAAATGGAATTTTAACAGTTAAAGTTGTTAAAACTTTCTTAACAATATACAGTAAAACCTCGATAATCCGGACCTCATTTATACGGATTCGCGATTATCCGGATTGTCAACCGCGTTCTTTTTTTTCTGTTAAAACGGGGCACTTCGTAATCGTGCTTAAAACTGAGTGTGCACATTCGAGCTCAAAGTGGCACATTCCGATCTCGGGAAAATGAAGCGCGCCGCTCCGCGTCGCGCTTCATTTGCCTCCCTCGCTCGGAAATGTGCCACTTTTCGCTCGAATGCGCACATCCTCGTATTTATCGGATTTGCCTATATTATTATTTTATTCTTCAATTCAAAAAATTTAAAGTCGAATAAATTAGATCTATTTTTTGTTTGAAAAAGGTTAGATATTTTATTCCTTTCGATAAGTTATCGTGGTGCTTTTCCGCACGCCTAATTGTAGCGAGCTTGATAAAAATATTTTTGGGTGTACTTTTGAATGTTTACTAATTCGCATTTTTGATTAATTAAAATTGTATATGAGTCAAATTTTCTGAAGTGGGCCACTGAAAATCAACTAGTTGATTTTTATATCATCTTTTGTAGATTATTGAAGATTTATATGTAAAAATATTTTTGGGTAATTTTCATTTTTCTGAAAATTATAAACAAATTAGTTTTAAGGAGCATTTTGTGTACACTGTTGTAATTAGACTTCATTTATGGATTAATTCAATTTTTAAATATAAAAAAATATTTATATGTTACATAGGTGGTGCATCACAATTTTAGAATGACTTGGGTGGGGTATGTTAAAAAAAAGGTGTGAAAATAAGAGTCTTTCTTCTAGTCTAGCTTAAAAGTACTAAATTAGAAATGTGGTTTTTGGTAAAAATACCCTACTGTAATTTTTAATTAAAAGTAAAGCGAGAAGTGGTACATTTAGTTCAGTTTGATTTAATTAATAGGGGAAGTTAACCGGTTGTGGGCATTGTCCGGTTGTGGGCACCCCCGAATAACTTTTAATCGTGAGCAGATACAGGTGTTTTCACGATCGTCATTTGTTTGCAATGTCCGCACTATGTTTTATTGCTCATATAAAGCGAATAGACGCATATGCGTAGTAGCTACGCGTTATTCCATGTTTTCATCTCTAAAAATGTACCGCGATGTAATCGTTTATTGTGTTTAAAGTGCGATAAATAAAAGTAACTTATTTCAAAAGGTCGGTCTAATGTAAATATATGCAGGAAATTAAATATTTTTTATAATTTTAATTTCAATTCAATCAAAATCTTCGCGAAATAAATTTGCCAGTCATTTTTCGACAACTATGAATTTTCCAGTTGTGGGCACCTACATTTTACTAGTTGTGGGCACCTAAGTTTTTGCCATTTAAACCTTGTATTTCGCTGACAATTTGTCGAATATTGTTGTTCATGTTAACATAACCCCCCGGCGGAGTCTAGGGGTGTAGCCGTGGCCTGATTTTGAGGGGGGCGGGCAAAGACCCCGCTCGATTATCATGTACGACAAAAATGTAAAGATATCAAAACTTTTTCACAATAATTTAGAAAAAAATTAAACATTTTTGGTTTTGGATTTCAAACCGACTTCTTTTTACAACTTTTCGATTGTTGAGCATCTTTGACAGACCAATTCATATGACTTGAAAATTGTAAATAATATATTTACGAAATTTTTGCGGATTTTTTAGTGCATTTTTAGCCATGTCGATTTTAAAAATCAATTTTGATGCATACATTGGAGCCATTTGACGATGATCCCGTGAAGTCCACTGCGAAAGCCTATTTTAAATTTTATTTTCATAACTGAAGGCTTTAAATACGAATAAATTGTGTTTTTTCTCTACATAGTGGCGTTTTACTCCATATTTTCCCATTTCGAGGGGATTTTCCTCATGTGCCCACAACCGAATAAAAAAAATTGCATGATGAAAAATGACTACTTTATGAAAAGTTAAAAATATTTTTTTTTAATTGATATAAAATTAATTCCTTTGCCAGTATTTAGCTAAGGTCTCTAGCTTCCCGATAATATGCTCATTCTGCATAAATATTGAGTTGGTCAAAAGTTATGGCATAAATAGCTAACTGTGCCCACAACCGTGTTAACTTGCAACTATTTTTGAAAGAAGAATAAATAGGCAAATTCATTATTAAAGATTGCGTTTCAACGAATAACTTTATTCCGAATAGACAAATCTGGATTTAAGGATTTGTTATTAATATAGTCGAATCCAATTAACACGAAGATGTCGCTCATTCGAGCGAAATATTCGCAAAATTTCGAGCGATGAATCAATTTTTATTAACGGACGGCGAAATTCATTGAGATCGGAATGTGCCACTTCGAGCTCGAAAGTGGCACATTTCGAGCATGAGCACAATATTTAGCGCAACAAGCGCAAATTTTAGATCGGAATTTTTACTCGATGTACCTCTTCACTCACATTAATAATGATGTTTCCTTAATTTTACGTAAACATTTTATGATTCTTTTTGGTATTTTTTACTGTTGATTTTATAATTAATACTTATTTGTTTCGTTTTTTTTATAAATAAATACCTAACAAGGTAAAATTGTTTTTTCTTTCAATTATCCGGATTTTCGATTATCCGGATGAGCTGCAACAATAATTAGTCCGGATAACCGAGTTTCTACTGTAATTCACGACTAAATCTGCTATCACTGGGCTGACTGGGTTACCCATACTACTTTTTATGATAAATTGCTTTTCGTGTTTGTGATATTCAGAAGGATTGGCTTTAGTTACGACATTATATGTCTTGTCAATAAGTATGTATAATAAAATAATGAAAATTGATATATTTTTAACTAAATACCTGATAAAGTAGGTTCATTCTATGAGGTTACTTTGTCAGGTAGTAACTTCTCTATGAAAAATTATTGCAACCCCTGTAGAAGCTTAATTGTCAGTTTCAAACATTCAAACATTCAAAATGAATCAGACCTATACAGGGCGCGGCAAAAGTTCCCGGATTATTATTTAATATCATGTTTATGTCTTTGTTGCACGTTTATTTATTATTCTTATGTATTTATCATATTGCCCATATCATTTTGTTCTAAATACCGTCTTATTAATTTTATCCAAAATTTACATAACTCTCAAGTGAATCATCAAAATGAACGTAACACAATCGTTGAGTTGCACAAAACTGGGATGAAAACGTCAGAAATTGTAAAAGCCACTTGTAAGCTACTTCGTAAAGGTCAAAATAAAACACATAATGCAAAACTTCCTCCGAAACATTATTTTCCAGCTTCAGTAATGGTCTGGGCAGGCATTTGCGCAACAGGAGAAAACACCAATCGTTGTTATAGAAGGAAATGTTAAGATTAATGCAGCAACTTATCAACAAACAGTTCTAAGAGATGTTCTGCATCCGTGGACGTTAGGGCACTTTGGTGGTCAACCATTTGTGCTTAGCAAGACTGGGCTTTAGCTCATGCCGCCCAATCAACAATTGTTTTAATCAGGAACTGTTTATCTTTGAAAATTTTTAATACACATCATCGTCTTCACATTTTTTGCATTTATATTATAGGTTTGTGCTGCCCTTAGTACACATGCCACAGACCTATTTATTATACAAAACATTTTTTATCCAATCTGTACCTTAATAGTTTATGCATTCTACAGCACACATGTTGCATATGGTCTCTTCTTCAATATTTGATAAGTTTTCATTAGATGCCAAGGTTTTTTCTTTCTTTTTGGAGCCTTAGCTTTTTCGTTCTTTGAAAAAATCAAAAATTTTTCGTGACCGACCCTAGATTTGGACTTATACATGTTCGTGGCTGAATATAGTGCTTAAGTTGTTCTTAGATACAAAGTTTGCGACGAAATCTGCCCCAGGATGACTCTTTTTCCAATTTTGATGATTCTGCCTTGTTTTTGGACATATTTAGCAATAATTGAGCAACAGCATATTATTGGAAATCCGCAATTTGTGACTTGGTGTAGTGTACCAGTTGTTGCCTGCTTATCTTCAGGACTTGGGGTGGTTAGATATTCCAGATGATTACCAAACAGCTTATTGCGAAGAGTCTTTCGTGGAATTTGGTGCCGTCTACTGACTTCGGCCTAACTTACGCCCTCTCTAATGCCAACTAGCACTTTTTTTAAAATTTCACTTGTGAAGTTAACATAGAGTCAAGATCTTGCACTTCTTTTATATTTTCACAACATTTTTTGACGATTAATCTTCAATCAAACTGATAAGAAAAGAAAAAGTAACATAACCTAAACAGGAAAGAAATTATAACTGAAATGTGATGACTGCTAGCAACATAACCTCGCATCTACTCTTATTTACTTGTACTGTTTTACCCCAAGGCGAGAAGTTTTTTGAAGCGCTGAAGTTGGGCATGGTACAAAGAAGGTTGAGCAGCACTGGTCTATCTGATTCTCCTAGTTAAAAAATCGCAAAAGTTTATTTAATATTTTTGTTTTGCCCTAAAAATAAAATGAATTTATTTGAAACATAAAAATATGTAAATTTGTAATCGATACAGAAAAAAACCGACGTTGATATATTTTTTTTGGTTTTCATCCAAGGTAATAAATGTGCGCTCTTAAAAAATAAACGGCGAATCGATAAAGTAAGAAAATAAGGGAAATGTTCTTCTAGGAAGCAACTGTGCATAAAAAAGATGGCTGTAATTTCTCAGAGATTTCTCTTTAGGGCTGAATATTGTATAAAAGGTTGGACATCAAATATGTACCAGAATCAATCTAGCAAAGTGAAGGGTTTCACCTACTCGTAAAGGGTTTTATGTTCTATAAAGTAGAAATTTTTTATTAACTACTTTCGACGGTTTTCAATAATTTTTTTTTTTAAATTGCTATAAAATACAACCGACTGTTTCGTTTGATGTGCGATACTTTGTTTAATAGTTTCGCTACGATAAAACGAAAGACCTAAGGACTGGTGTTTATGGCGTGCAATTTTTTCCAGATGCAGTCGATCGAAGGAGGTTTTTCCTTTTGTTGCCAGTGGAAACTTTGAAGCTTAACTTATTGTTAGTATTTGTGCTGTACACTTTTTAATTCTAAACTGTATCAAAACAATGTTGTGATTTTTCGTTTGAACAAAATTGAACATAAAATGAATGGTATATGTTTACGGTTTTTATTTTTATTTTTAAAATATTGCATTACAATGAATTGTTAAAAAATCTGTAGTTTAAACCAATGTTACGATTTCTATTTAAAAGAATAAAAAATAGCAGATATTACAATGAAACAATATGAAGTTTTTACAAAAAAAATTACATGTCATTGTTTATTTTTTGATTTTTAGCCTTTACAATATTTTAATAGCTTTCTGTGAAAGAGGATAGATTACATTTTAACAAATATACGGAAATTGGACGTCCTTCTAAATCTATGGAAATTATCCTTTGAAATTTATCTTTTAATCGTTATGTGTTTATATTAATAGGTACTTACTAAAAACTATTATGGATCTGCCCGAATTTTGAAAAATTACTTGTAATTATAGGATATTACTAAAAAAGATAAGTAATATTCATGAAAGTTTTCTAAAACGTATGTCTAAGAAATTTGAAAATTTTTAACGACTAGAAGGTAAAGAAAGTAATTAACCACACAAATAAAATAATAATCACTAAAATTTTGATTTCAAATTATTTTGAAATTTATTTTTAAAAAATGTTCATCAAATTTTAATTGATATACTAAATGAATTGCAACTTAAAATTATCAAATAATAGAATTAGATGAATTTGTCTCAAAAATTTTAAAATAATAAAATATAAATATAAATATCTAACAATTATGGAAAAGGCATAAATAATTCCTGCTCAAATATTGATAAAGAAGACTTAAAATAGTTATTACTAATTTCCATACTGTATCTTTAACTTTGTTCTTCGTTTTTTTAAGAAAAAATAATATTTTTAAATAATTACTTAATTATTTATTACATCGTAATATTTTACAGTTAATTTAGCTATGTTTAACAGATGTTTAATTATTTTTCAGTATTTTAGTTTATGGGCCTGTATAAATTAAAAAACTTTTATACTGTTTTTGAAATTTTATTAGTTTAGGAGTTATAAGCTCGTGGCACTTTAAATTAAACACCCGGTATAGTAAACCTGTTTTTATCATATTTAAACTTTTAAATATCTAGATGGCCGAGCTTGGATCGGCGTCTTTCGAATATGTTGGCTTTTGGTCACCGAGGTAATGAAATATATAGATCTGAATGCAGTGCCATCTATGGTTGTGTAGCAATGCATGGATATTTCAGCCTACTAGTACTTCAATCTGCTATGAGATGCCGCTAGAAAAAAAAATTGTGTGAAGGCGCATTTTTTCAGCGATGACACCTATTTATCTAAATACAAAAATTTATTCTAATCGTTATAAGCTAATTCCGAGCAATTAATATATCAAGTTACCGGACACCCGGTATATATGTCCAAGAGTTTCTCGTTTACAATATACGATTCTTACACTTTCCATAGCAATAGGGAAATATAATATTTCAAGTGTCATCAAAAACGCAATTGTTACTACAAATTTTGCCAAAAACTGTTTAAAATATATTTATTTGTTTTAAATAATTGTTTTTTTAATAAATTCTACTTCTGTCGCAATAGAAGTTTTTTCGCTACTTTTTAAATATAGATTCTCTATTGGTTTATAAGGCTTACCTCAATATTTTTAAGTTGGCTCCGATGTTTTTTTTAATAAAGTTTAGTAAAAAAGAATACTTTGTCCGGATTTGAACCGCCGTAAATTATGATAAGGTTGCCCGCTTAGTGCATTAAGTTTAAATAGGTATATAGCTAAACGCCACATTGCAAGACTGGTCCTCTAACTTTCCCAGCTTTAAATTCTTTTGTACATTTTGTTTTGACGAGCAGTTTACATACGTTTTTTATTAATTATTTTCTAAGTTACAAAATGCATTTATCACGTTTTCTTGGCCGTCAGCTCATCGAATGTGATGCTATCTACAGCTAATTAAAAAAAAAGATGAAACTGCATATGGAAAGCCTTCTTCTTAATTTTTTCAAGGCACAAGGGTTTTATGACGTTTGAAAATAGCTTGAAACGTGTCTGTCGTAAAATTGACTTGTAATGACTTAATATAAGTTGACCTTTGAAGTACAGATAGATTTTTTTATAATCCTCGATTAGTTATTCTTTTTGCAGTATTTGCTAACATTTTCAATGCCTAAAAAAATACCGGTAAACCTGTTGCGTTTGAAAATTTTACTGAATTACCGGTAATCGCGGAAGTCAGTAAATTAACGCTTCAAAAATGCCATTCTTTATGTAGTTTTTGTTCCAGCATTCTAATCTTACTTTAATTAATTAAATTCATAATTTATCGTTTTACTAAATTAATTTTTTTATAGGCTTACTAAAAATTGCAATAATGAAATTTTAACAAGAATCCTTTATCAAATATTTTTCTACAAAAAGAAGCCTTTTGGTTTGATTTTAACTTTCGAGGCGTGTATTGATTTTGCAGTGCTAAATCGCGTCTATTCTTTAGATTTTATATTTTCAAATCCGGGATTAAGTGGGCGACTATCGATGTAGCTTCTTTTAGCAGACATCAGTTTTAAAGAAGGGATTAAACTCGAACTAAACTTTTATAATATTTAATTCAAAAGTTGTGATCGTAAAGATTAAGCCATGTTTAAGTTTTGGGACTAAGTTTGGGTGCCGAACGCAACTTCTTAAAATTACTTTCGAAAGTTTTTAATTTATTCTAAACTTACGTTTAAGTAAAATTTAATAAATTCGTTAATAGGCTATTAAATTTCATTTAATTTATTTGAGCGAGGGAAGTGTTTATTTTTTAGAAAAAAGTTTGGCAAGCAATTAATTTTCAAACTTAATTTTACGTAATTTTCTTGATTTTTTCTTCAATCTGACGGTTATTATATTTTTATATTACTTTAAGTTCTTTTAACTTTTTTGTATTTATTATTTTAAGGAGGTTGAGGTGGGATAGTCCCAACCAAAAATTGGGAATGTCATTCAGAATTGCCTTGTATTAAATAATTATCAGACTTACTATATTTATTATTAAGATTTATTATGTTTATCGAAAATTTTTTAATCTTATAAATATTTGTTTATTTAATTTTATTAAATCATTTTACATGAATGGATTAACTTTTGTATGTTTTGTACAAACTCATAGAAAAAAAATATGATAAATAGAGATTAATTATATTTTATAAATTTTGAAAAATTATCAAAGCAAATGATATAACAAAATAAAGGAATTAAAAAAAAATTTAATAGTTAAAAATAAAGTAATTAATTCAAAATGATAATTAAAAATCTCAAAATTTCATTGTTTCGAAACGGCAACACTTTAACGTTATTTACTGTTGGCTCTACTGACACGCTAATATATAGATATATTTCATTTTGGGGTTACTTATTATTACATATTACTTATTATTTCATATTAATCTATATTTGTTCTAAAAACAATTATTCAAATCTCAATATGAATATGTTTGAGTTATATTGGATATAAGTTTTACTTATTTATTTATATTGTTACTTTTATAAATGCAACTTTCAACATAAATACTTTGTTAATGAAATAATTAAAACAAATACTTTAAATTATTTATCCCTATTTTATTAATAAAAACTAATACCTATTGCAATTCTATTATTAATTAAACTTAATATTATTTACTGGTACCATATGTTTTAATTACATAACCTTAAACCATACAATTTAATATATTTCAATTTTCTGTCATTATTGCTAAATACAACGTTGCCGTTATTTCAGATATTAAACGTAAATCATTCACAAGTAGGGGAGACCGGGGTTGGAAGTCAGAATTTTTTTCTTTTGTATTTATACAGCCCATGGTATTAATTTATCAATGACATTTATATATCAATAGATAGTGTATTTATTCTAGTTTAAAAAGAAATAAAGACTTTTTCTCTACCATCATCTAAAGAGAACATATGTATTATAATTTTTCTGAAAAAAGAAAAGTGCGACTTTTAACCCCGTGTGAGGGATGGTTGTCATAGTGTCTGGGGTAGGTAATCACCCGCTAAATAAAAGGTAAAATACAAAACGACAAAACAAATGCCTATGCTATTCCTAACCTATTCTATCTAACGAACTTACGTTATGGTAACAAAAATGACAAATGTATAATTACAGCCAATCGTTTATGTAGTAAAACCCCTAGAAACCAATAAAAAAGGCCGCACATATTCATGGTTGCTTTGCACAGATGACAACTAGCCCCCGTTAACTTGAGCCAACTTTCCCCAAAACAGTTTTGGACAATTAACTCCCAAAATAAATTTAAATCGATGGTCATTTAAGAAACCATATGAATAATATCATGAAGCATATCTTTAACATCATAAATACACGAAAAAGTGTATCACTATGCAAAATTTAAATATACTTACGAGACTCAACACAGATTCACAAAAAATTACTTTCACTGTACAAAAAATACAAACGTATATATTTCTTATACGGTATTTCAGAGAGAACTGAAGTGAAGTACGCAAGGAGGTATTGTGCTCGGGCTTCTTTGACACGGGTAAACAAATTTATTAATTCATTAGGTTTGCTGTTATGGCTTTTGTGACAACCTACCCGTGACACAACCATACCCGGTCTCCCCTACCCCTAATAATTGTTATTTTTCATAAGGTTAAAGCTTCCTAATTAAATTTGAATTTTTTTTTAAATAATTACGAAATTTGAATGTTCAACATAGTTAAATTTCGTATTGATGGCATTTTTTTAAAATTTTTCATAGCATAAAAATGTGTCATTTGCATTTTAAATTGACGAGTTCTCCATAAGACAACATGTATTGTTAATTTCGATTTATATTTTAATAAGCTTTCTAAAAACTTTAATTTTTTTATAGAAATTTTCTAAACTAATTAATCTATGAAAATAAATGTGTACAAAATAGTTTTCATATATTACGTTTAACGCCTCAACCTTCGTAATATATTCAATAATATCAGAATTATGTTAAATTATTATTTAAGCCAATAACTACAATAAACAAATATAACAATAAATTAGTATCAATAAATGAATATATTGCACGAGTATCGCAGTAAGTTTTAAATCGCAATATAGGTTAATATTATATTCTTACAAGAACATGGATAAGTAGTATAGGATTGACTTATACTACCTTAACCTCACAAACCTTTACCTTGTATACTCTGACCGTCAAATATGAGTTTATGACGTATTACATTACTGACCTCTGCTGATTTTATATTCAATTAATGAGTAACGGATTTGTGAGACCACATAATAAATACAGAATCTAATTTTATGACAATATCTTAATAAAATACTTAATACATTATCTAATACTACTATAAAATTTTAATAGACGTCAACACATATACCTACATCCAATATTACGGTAATATATTAATGGCCGGCTTCAATGTTTTTTGGTTCCAAATTTTAATTGCAATGTTTTTATTAGTAAAAACGTTATCTTTATATCGAGGTGAGTAAATTGGCCGTGTTGAGTTAGGACTTGCATAATAATCTTTAAATCATTCTTTCCAAGTTAAAAAAATGTCATAACGCTAAATTGAGGATTCAGCCAATCTAGCGATAACTTTACACATGGCTGTCCTATTATTTACATTAATACAGTACGACCTCGATAAAGCGGAGCTTCAGTAGATTGAATTTTTCAATTTCAATTTCAATTGCATAACATTATTTACATCTTTCATATTTGTAGAAAATGAAATTTGAAATTTTCGGTTAAAAACGAACAGTTTTCAACGAACCACTTTTCTTTTACGAATAAGGCAAATTTTATTCTATTTACCAATAAATAACATAACTATTGTTGTAAAATTTGAAAATTGCTTGTCAATATTCCAGACATGTCTTTCTAAATTCTTGGTGAAATTACAACAAGAATATTTATTTCTGGGCAAAAGGCGTACTAAATTCAAAAATCACATGTGTCAAACATGTACAATTTTTGATGTTTGACATAGTTTTTGACATGTTAAGTTGCTTAATAAAGTGTCACAATAAAGAAACGAAACGTCGCATATTTAACAATTGTTGATGATTTTATTGTCAGTCCAATTTCTGTTAACATTTATTATTATTTAAAAGATATTGTGATATTATGATTGATTTGAAATAATTTAAAATACTTCTAATATTGTAGTTTGACTGTTTTGCAGTATGCCTAATATTGTTGCACTATAGCTTCTGCAAGTAAGAATATAACTGAATGGAGGCCGCGAAATGGGAAAAGAACGCGCGGGGATCATGCGCACGCTGGAGAGACGACATTGGAAAAAGTTGTAGCAATTAAATGAAAGAATCATAATAGAGATAGAGACATGTAAACAATTAGGGGAGGTGTTTGTCCAAATATGAATCGATATGCGTCAACTTATGATGACGATCATGATGAAGATAGCTTCTTTAGCGGCGCAGTGCAGTGATCTGGAACCACACCCCAAGAAGCAACAACGACTTACAATAGTCGTAATTTTTTGGCTTTTATTACAATTTTGATTAATCGAACTTTACTTCCCAAGAGAATAATCTAATCACAAAATTACATACTGTTAAGTTAATAAAAGGCCTACAATCAGCACTGGGAGTCTCGTTTTTTTAATACAAAGACCGAAAAAGAAAAATAAACTTACGTTAAATCAAGAAAGCAAAATTGCAAACTTTTTTTATTGAGGGCGACGTTTTATTAAATTTTTTTTAATACTGTTGTATTTGCTAATAGGGAGTCTTAATGGACGGATAAAAACTGGGCAAGACATCATAATGAAACGGCAAACAAGAAGACTAATAAAGCTACAATTTTGTATTTTATAAATTTTTTTTGTAGACGGTAAATTAGATATGTAAATACATATTACAAAAGAAACAAACTAAAATAAAGCAATACCGTGTACCTAATATAATCTCAATTGGCATAAATTAATGCAAAATATTTTAAATATGAATTTTTGAAATAAATATAATATGAATATGATTATATTGAGATATGAAAAAAAAAATTAAGGGTGTATTTGCTATATTATATTACATATCTACTTAAATAATTTGATACACATAATTAATGACATTCCAGATGTGCTTTTGGTGATTAGTAGTTTTTAACATTACTAAAATGATAGGTCTTTTATCTGTAGATAATATACATATTTATTATTTGTTTTATCTTGTTCTTTATTATTTATTTAATATTACAAGATATAGTTTTTTAACTTTACATTCACAAACCTTACTTGTTATGTTACTATGTACTAAGTGTTGCTAAGACTACTAGTATTTATTATTTTTGTTATATCCATCAGTAACTGGATATATTTAAATACACAACACGCCCCTTTTAACTCAACTGTAGTTTAACTACAGGGTGTCTTATTCTTTGAGATCTACGAAGACTCGATGTAGTCTCTGATTTAGGTTCTAATTCTCTTCCATTTAAGTTCATATCAAAGCGAACAGAATCGTTGTATCTTTCTTTGATATGTATCGAATTTCTTCTATAATATTTGTTGCATATCGTCTTTACCAAATATGATCTAGGTTTTTCCAATGGTTTTATAATTATGGCGGGTTCCCATTGTAAAGTTTTGATATTTTGTAATAACACTTTTGACCACTGGTAAATGTCTGTTGTCTTTTAGCAGCATTTCTATCATACCATAACTTTTGTTTTTCTTGGTTTTTTAACATTGTTTGTTTAACATTATTATCTATTAACTTAGGTTCTAAAGCTTGATTAATTACAGGAATTTTTGTTCTCAACATTCTACTATTTAATATCTGAGCTGGAGAGCAACCAAGACCTGATACTGGTGAATTTCTATAATTTAACAAATATAACTCTAAATCTTGATTACTTTCACTAGCTTTTCTTAACATTGTTTTTGCTATATCTACTCCTTTTTCAGCTAAACCATTACTTTTAGGGTAATGGGGGGCTAGAAGTCTGTATCTGAAAGTTCCATTGATTTGCAAACTTGTTCATCTCGTAACTACCAAATGGCATATTATCAGATATCACTATAGCAGGTATTCCATTTCTACTAAATATTTGTTTAAATTTATCAATAACTGCATTAGTATTTTTGCTCCCTAATTTCTCAATCTCTAACCACCTCGAGTAGTAATCATACAGTATTAAATAACTAGAACCAGCATGTTCGGCAATATCAACGCCTACCTTAAAAAATGGTATTTTTGGTATCTCATGACTTTGCAATGGTTCCTTTGTTTTTGATCTACTGTATTTCAAACATATATTACAATTTCCTATATAATTTTCAATTTCTGACATCATAGCCATCCAATATAAGTTATTTCGTGCCACTGCTTTAGTTTTTACTATTCCTAAATGAGTTTCGTGTAATATATTTAACATGTACTTCTTCAACGAAGATGGTACAATAAGTCTATCTTGATAGTAAACTAATCCATTTTCTACAAAAATATCATTTCGTAGTTTCCAATAATGTTTAATTTCTCCCCTCTTCATTACATTTATTTGGCCAACCTTTGTTATACCATTTTAATACTTGATTTAATATTTGATCATTCTCAGTAGCTTCTTGAAATTGTATAATTTTTCTTCGCTCATTCCACATCTTCCAATGGTGAGTGCATGCACAACATCTTGCATTATCTCATCCTCGTTCTCTTTTTATGTATTATATTTCTACTGAGTAAATCTGCTATATACATTTTACTTCCAGGTAAATAATTAAGTTCAAAATCATACATTAATAATGACAATCTTAGTCTACGTAACCTATTGTTTTAATTTTATCTAAATCTTTTTTACTATTGATATCAATGGTTGATGATCATTAAATATTTTAATTTTATGACCATAAATTAAATTATGAAATTTTTTACAAGCAAAACTAACAGAAAGCAATTCTTTCTCAATTTGAGCGTAATTACATTCAGTTTCTGACAAGGATCTTGAAGCAAAACTTATTGTTTTACCTTCTTGTAGTAAACAACATCCAATTGCATCTTTAGACGCATCACATTGTATCTCAATTTGTTTCTTAGGGTCAAATGAAGCTAAAATAGAAATTTCACAGACCATGTCCTTAATCTTATTTAATGCTTGTTCATGAGTATTTGTCCAAATCCATTCTATATTATTCTTTAACAATTGTCTTAATGGTGATATTATTTCAGATAGATTTGGTAAAAAATTTCTTAAAAAATTTATCATACCTAATATTTGCTGTAACTCTTTTTTATTTGTCGGTTGTTTTAAATTTTTAATGACTTCAATTCTTTCTTGATTTGGTTTCATACCTTGTTCATTAAAAACTAATCCAAAATATTTAATTTCTTTTACGAAATACTGTAACTTATTAGGATTAAATTTAATATTGTATTTTCTAGCTGTTTGTATTACTTTATCAAGAATCATTTTAATTCATCTTCAGTACTTGCATAACATAAAATATCATCAAAATAAACACTAACTCCTTGAATATTCCCAAAATATTTTTGTGTTAATTTTGAAATATTTCTGGAATAGATGTTATTCCAAACGGTGCTCTCAAGAACTTATACAATCCTAATGGTGTACTAAATTTTTTTGTAGACGGTAAATTAGATATGTAAATACATATTCCAAAAGAAACAAACTAAAATAAAGCAATACCGTGTACCTAATATAATCTCAATTGGCATAAATTAATGCAAAATATTTTAAATATGAATTTTTGAAATAAATATAATATGAATATGATTATATTGAGATATGAAAAAAAAAATTAAGGGTGTATTTGCTATATTATATTACATATCTACTTAAATAATTTGATACACATAATTAATGACATTCCAGATGTGCTTTTGGTGATTAGTAGTTTTTAACATTACTAAAATGATAGGTCTTTTATCTGTAGATAATATACATATTTATTATTGTTAGAGGTATAATTACTTTATATGTTTCTTTCTAATTTGTACTTTTTGATGGCCGCAAGAAGTCATGACTTCATGGTCAAATAAATAAATACATTATTATTATTATTATTTAAATAATCAATATTTCTTATTCTTAAGCTAAAAGATTGTAAATTTTTAACGGTTAATTATTAAATTAAAATAAAGCAAAATCTCATATTCTAACGCTAACAAACGTGTAACAAACGGATTATTTTAATTGGAACCCCGATTTCTGCACTACACCATGCTACTGAATAAGCTACGTGCTTCACAGTGACGTCATCTGCGTGATACGACGTGATTGCGCATCGGGAGTAGCATACCGGTATAAGTGTATCGTGGTTTGAACTATTTTATTGTTGCTTTGATTGAAAAAAATATTTGTAATTACCTTCTTGCTCATTTTATTAAGTATTTTTTTAATGAACTTAAAACTAATAATAGTCATGTAGGTATAGGGTTTCCGACTTTATGATTGGATTTTTTTAAATAGATACTTATGTATTATTTTTTAATTCACAATATCGTCTATTGTTTTCAATGGCAACTGGTTCCCCTGGATACGACATATCAGAAAGTCGATATCAATATGTTGTTGCCTAGAAATCGTAACATAACCTATAAGAGAATAATAAATGACCGAAAGAGGTGGTAGAGTGAAAACCTAAACGTGGAAGATTTTGAGAAAGACGTACTATGAGATGGACGGATCATATAAAAAGAGTGGCCGCTTACGACTGAATGCAGAGGGCTAAAGATTAACAAAGTTGGACAAAATGGAGATCTACACCCATAAAGAATTGATATAAGCAGAGGGGGGGACAGAGTGCGATGGGAAACCGTGGAGACCTTGAGATTTAGGGTACACCACCAAGACAAGCATCCAAATAAATCGTCACTAAATAAAATTTTACAGTTCGTCCCTGATACCTCATTTGTTTATAAAGATATTTGAAACATTTTTTTGCAAATGAATCGTATGACAGATTTGCAGGGACATGTCAAATTATAATTTTGAAAATAGTCCTTTTTCCAATAGTTGTATTTTTGCCAAAATATAAAACTAATGAAAAAAGATTAATTAAAAAAAAATACCCCGGTACATTCTTAGAGAAAAGGCTAAAAAATTTCATTATTCTTAATAGTTTTGGGCGCGAAGCGCGGGTTAATAAACATTGTTTTTGTTATGGACGATTTTACTCCTGCTCACTCGTTAGATTGATTTTCATTATTGAAATGGTAGATTAAAACTGGCGATACCATTCAAGAACTTTTCTTTATTATTATTAACATAATATTTGGCTTTAAGCCAATCATACGCAATCAAATTAGGTGTTTGACATCTTTTGTATTGATTTTTTTGACAACGAGTACCTACGTCTTTTACAAATTCTTCTGATATATTTGTATTGGCCGGCAAGGACCTATCGGTGCCCCAGGGGATTTTTAGATCTTATACTCCTTGATTACTTTTAGAAGGTTATTTAAAGTCAAAGGTCTACGTCCATTCTCTGCAAACTGTAGCAATTTAACAAAATTTAGTTGCTGATGAAATGTAAGAAGATAGCCAAAAAATTTGTTAGAAGATTTTATGAAGGGGTTTATTGAAACATCAGCAACTTTACATAGGTTTAATTTTATTCGATATGGGCTTAAATTATGCATTTTTAATATCTTACAATTAAATGACATGTTTATTAGGGTGGAGCGAAAAAAAAATTTTTTTTACTCAACATCTTGAGGTGGCCCATTGATTATTTAAATTAAATTCAAGTTAAAATTCTTTTGAAACAAAAAAAAAATATTTTGGCTTGTAATCTTTAAATTTATCTAAAAATGAACAAATTGGATCGTTTCTAACTCAAAATTCACTTTAATGCCTAAGAAAAGTATGTTATTGTTTCGGAATTTTTTTGAAAACTGCAATAATGGCGATAGAAAAATTTTTTAAGTTAATAATTGTTAATGGGCAAGAAAGAGGACACTTCGCAGCTTCTGAAACACTTTTTTTTGTCTTTCAAAAGAATTTTAACTTGAATTTAATTTAAAAATGAGTGGGCCACCTCATTTTGTTGAGTAAAAAAAATTTTTTTAATTTTTTTTTTGTAAGCTACAAATTCTAGCCCCAGGCTCTGAAAAAAATTTTTGCTTCACCCTAATGGGTATCATAATTTGTGGAAACGTTTTACTTAAAAAAATTCTTTATTAATACAGATAAAAATGTCAATATTTTTTATACTATTTGGGGCAATTAAGAAATTGATCGTAAAAAGTAGACCGAGTTATTTTCACGTAGTACAACACATTTTAAAAAAATCATCTACTTTAAACGAATTAATTGTAGATATTTTTCGTATAGTGCCATTTACACAGACTTTATTCCCGACATCAACTTTGACATCTCAAATACGGAAGTTTGGAATCGGTAATATAATCGTAATCACTTAGCGCCACATTTCTGTGTGTAAGCAAACTATGTTTTCTCGTATTGTGTTGACATAAGAAAGTTTTCCAGCAGAAAAATCTAATATTTTTTGTACAAAAGGATAAACACAAAAGAACTTAAGAATAAACAAAACTAAAATAAGCCAAAATAGTGTCAGTTACGAAACGCAAAAATATTATTTTTTTTGGACGGTGAAGAATATTTGATCTAATTTGTACGGGCGTATATGGATAAATAGGTTCCTCGAAGCAAACTCATCTATGTATGACATAATTTTTATACTTTCAGTGAAGTTGCTGAATGAGAGTCGTACGTAAGTTTCGCGAACCAGTCTGTACATTAGACTCGAGAAGTTTGAGACTTGGACTGATAAAATCGTCTAATGTTTGTTTGTTTTATTTTTGTTAGCGATATCTGCAAAAGCGTGTTTTCCAAGTAATGAATTTGCCGAGAAACATATTTGGAAATGTCGGATACTGAATAGAAATGTAATAAGGGTTTCAAAATCTTAAGTATATTTTATTGATATGCAGTCCGTTACGTTCCAATAGCAAAATTAATTTTTTTTTAATCTATGCATAAATCGAACTCTAATAAGGTCACTTTCCCAGTTTCCGACCACGTAAGGGAATTATTTATTTCAAAGTAAAATATCCGCCTAGAATTTGTACTTTTTAATGTAGTTTTCTTTTTATTCGATAACTAATTGTTAATATTTTTTTGCGATAAATACTTTCTAAATATGAACGATTGAAAAGTCACTGTTTGGCGGTGAATATTCACTATTTCAAATAGTTAAAAGTACACCACTGTCAATTAGTGAATATTGACTTATTGAATCAGTGAAAAAATAAAATTAACATTGTGGTAAATATAACCTTAATTCATTGTCGGTTATATTTAGGTGACGCTTTTATATGGTGGCAGTAACAAAACACTTGTCGATGTATAAGCGGGCGCCACCTAGTAGTAGACATTAGCTATACAGCGCTGGTGGCCACCAGTTCTTAATGGTAAGTTGTACGTAGTGCCCGTAGAGGGCGTTAATTCGTTAGTGGTTGCGGAAGAGAGCGTTGTTGGCACCCTACATATTATCATAATTAGGGGAATCTCTATTCTGACAGTGAATTTTATTTGAATTGACTATTTTGGGAGGGAATTTCGAAGTCACTATTTCAAAAAGTGAATTTTTTACTATTTCAGTTTTAGAGAGCGTCTTTAACAAGCAATAATAAGCTTAAAACTAGAAAAAGAGTGATTTCGCCGGTTTACGACCTCATTGTTTAGTAGACGGCCAGTTGCACAACCGACCTTTATATTTAGCACTTAAGAAAAATTCATTTTGACGTGAAAACGACTCACTCTAAGGTGACATGTTGGAAAAGTGTAAGTAACGGAAGTTTTTAAAATCATCAAATAATTCATTTATTATTAGTATGAAACGACTGTTTACTCAGGTATCATTTTCTGTCTGGCACATAAAATAAACAATACCTGGATGTATAGCAAAACGGGATATTGTAAATACATATTTAAGCACGTAGGGAATATCCGTTTATTTTTAATACTTTATTTAGACGTGTTATTTAATAATTGCAGTTTTAAATTACTTAATAGGTAATATATTATTTGTGTAATCAAATAAAATTACAAAATATTAGTTACGAGGAAACCAAAAGCCGTTAGTTTAATTTATAAAGATATTTTTTATGGATTATTTTTGCAATAGATGCTAAAATATATTGCTAATTACGGACTTTAAAAATAGCGAAAACTGTTATTTAAAAAAGCTTCGTAAATAATCCGAAGATATGCGTACTTGCTCAAAATCGTCGACAGATAAATAAAACATTTTAATTTTAGTTTTGAACGTAAACAGATTAAAAGTTATTTCAAAATTGGTTAAGGTATTTTAGAAAACTTTAAAATTACTGATCCCAATATCTATAAAATATAAAATTCATTAACAGAATTGTTTGCATTCACAAATTTTCAAATAAAATACATTGGTTTGAAGACACTTTTATAAAAAAATTAACGAATTACTGCTACAACAAAAAAAAGAAACGAATTTGGAACAAAATTTATTAAATTGATAACTAAACAAATAAACAACACAAAAAACTATGGGGCGACCACTTTTGTCCTTTTTCTTATGTAATTTTGTTAATTTTTTTAAATTGCCGTTTATTTCTACTTTGTGGAAATCTTCAATTGCTAGAGGGCGCAGTTATTTTCTGCTGTTTTATTAACGTGGGAAACCCAAAATAACTAAAAAATCCAGAAACTGCGGAGGTAAATTTTTAAGTTGGTATTGAAACGTCAGACCCAGCGAACTAAATTAACGCTCATCTAAAAGCATTGAGTGCGCACCCCATGCAATAAATAACATAAAATTTAATTAAGAACAACAAATAAACGTAATAACCGAACAACGAGTACCACAGTTTAGTATAAAAATAGCGGAATTTAATGTTCTTACGAATTGTACATAAAACCAGCAGGTGGTGATCACTCATTGCTTTTAGATGGGAGCCAATTTTGTTAGTCGATTTGGCTTTTCAACACCAAATTAAGTATACTATCGGAGTTTCTACATTTTTTACAGTTATTTTATGTTTTCCATGTTAATAACAGGTCCAATTTTGGTTGTCATGCAACTAATTTTAGAGTTTTGACAGTAGATAAGTCAGTAATTGTAATTTATTATTATTATTTCTATGGTAACCAAATTCACGTGTCAATTGTGGAGATATTTATTTTCACAAGTTGTCATCATTCACAGTTACAGCGACGCTGATAAAATTGGAATGGTGGGGGGCGGAAATTATCACCCCATGTAAAATCTGTATACTAGGATAAATTTAACCTTATTTTAACCTCACAAATCTGCATCCTTTTATACTGTGAGCGTCAGATAGGTATATTTTCTATTGACTTTTTTATCCAATTAACGAATGACAGATTTGTGCGTTTATATGACAATATAATAAATATATAACCTAACATTATGACAATACATTAATGGACGTCAATACAAACATAACCTAATTTTTTGACACTCCACTAATGGACAGGCTAATTAAATGTCACTCGGTTACAATAATTATTATTTACTTAATTTTTTTTAAATATGAATTGATGAACATTTAAATAATAGCTATTTTCCGATAATTTCTAGAAGACTATTTTAACTGTACTATTTTGAACCAAACCAACTGTAAATTGAATTATCATTTACATTATCTATTTTGTCCTATTTTGCAGCAGCAATAAGAAATAACATTATGAAAGACACTCATTCGTATTCACTCCATCGTCACCGAAAAAAAAATAAATCTTTTAGAAATTATAACACCGAATGAAATCACTAATTAAATCAAACAACATACCACAATTAAAAAATATATTTTAAGTAGTTAAATACTGGAGTCGAAACATTATAATGAAATACATATTGTATTTAAAATAATTGTTTTGATTGAAATTCTAATAATTGTATTAATAACTTTTTCAAATTAAATATGTAACTAATCTTGTTATTTATTAAAAAAAAGATAACCTTTGAAAATTTACATAGTAGATAGTTTTGTTGCCAAGACCAATACTTTCAGTTGCAACTCAATTTTTATGTGGTACACATATTATAAGAAGCGTTAAGAAATTTTCAAATAAACACCATCGCAACTTGAAAATTTTGCGAAGGTCAGTGATTTATTTTCTTATGTAATCGATTCAAGTAAAAACCCAAAAACTTTTTACATATTGCTGCTAATAGCATAAACAAATTGTTTGTGCCGATTACAAGAGAGAAGGTTATCAAAGTCCAGAAACAGTTCGGATCGAGCGATGTCGAAGTTCCCAAGCCATTGATTCAGAAAAATCGATTAAGCATCATCTTCATTTAATTTAAATACGTCAACGTGTTATTAAGCACGTGCTTTAAATAGACTCGTTTATTTTTTTTTATAGTTGTGCTCGGTCGCCGATTTATCAAGCTCCTCGCAAATAGGACCGAAAATAAAATCGCGGATACGCTTTTTTAGTGCGCCAACTCGAACTTTTGCGAACGGAAAAAGTTAAGGTAAGAAGTTTTAATTCGTTTCGCATTGAGAGTTATGTCTAAACTTTGCTCTTTAAATTATAATTTTAAACTACAGTGGAAACTCGGTTATCCGGATTAATTATTGTTGCAGCTCATTCGGATAATCGAAAATTCGGTTAATTGAATGTATAGAAAAAAACCAATTTTAGCTATATATAATGTGACCATACTTCCTGTTTTGAATGGGATTGTTCCGTTTTCAGATCATTTGTCCCGTTGTCCCCAAGCAATCATTCGGGACGCCAAAATGTCCCGTTATCAAAAAATTGTCAATTACGATACCGAATATTGAAAAATCCTAACAAGAATTTAATTCTTGCTTTCTTATTTAAATACAAATTAATATCACGGCAATTTCGCAATGAAAAAAGTAAAAAATTATGAAAAATAAGCGAAGCCCAAAGGAGACATTTTGAGAGCGCACCTACGGTTTTAAAATTACTTGAATTTTTTTAAAGTAAGTTGATCATTGTTAATTGTGGCGAAATGCGGAGTGTGCGCATTCGAGCTCAAAGTGGCACATTCCGATCTCGGGAAAATGAAGCGCGCCGCTCCGCGTCGCGCTTCATTTGCCTCCCTCGCTCGGAAATGTGCCACTTTTCGCTCGAATGCGCACATCTTCGTATTTATTGAATTTTGTAAATTAAACTTTCTCTTCTGTCAACAAATTTAATTTAGTTCAATAAATATATCGATTATATATTCGAAAAACGTATTTTTACCATAGCAATGAGTGGGAGCGAGCGAAAAGATACGATAAACTCATAAGTACGAGTGAGAGGGAATGATAAAAATTATTTACTAATTTTTGGTTGGCAAAATAATTGCGAATAATGCTTAAAACGGAGTGCGCACATTCGAGCTCAAAGTGGCACATTCCGATCTCGGGAAAATGAAGCGCGCCGCTCCGCGTCGCGCTTCATTTGCCTCCCTCGCTCGGAAATGTGCCACTTTTCGCTCGAATGTGCACATCCTCGTACTTATTAGGTTTGTCTAATTTTTCCTTAGCTCTTTCAAATCAAAAAATTAAATTTAGTTTTGTAAATATCGATTTTGTGTTCAAAAAATATATTTTGCCATAGCAATGAGAGGAAGGGAGCGAAAAGATACGATAATCTAGTTAGTGCGAGTGAGAGGGAACGATTAAAATTATTTAACTGATTTTTTGTTTAATTTATTGGTTTAAATTATTGTGAATCTTGCTTAAAAGCGAGTGTGCACATTCGAGCTCAAAGTGGCACATTCCGATCTCGGAAAATGAAGCGCGCCGCTCCGCGTCGCGCTTCATTTGCTTCCCTCGCTCGGAAATGTGCCACTTTTCGCTCGAATGCGCACATCCTCGTATTTATTAGATTAACATAATATACCATAAGTTCCTTCAAATCAAAAATTTTAATTTAATTTAGTATATATCGATTTTATATCCGAAAAACGTATTTATCATAGCAATGAGTGGAAGGGAGCGAGAAGATACAATGTGTTTTACTGAAACTTTTTAATTATGAATTATTAAAATATATTTCTTATCATTGAACTGTCATAAAGTACAATTTTGTGGATTTTATTTCATTTAATTTTTGGGGTATAGCAAACCCCACCTAGTATGGCATGTGAGATTTAGACACCTAGTATGCGGAAGGTTAAAGTCAATCAAATAATTCTAAAAAAATCAATTTATAATTACTTGCGTTTTAAAAAAAATATATAAAAAAATAATAGGCTCCTATTTTTTATTAGAGTTAAAATCGAGTTAAAAATGATCAATTTCGGCAATTTTTAGATGTTTCTAAAGATTCTAAGCCGACAAAAATTTTAATTCATTATCAATTTTAAAAATTAGTAGTACATCTCAAGCTATTAATATAGAATTGTTCTATCTTTATTAAAAAAAAAAAATTAGGTAAGCGTCTATTTGCACCCCCAAGCTAGAAAATTTTTTATTCGTCCCACACTATTGTACAGTTAAACTTTATTCTATTCAACACCCTCTAAACCACTTATAGTGATCGAGCTATTCCAAGAGACAAAATCGGGTGCTGCATGGTTGAAAGAAAATTCAAGGTTGATCTTGGTAAGGTCTCTTGGAATAGCTCAATCACTGTAAGTGGTTTAGAGGATGTTGAATAGAAAAAAGTTTAACTGTACATAAATAAAAATACACATACTAGAGAAAAATGTTCAAAATATAACAACTTAATAATTTTTTAGTTAAAATCCAAGTATTTTTTTATTATTAACCGTAAAACATTAGTTACCAGATTTTACATCTAAAGGCCGCTTTACACTACACAATTTCTTTTAAAAGATTTGATTCTATTTCTTGTACAATTTAGATTGCTTGATGTCATACAGTAAATTGTCTTAAAAATTAAATTGCAATAGAAATTGTTTGAAAAAACGGAACATGATCTATTTCCAAAAAAATTTCTTGACTTTGCGCATATCTACTGGGCACTCAAACAAAATAGAAATAAAAAAAACATAACCAAAGTCTTGAGATTAGTTGTTTTAAACTATTATTAATGACAAGCCTAAAAGAAACATTATGGTGAGATAGTTTGATTTTGCCATTCAATAGGCAATATCTTGTTCTGGATCTTGTTCAATATTTTGCCTTGTTTATTACACAACTGTAACTAGCAGAATTTGAAAACGATAAAATCGATTCAAATACAGTGGAAACTCGATTATCCGGACTAATTAATGTTGCAGCTCATCCGGATAATCGAAAATCCGAATAATTGAAAAAAAAAACAATTTTACCTTGTTGGGTATTTATTTACAAAAAAAAACGAAACAACTAACTATTAATTATAAAATCAACAATAAAAAATACCAAATAGAATTATAAAATGTTTAGGTAAAATTAAAGGTAAATTCATCATTGTTAATCGTGGCGAAAAGCGGAGTGTGCACATTCGAGCTCAAAGTGGCACATTCCGATCTCGGGAAAATGAAGCGCGCCGCTCCGCGTCGCGCTTCATTTGCCTCCCTCGCTCGGAAATGTGCCACTTTTCGCTCGAATGCGCACATCTTCGTGTTAATTGGATTCGACTATATTAATAACAAATCCTTCAAATCCAGATTTTCTATTCGGAAAAAGTTTTCGCTTGCAAGTGCACATACTCCTTAATAATTGAATTTGCCTATCTTATTCTTCTCTCTTACAAATAATATTGATTAAATCAAACTGAACTAAATGTGCCACTTCTCGCTTTTTTTTTAATTAAAAATTACAGTAGGGTAATTTTACCAAAAACCACATTTCTAATTTAGTACTTTTAAGCTAGACTAGATGGGAGACTTTTTTGTACATAAAAAAACAATATTTTATCTTTTTCCGAATTTTGACTCTTATTTCTCAACCTTTTTTAACATACCCCACCCAAGTCATTCTCAAATTTTGATGCACCTCCTATGTAAAATATAAATATTTTTTTATATTTAAAAATTGAATTAATCCATAAATGAAGTTTCATTGCAACAGTGTATACAAAATGTGCCTTAAAACTAATTTGTTTATAATTTTTACAAAAATGAAAGTTAGCCAAAAATATTTGGAGACATTAATTTTGACATATAAACCTTCAACAGTCTGCAAAAGATGATATAAAAATCAACTAGTTGATTTCTAGTGGCCCACTTCAGAAAATTTACCTTATATACAATTTTAATTATTCAAAAATGCGAATTAGTAAACATTCGAAAGTACACTTGAAACTATTTTTATCAAGCTCGCTACAATTAGGCGTGCGGAAGAACACGACGATAACTTATCAAAAGCAATAAAATATCTAACCTTTTTCAAACAAAAAATTAAATCTAATTTATTCGACTTTTAATTTTTTGAATTGAAGAATAAAATAATAATATAGGCAAAGCCGATAAATACGATGATGTGCGCATTCGAGCGAAAAGTGGCACATTTCCGAGCGAGGGAGGCAAATGAAGCGCGACGCGGAGCGGCGCGCTTCATTTTCCCGAGATCGGAATGTGCCACTTTGAGCTCGAATGTGCGCACTCGGTTTTAAGCATTATTCGCAATTATTTTGCCAACGAAAAATTGGTAAATAATTTTTATCGTTCCTTCTCACTGTACTTATGAGTTTATCGTATCTTTTCGCCCGCTCCCACTCATTGCTATGGTATAAATATGTTTTTCGAATATATAATCCATGTATTTATTGAACTAAATTAAATTTGTTGATTGAACAGAAAGTTTAATTTACAAAATTCAATAAATACGAAGATGTGCGCATTCGAGCGAAAAGTGGCACATTTCCGAGCGAGGGAGGCAAATGAAGCGCGACGCGGAGCGGCGCGCTTCATTTTCCCGAGATCGGAATGTGCCACTTTGAGCTCGAATGTGCGCACTCGGTTTTAAGCATTTTTCGCAATTATTTTGCCAACGAAAAATTGGTAAATAATTTTTATCGTTCCCTCTCACTCGTACTTATGAGTTTATCGTATCTTTTCGCTCGCTCCCACTCATTGCTATGGTATAAATATGTTTTTCGAATATATAATCCATATATTTATTGAACTAAATTGAATTTGTTGATTGAAGAGCAAGTTTAATTTACAAAATTCAATAAATACGAAGATGTGCGCATTCGAGCGAAAAGTGGCACATTTCCGAGCGAGGAAGCAAATGAAGCGCGACGCGGAGCGGCGCGCTTCATTTTCCCGAGATCGGAATGTGCCACTTTGAGCTCGAATGTGCACACTCGGTTTTGAGCACGATTACAAAGCGTCCCGTTTTAACGGGAAAATAGTTGGTGAAAATTGTTAGGTATATGTTTACAAAAAACGTCCGAACGTGGTTGACGATCCGAATAATCGCGAATCCGTATAACTGAGGTCCGCATAATTGAGGTTTTACTGTACATCTTCGAGTGTTTACAAATACGCTATACTAACATTAATTCGCAATATCTTTGACTTCGAACGGTTCCTTCATTCCACTTTTTTCGCGAGCGAGAGCGAAACAAAGCGCTGATAAGGAAACTTGAAATGTTACGGTTTAAACTTTTTATTTAGGTACAACTCGCATAAAGCGTTGCGATTGTCGTTTCCCCAAAAGAATTCCGGAAGCCCTTCGGGAATTGGCTGATGCTTAGAGTTTGTAGGCGATGTCTTTCGATGTCGTTTTAGTTTTGTTGTGATTTCATTTTGAAATACCTGGATTTATTATGTTTAAAGTAGAAGCGCTTTAAAAAACAACAACGTCGCTTTTATTTCGGCTTTTAGCTTCTTCTTTATAATAAAACGAGAGGAAAGTTGTTTAGTAGCTAATGATTTTAAGCAAAATGCAAACAAGCGAGTTGTTGAACGATTTGTTGATTAACTAAGTAATTGATTGATTGATGAACTGATTCAAGAGTCGATAAACAAAACCGAAGATTAGTCTGTCAATAATTGTTTTCTACAGAGTATTTAAAATTAGTAAATTTAGTTTTTTTTGTGTGTTGGTATTGGAAGTGTCACATGTTAAAATCCAAGTAGAATTTTTTATTTTTATTGACAACATAAATTCTTTTGCGATTTTATTTGTAACTAGCTGTTTCGCATGGGTTTTGCGAATTTCGAAGTAAAAACTAATTTTTTTGAAAATAAAATATAGCGTATGTCAGGGGTTCCCGTTCTTTTTTATACTTGGACTCCCTTTACAGATTGTAATTTTGCGACACTTTTCGTAAGATTTATAACTAATATTCTCTTGTCGTGCGAACCACATTAGTGGCAATATCTTGTAATGCTTTATTAGAGGATTTAGGGGATCCAATATTTAAAACGGAGAATTAGTTACGGATTATAAAAGTGTCATAGGATTTACAAGCATTCTCTGGAATGGGAACCACTTTGAAAGAGGAAGCATTAGCCGCAATAAACTATAATTACAATTTAAAATCAAAAACTTAATATTTAAATTTAACAAAAATTTAATAAAAAGCATCTTACTCTATGAAAGGTCTTCTACCTGTTAATTCAAGTCCCGTCAAAATCGGTTCAGCCGTTTTCAAGATATACTACCCACAAACAGACAGACGGATAGACAGAACAGACAGACAGACAGACAAATATTTAAAAAACGCAAGTTTGGGCTTTAGAAACGATCAAATAATTATATTAAATTCAGAAAAAGTCTTTATTTCAAAATCATAGACACTTCATTTTTATTTATATGTGTATAGAATATAGGTGTATAGATTTTGTGGAATCGAGTAAAAGTAATTTATTGACATGCCATTTTTTTTAGATTTGGTTGTTAACTTTCATATGTACAGTCACTGGCGTAGTTATCGGAGGGCTACGCGGTGCCGTCCACCGATGCCCCTCGCCCAGGGGACTCCCCGACCCCTGGTCAACAAACGTCAAACTGACCTGATGAAACCTAACCAGTTTAGATAGGGCCACAAGTTTTTCTTTGCACCGGGGCTCTTGGTTATCTGTCTACGCCACTGTGTACAGTTACTCACAAAAGTCTACATACAGTTTGTGAAATTGCTAATAAGCTATAAAACTAGATTATTAACTCTTCAGAACGGTCGCGTAGAGAGATTCTTCTTAAAAAAAATTCATAGAAATTGCATATCAAACATGTCAGCCGTTCGATTCTAACCAGTCGAAACGTTTTTTAGCTATATCTTTGTTATTTATGAATCGATTTCGACCATAGTTAAACTGTACCATAGAGAATTGAGTGTTTTATAAATCCAGAGTTCATGCTATACGCTAAAGGCACTAAATGCGTAGCGTTTCTGCTTTATGTCCACTGTAACCGCGCACACTCTAGCACATTTCGCAAAACAAATTATGCTAGTTTTACAATAAAAAAAAATTCATAGAAATTGCATATCAAATATGTCAATTAGCAATGAATGATCTCACTCTTTTTTTCAACATATATGGAAACGAATACTGTGTTGCCATTTACTGAAAAATTAAAATGCATTTAATGGTACCTCGTTCTACCTCACGACTTCATCTTGCCCCACCTTTCCCTCTTATATTTAAAGATGAGCTAATTTAAATAAATTGGTATAAGGGAGACCAGTGTAATGGCGCCACTTTCAGACAAATCTAGTTAAACTTTTTTATTTATGAAAATTTAATTCTGTTTCTAGCGTATGCCTTTCGATTGGTGAAATCAGGCAAATAGCAATGCTCAGATCTTGAGCCTGGTAGGGAAAACGAGTGACGTCATTTTTCCAAGTTGTGGAGTAATGACGCCATGGGCCTGCGTTATTAGACCAGTATTAGAAAATAAGATTTTATTTTAGGGTTTGAAAAGATTAAAACCTAGTTGTCTATAAGGTTGTTAAAAAAGGTCATCCAACTAACCTAATTTGAAATGTTAATAAAACAAATGGATAGACATTTTAAATTTTAAATTTGTATTTTGAAGGCCATTTCGTGCCATTATACGTGAAATATAATATCCATTAGATATGCACCGCGACCCTGTTTTACCAATGTTATTCTTCTGATTCAATTTTGTATGACATCGGCGCGCAAATGCGGCTCTCTTTCGTTTATATTGGCAGTGATGTTTATTTTTAGCTGTTCAATGGCAGTCGGATTATGTTTATACACTTTACGTTTGAGGTAACTCCACAGAAAAAAAATAGCGGCGTTAAAATCGCAAACATGCGGGGAACAATCGATTTCTGCACGCCGAGAAATTTGACTCTTATTGAATTTTTAATAAAATGATTTCTATGGTACATGGTAATGGTTCTCATGTTATATTGGGGAACTTGCAATTGTAATGAAACTGCGTTCCACCCAATTTAGCTAGCTCATTAATGTGTATATTTATATTTGAAGAAGTTAGGTTATTAAATAAAGAGGAAGCGGGCCGCTAGTGGTTTAGTGTTTGGGACGCCACGCTAGCGACGTTGGTTAGTATCCCCTCCCTAACCATTCAAATTTTTACGCTCTTCTACTCTTCACGAAGATTGAGCACAAGTTAAACTGCACGAAAACTTTCCCTAGAAGTTACCGTGGTTTGGAAACCACGTAAAACTGTTGGTCCCTTGTGCCATTGAACTATCCCTACATTCACAAGACAATAAAAATCGGGGATATCACCTAAACTCGTACACGAGTACAAAAGGGGTTATAATATATATTGTAAGGAGTTCACTAGGGTTGCGAATAATAACCGATTAATTTAATCGAACGCGTGAGATTAATGTAAACGAACGCGATACATTAATCTAAACACGCGATCGAGTAACATCTATCTTACATTACGTTGAATGCTGGATAAGAATAATCTCGATTTTTCTACAAGCTCTGGTAACTGATACTGAGGCACACATATAAGCGTAGCCGACTTCCGTAATAAGCAGTCTAATTTTGTTTTGTTTCGTTAGGGGCAGTGGTCTCTACTCAGTTGGCTCTCAGTGAAACTCAAGGTAATCTAACGTGCATGGAGATAAATAATGTATATAAACAAACATTGTAAAGAAATACGAGTGTATATCAATTAGTTTAGTGCATTAAAACTGTAAGTAAATTAAATAATTATTAAGTAAATGTGCTAGTATTGAATTTATTGGTGTAGGCGAATTTGTTATTTCTTTTGTCAAATAAATAGTAATTGTTAGTAAAATAAGTGACCGACTGTTAATATTCGCGACCCTATTTCGAACCCTAGTGAACTCGTTACAATATATATAGTTATAGGTATTAATTAAATAAGTTATATTATTTATAATATAAGAACACGATTCTTCTGAATAAAGGACGAATTGTTAGGTCGTTAATAGGACTAGTTGCTCAGATTTTCCAAAGCGTGCGCAAAAACAACCTTTTACAGAACTAGAACTTTGAAAATAAATTATATTTATTTTGACACTCGGCTGCACTGCACAATGCTCCATAATGTTTTAGTAATATTTCGTAATAACGTTTGTCAACAAAAAAAATTCAAAAACTAAAGCTGTTTAGTCAGGACATTTGTTGAAAATTTTACTGGGTTAATTAGATGACCAATCATAAGAATTCGTTTAGGATTGGGGTAATCGCGCTATCCTTGACGGTAAACAGCCCGGTAGACCAAACACGCAGAACATGACATATAAAAAACTCAACAGTGATTCAATAATGTCAATGCGTTCATTAATCAATATATTTTCTGAAAATATAAAGCAATCCCTGCGAAGCATTAATCGGATTATGATCTACTTTCTTTCTTAATGCGCCCGTATTAGATTGGAACTTCCAAAAATTGAAAATCAGAAAATAAAGACGCATTTATTGATGAAAGACCACCATCTTTGCTTACTGCACTGTAAAATTAAAAGAAAAAGGTTCGTATTATTTTTCTAATAGGGTAACGTCATTATTTCTGTCTCGTCTACTTCAAAAATCTAATCTTAAATTTAAAAATAATGTGAATACAGAATCTTGAAAAAATTTATATACAAAACTATTTCAAATTGAATAAAAATGTACTGATGTGTTATATCACGTTTTTTAGTCTTAGTGATAGCATTTAACTTTAATTACATAGAAAAGCATTTTGAAATGTATTTTTTTAGCATTAAATATATAAACTTGTAAAATGAAGATTTTTTACTTATATTTTAAAGAAATTCTTTTCAGGATATTAATATGCAATTTAATTTTTCTTTTAAAATAAAACTCATTAACCGGTTTTTAATAATAAATAGCCAATTTATAATTTCTAAACTAATAAAAGATTTAATAAAAACCAATAAATATTTTTAATAATTAGAATGTCAAAAATTTAAATTTGAGATCAATTCATTTGATTAATTAAATAATTTAAAATTAATGATTTCCTGAAATTTTTGGGAAAAAATTTTTAAATTTCCCAAGAAATTTAATTTTTGTAGCATGCTTTCCAATTTTTTAAAAAAACTCTTAAAAAAATTATTTTTTTAGGGAAAGCCAATTATCATAAAATAGAGTTTTAACTTTTTTTCAATTACATAGTTTAAAACAAAAAGTAAACTTTACTTTTAAAACAAAAATTGAAACGATTTTTAATTTAAAATTGGTTTTAAAAAATAAAACTTTTATTTATGAAAATCCTTAATTTTTATAATTTTTTTAATTTTAAAATTATATTTAATCATTTTGTTATATCACGTTTTTTAGTCTTAGTGATAGCATTTAACTTTAATTAGAAAAGCTTTGGCAAAGTGTTTTATTTAGCATTAAATATATAACGACTTGTATGAGGATTTATTTACTTATATTGCTTCAAGATTCTTCTTTCGGGATCATTAATATGCATTTAATTTTTTCCATTTTAAAATACTTATTATACCGGGTGTTTTATTTAAAGTGCCACGATCTTATAATTTCTAAACTAATAAAGATTTAAAAAAAACAATAATTTTTAAATAATTATAGTTGGTCAAGAATGTTTCAAAAATGTGTAACAAGTTACCATTTGATTAATAAATAATTTAAAAAAAAAATTGTTATTTTGGATTAGGAAGGTGTCTCAGTAAAGTGCCACGAGTTTATAATTCTTGACGGGATCTACCTAATTTGAAACAAAAATAGTATTCTTCTATTTAACATAAAAAAGTTGACACCATTTTCAATTAAATCGGATGTAAAACAAAATTTATATTTATGCCAGTGCTTAGATTTTTGATATTTTTATTTTACGAATTATAATCTTATGGCACTTTACTGAATCACCCTCGTAGCCCGGAAAAAAAAAATTTATTAATCAATTTTTAACTTGTTATATATTTTTGGGCAGCCCTCCACAGGCTCTATCCAATTATCTAAAAAAACGAATACCTTTCTATTTAGGATAAGAAAATTGACAAGATTTACGGTTAAAGCGAAAGTAAAACAAAATTTATAGTATTTATGCCGGTACATGGCTTGTATAAATTAAAGAAACTTTTATACTTATAGTTTTTTTGAAATATTTATTAGTTTAGGAGTTATAAGATCGTGGCACTTTAAATGAAACACTCGGTTTTTAATGCAATAAAATTAATTGATTGCAATATTTTTGTGTTCTTTAATCGCTTTTGATATAGTTTACGGGCAACTGACAAGTGACTGTATGCGTTAAAATTTTCAGCTTTTGTTTATTCTTATTTTCATATTTTTTTTATTTTAGATGTAGTTTTTAAAATAACATACATAGAATAAATAAGATGAAAATGTATTCATATTTTTATTGTTGTGTATCTGCGTATATTTTATGTAGCATAATTTTATTTGTCGTGTGAATTCCAGCGGAAGGATAAAAGGTTAGGAACTTTGACGCTAATGTAAACAGGTTGGCAATATAAAATTGCTTGCCAACGTCAAAAAGTGCAAATTAGTTTCGTACAATTAAGTCATCCGAAAGTTAATTAATTTGTTGTTCTTTTTTAAATTATGTCGGATGTTGTTTTTTTCCGACTTTTGCTGGACTATCGATTTAAGAAAAAAGCGTGTGATTGCGTTTTAATTCTGAATTATCGAAGATAATTTCTCGACACTTGTCTCCACGCTCTCATTGGTTGAATTAAAATTTCAAAGCTTTAAAAATAATTAAAGGAACACGTTTATTGCTCTTAAACATTACGTGGTAATTATGAAAACGAAAAAAAATTTTTTTACTACTTTGGGGCAATTTTACATTAAGTAACTGTTAAATATAAAAAAAAAGATTTTCTTTTCTTTTGAAAAAACAATGTCTGGTTGCTTTTGACACGATTTTAATACAAAAAACAATCTATTAAAAAAAAGGGTGCGTGTACTTAAGTACGCGCGATAGACGTTATACTTCTTTGGCGTAACTAAATTAAATATAACCACGCGTAAAAATTATTACAAATACGAGGATGTGCGCATTCGAGCGAAAAGTGGCACATTTCCGAGCGAGGGAGGCAAATGAAGCGCGACGCGGAGCGGCGCGCTTCATTTTCCCGAGATCGGAATGTGCCACTTTGAGCTCGAATGTGCACATTCGGTTTTAAGCACGTTTCACAAGAATTTAGGACAATAAATTAGACGAAAATTTAGTTAATTAATTTTAATCGTTCCCTCTCGTTCGCACTATCGCTATAGTCGTATCTTCTTGCTCCCTTCCACTCATTGCTATGGTAAATACTTTTTTCGAATATAAAATCGAAATTTACTAAATTAAATTAAAATTTTTGATTTGAAGGAGTGTAGGATAAATTAAAGAAATGTAATAAATACGAAGATGTGCGCATTCGAGCGAAAAGTGGCACATTTCCGAGCGTGGAAGCAAATGAAGCGCGACGCGGAGCGCGCGCTTCATTTTCCGAGATCGGAATGTGCCACTTTGAGCTCGAATGTCACATTCGGTTTTAAGCACGTTTCACAAGAATTTAGGACAATAAATTAGACGAAAATTTAGTTAATTAATTTTAATCGTTCCTCTCGTTCGCACTATCGCTATAGTCGTATCTTCTTGCTCCTTCCACTCATTGCTATGGTAAATACTTTTTCGAATATAAAATCGAAATTTACTAAATTAAATTAAAATTTTTGATTTGAAGGAGTGTAGGATAAATTAAAGAAATGTAATAAATACGAAGATGTGCGCATTCGAGCGAAAAGTGGCACATTTCCGAGCGTGGGAAGCAAATGAAGCGCGACGCGGAGCGGCGCGCTTCATTTTCCCGAGATCGGAATGTGCCACTTTGAGCTCGAATGTGCACATTCGGTTTTAAGCACGTTTCACAAGAATTTAGGACAATAAATTAGACGAAAATTTAGTTAATTAATTTTAATCGTTCCCTCTCGTTCGCACTATCGCTATAGTCGTATCTTCTTGCTCCCTTCCACTCATTGCTATGGTAAATACTTTTTTCGAATATAAAATCGAAATTTACTAAATTAAATTAAAATTTTTGATTTGAAGGAGTGTAGGATAAATTAAAGAAATGTAATAAATACGAAGATGTGCGCATTCGAGCGAAAAGTGGCACATTTCCGAGCGTGGGAAGCAAATGAAGCGCGACGCGGAGCGGCGCGCTTCATTTTCCCGAGATCGGAATGTGCCACTTTGAGCTCGAATGCACACTCGGTTTTAAGCACGTTTCACAAGAATTTAGGACAATAAATTAGACGAAAATTTAGTTAATTAATTTTAATCGTTCCCTCTCGTTCGCACTATCGCTATAATCGTATCTTCTTGCTCCCTTCCACTCATTGCTATGGTAAATACTTTTTTCGAATATAAAATCGAAATTTACTAAATTAAATTAAAATTTTTGATTTGAAGGAGTGTAGGATAAATTAAAGAAATGTAATAAATACGATGTGCGCATTCGAGCGAAAAGTGGCACATTTCCGAGCGAGGGAAGCAAATGAAGCGCGACGCGGAGCGGCGCGCTTCATTTTCCCGAGATCGGAATGTGCCACTTTGAGCTCGAATGCGCACACTCGGTTTTAAGCACGTTTCACAAGAATTTAGGACAATAAATTAGACGAAAATTTAGTTAATTAATTTTAATCGTTCCCTCTCGTTCGCACTATCGCTATAATCGTATCTTCTTGCTCCCTTCCACTCATTGCTATGGTAAATACTTTTTTCGAATATAAAATCGAAATTTACTAAATTAAATTAAAATTTTTGATTTGAAGGAGTGTAGGATAAATTAAAGAAATGTAATAAATACGAAGATGTGCGCATTCGAGCGAAAAGTGGCACATTACCGAGCGAGGGAGGCAAATGAAGCGCGACGCGGAGCGGCGCGCTTCATTTTCCCGAGATCGGAATGTGCCACTTTGAGCTCGAATGTGCACACTCGGTTTTAAGCACGTTTCACAAGAATTTAGGACAATAAATTAGACGAAAATTTAGTTAATTAATTTTAATCGTTGCCTTTCGTTCGCACTATCGCTATAGTCGTATCTTCTTGCTCCCTTCCTCTCATTGCTATGGTAAATACTTTTTTCGAATATAAAATCGAAATTTACTAAATTAAATTAAAATTTTTGATTTGAAAGAGTAGGATAAATTAAACAAATGTAATAAATACGAAGATGTGCGCATTCGAGCGAAAAGTGGCACATTTCCGAGCGAGGGAAGCAAATGAAGCGCGACGCGGAGCGGCGCGCTTTATTTTCCCGAGATCGGAATGTGCCACTTTGAGCTCGAATGTGCACACTCCATTTTAAGCAAGATTTACAATAATTTAGGTCAATAAATTGGATCAAAATTTAGTTAATTAATTTTAATCGTTCCCTCTCGTTTGCACTATCTCTATAGTGGTATATTTTCGCTCCCTTCCACTAATTGCTATGGTAAATACGTTTTTCGCACATAAAATCGAAATTTACCAAAAATTTAATAGTTTATAATCACTAAATTAAATTGACAATGGTTTAGAATAAAAAATTTGAAAATTGGAAATACATTGGCAAAATAACTAACATAAATATGTGTAACGGCCCTTCTTTAAATCGGTTACGATTAACTCTCCTAATTAAACTGAACCTGTACATAAATGTTTTATGTTATTGAATTTTTGTTTTATTTTCTTTAAGAATAAAAGTCGAATATACACACAAAAATGTTTTCTTAAGAACATTCGTCACCATTACTGGTTTTTGTCATTTATGGACTCCTGCTTCTGATAAAAAGTATGTTCTTTGTGCAAGTGGCTTCAACACAAAGCAAAAATCTTTTTAGTGTTTGCTTACTTTTTGTAGGTACAGCCTGCACTCCACTACAGCTTTTGATTTTGATGTACTTATTATTTATTTTTGCATGAGTTCGTACGTGTTTGATTTTCCGACTCGTTTTCTCTTTATATTTCGAATTGTATTTTTTAATTAAAAGCCAAAGAAAAGTGTGTCAGTTTCATGCGTTAGATCAAGCTTTGCTTTTTCGAGTGCGAGAATTTTTAATTGAAAATTTTATATTAAAATAATGATTGGTACTTGGATCTATTGCAGTGGCGTGCGGTGACATTTTACGCAAGGGAAGCTGTGAATCCGCAAAAATTACAATAAATGCTGGAAATCACAAAAATAACTAGTTTTTTTTAACTTAAATTAGGGAAGTTTTTTTTTGTTTTTTTAAATAAATGGTGAGAAAGTATTTCTAAAATTATACTGTAGGTATGTACAGTGCTCGTCAAAAGAAAATGAACATGCGAATTAACTTTAAAATAAAAGCAACAATCTTTCTTTTGTAACAAAAGAAGGAACCTTGAGTAAATATAAAAAATATATCGATTGGGCTTTATTGGGGAACCTATGTCCCTATAAGGCCCAAGGATTTTTTATATATAAATCTACTTAATATCAATTTTAATGTTATAATTATAATGATTATATTTATATTAAATTATTATTAGTGTTATTAAACAACAAATACATCTTTAGTTACTTCTCGAGCTATTAAAACGAGCTTTGGCAATGATTCGAAATTAGGAAGCGGGAAATTTGAAAACTGGGCTTTATTGGGCACCGGGCCTTATTTGGATCGGTTACCTTACATTAATATGAACGCCCAATTTATGACAATGAAATATTCTATTAGAATTTGAAGTTATAATATTTTATATTGTCATTACACAAATCGTTTTTTAAGAGTTAATAAAATAATATTGTACTTTTACCCGGGTAGAAATTTAGTGAGGGTTTGCCGAAGAGTCAATTTGGGGCAAGTTTGGCTTGCCTAACTGTTAAAATATAAAGTATACTTTATATTTAAAAAAAAGATAGAAAAATATAATTTTGTAAAGAAACATTGTAAAATAACATTTAAAAGCAATTAAAACATTTTAATTGTTCAGAGTGTTTGAAAACACTTGTATCAATCGTGCCTTTCTGCTTTTATGAAGTAATAGCAACACATAAGTTGATTTTTATCTAGATCGAACCCAACCATGTTTGCCTAATATCTGTAATTTTGCTATTTATAGAAACAATTAATTACTAAAATAAAACTTCCAAAAATAATTGTAAATTGAATAATCGATGATGAAGCACGTACATAGATACTATCAAAAATAGATTTCAATACAAAAATATGGACGTTTATGCTTTGTACGAGTTAAAGGCTTACTACCCACTCTTTCGATCACGTTTACATGTCTTTGTCGTGATCATAAGCATCGCTTAGGTATGCTTTTGATTATCGTTACGACGCCCAAAAGGAGAAATCATACGACTTAATCAATTTAGGCATGCTTGAAGTTAGCCACATAAAGTCCTGATGAAGGGATTTTATAGATATATAATTTTAAGCTAGTGCAACTTTACTGAAACACTACAATCCGAAATATATTTTTTTAATTATGTATTAATTAAGTTGTAATCTGTTATACATTTTTGGAAAGCTCTATCCAATTGTAAAATAAAGTTAATACTCTTCTATTTAAGATAAGGAAGTTGACACCATTTCCGGTTAAACCGGAAGTTGTACAAAATTTATATTTATGCCATTGCGTAGATCGAATAAATTAAAGACAATTTTATACTTGTACTTTTTTTTAACTTTTTATTAGCTGAGGAGTTATAAGCTCGTGGCACTTTAAATGAAACACTCTGTATATATATATATATATATATTGAAAGAGCGAGTGATAAAGTAGATAAATCCAGTAAATCCGAAGATGTGCATATTCGAGCAAAAAGTGGCACATTTCAGCGCGAGATCAGAATGTGTCACTTTGAGCACGAATGTGTACTAGGGTGGTAGTTAAAAATTAATTTTTTTCCGACGGTCACAAAAAACCTTCCTTTTGGTGAAAAAAGGCGTGGGGTTTAAAAAAAAATTTTTAACAAAAATAACACGTGCCTCAAAACAATATAAGTTTATTTTTTGATAAAATTGTAGTTTATTGTAAGTATCTTTTAAAGTATACAGATTTGAGAAAAAGTTATAGGAACAATTTCGTAGGAAATTCAATTCTCTATAAAAAAGGTCTTTTTAATTTTCTTCATAAAATTTATATTTATAGAGATATTCTCAATAATAAATTCATTAAATCCATATAGTTAACATTTTAAGACCAAAGAAGTAATTTTTTCTAAAATTAAAAATTTTGTAACAGCTAGAATTCATTATAGTTTTACGAAATTATATATATTTAAGAAAGAATGACGTTTGAGGGTCTTAAAATGCTGACTAAATGAAATTAATGAATTTATTATTGAGAATATCTCGATAAATATAAATTTCATGAAGAAAATGGACAAAACTTTTTAGTAGAGAATTAAATTTCCTACAAAATACTCCTATAACTTTTTTTTAAATCCGTATACTTTAAGATATACTTACATAAAACTACAATTTTATCAAAAAATAAACTTGAGGCAAGTATTATTATTTTTAAAAAAATTCTCGCGAATTTTTTCATCAAAAGAAAGGTTTTTGGGCCGTTGAAAAAATTTTTAATGACCACCCTAATGTGTACACTCGGTTTTAAGCATGATTCACAATAATTAATTTACTCTCTTAGACGGCTAACTTCAATTGTCGAATTTTTGCTAGGCGTGCGCGCGCAACTTCCCTTTCCTGCTAATATTTTATTCACAACGCGCGCAAAGAAGTATAACTTCAAAAAAACCAACTTTGGAATTGTATTGAAACTAACCACAGTCCCCCACCTCCACCCCACTTAACACACACAGAAAGGCCAAGTGGGGCAGCTTCCACGGTTCAGAACTGGATTAATCGATTTTTCATTAGTTATTATGGTAAAAATGGTGTCGGTTTACGAACGACCTCCAGAAACAAAAGTACTTCGTAAACCGAGATTTGACTGTATTGACTATTTTTACCTATCACACAATACCTCTCTCTAAATTAGAAAACCACGAAACTGCTCTCCAACCGAAATGCAATAAAAAAAAAGAAAACTACAGGAGAACTTCGAAAACCGAAAGTGCTGTCAATAAAAATTTACTGTAAATAGTTCTCTGGAGGGACCTGCACAATTTTAGGAAAAAACAAAACGAGGAAAATTTCAACGTGAAGGTAATATATTTTTTGTTGCTGCAGAAAATGGAAGTATCTTTTTACATATAAATAATAGTAAAGTTTCCAAAAGGAGCAACAAAAATATCGAAAGGAAACCCTCGAAAGACTGCAATGTTTTAAATATTGATTTATCGTTTTCATTTTTGTTACACCTCATTCGGTATTGTTTAAGAAATCTGTGCGAGACTGTTATGTTTTGTGGGTGCCTTTGTTTCGGTAAACTCGAAAACCCTGTCGTAAATTTTCTTTTATTGCACTAAAGAGATGGAAGTCGGAGATAAAAAATTTATAAATACCGGGAAAATTTAAAATAGAACGTACATCAGCGCCTGCTTAATTTATTATACGGCAGAGTGCCTAAATCTTGTATTAACAAGAACTAATCTATTTTGCTGAAAATTTTGGTGAAGGACGACTATGAATTATAAAATTCGCATATACTACAAATGGATACGAAAGAAATTTATTTCTCTCTCGAAATTCACAATTTATTGCATCTTTCGCAAAAGTACTTTGGCACTCTAACAATAAAATATGGAAAGAGACCAACCGTTCAAAATATTAAATTATATAGATAATGCGTATCGTAAATTGGACATGTCCTATGATTGTAAATAATTGTAGAACTATACGAAACCAATTGTATTTGATATTATCGACGCCACCGACTAATGAATCTTAACTGGAACGCCGTATTTAATTAACACACAAAATTGTACTCTAATAATTTTAAGGGAGAGTTTACAAATAATTCATAGTGAATTAAAATTGTTAGAGACTGTGGATGTGAGAAAAAATAAAGTCCTACCAGAATTGCGAAGTGGCAATATTGTGTTAATGAGATTAAAAGGGAAAAAATTATTTTCAATTTGCTAAAGAAAAGTTATGGACCATGGAAGGGCCACTATAACAAATAAACAGTTATTATTCGTTTATTTACTGGATAAATGCAACAAACAAAATAATTAAGTAACACTTTATTTTATTATGTAACACAAAACACTTTTTTTTATTCCAGACTTAATCACTATTTATTAAACTTAAGTTTTATTAAACTCTTCCAAAAGGCCTTACTAAGAACAAGGTTCCATACAAGGCCGATATGATAAATCAGTCGTTTAACTTAAAACTAACGTTGCGACAATCAATATATCTGCTTATACTTAAACTGCATAAAAAGGCGTTTTATTAAAACGAAACATTTAATGCTTACCATAATATATTCACTTATAAAATACTGAACGAACATTACTTGAACATAATCGTATAACTATGAATGTATTCGTGGAAATGTGTTAAGAATATAACTATTGAGTATTATATCGATATCAAATAAGTTGCCAATAACTTTTATAATGAAATTATAAAAATTAGTAAAGCCAGCCGTCAAATTTTTGATCGGCCTTACAAGGAACACTACCGATATTTCAACTGAAATCGAAATAAAGTCATATTTTTTTCTTTAGTGCCATAGCATATCCTTATATATTAATTCAGAGTAAATATAATAAAGAAAATAATAAGTTATTTACTTAAAAATTATGTTTTGCTGTGAGCGCGAGTTATAATTTGAACGTTGACGACGGAAGTCAACGAAGCAAGAGACAGCACTGACAAAATAGCGGCGGGAGCAACTCGTCGCCGCGTCTGTGTCTTTGAATTCGATGGGTTTTTAGTGTGAGTAGAAGAAATTTGTCATCACATGGCAATAACTACGACTTTTTATTAATTGGCCTTCCATGGTCCACCCACCTTACGTTCAAATCGTTGATTAACTGTCAAAAAACTTGCAGAGAAGGTTGAAATCTCAACTGGCGTCATATTATCTAATTTGATTAAAAAATGAAATGTGCATCAAGTTGCAGAAAAAGTTGTTCCTCGTTTGATGACCGAACAACAGAAAGAAAATCGAGTGGACGTTTGTCAAAAACTTCTTGAACAAGCCAGTGACGGTGACAGATTTATGCAAAGGATCATAACGAGAAACGACGACTGTGTTCACAGCTACTACATTGAACTAAAAGTTTCTAGAGTATTGAAAATTTTTTGACAGACCTTAAAAACCATCTTAAATAAAGCTATCCAGGTCTGCTTCGCAAAATGGAAACACCGCTGGGAAAAGTGTGTCAATACGGGAGTAGAGTCCTTTGAATAGAACACGGGCCAAAAAACTGTAAAATTAATATAAGGTTTGTTTATTTTCTGAACAGACCGCGTACATATGAAACTAGATTGTTTAAAAATTTTCACATATATGTACAGTACGGTGTATCGCTTTCCAGCAATTTATTTTTTAGTAGTCAGTCGACTTAACTTTTGAATATGAATAACCTCACAATTATTTAAACAAAGCCTTCAAAATCGCAATTGCGTAATAAATTATTCAATATTTATCACTTTAAATTAATAAATTGGTTTGATAATTTTTTTTTAACATTTTATTTACATAGAAACTGATATTTTTTTTCGATCATCTTGTCAATGATCTTTGCAACTACAATAAAACTTATCAGTTTATCAAAATCAGTTTTTCTGACACAAAAAACATGTTTTTATAGCCTCCAGCAACTAATTGTAAACGTTTATTGATTGAAAGTAATATTATTTCAGTAATAAATTTAATAATCAACAAAAAAAAAGTTTCACGAAGCTTGTCGATAGTCATTAGTTTCCCTATAGCATTAAAAAACCCATTAATTTTCACCTATTTTGAACGTTGAACTCGAATATCATTGGAAATGGGTATGTTTATGAAAAAAGTTTAAGAGACTTTTGTGGAGCATTCAATTCAATATAAAAATGTATATTTGACTTATCTGTGACATGGCCCACTGCCGAGATATAAAATTCCAAGGTTCAAATAATTTCCCATATTATTTAAACGGCAAATAGAAATTCGCGATGACGTATCTCCTAATATTTATATTAAGGTATAAAATTTTAACATGCTTATTATTTTATCTTTCTGAAGGTGTAGAGTCGAGGGGCTACTCAAAAAAAAGTTACTGCAAAATGACACACCCGAATGTACCCGCAGTTAAAGATTAATTAATTTTTTTCTACAGAAATGGAATAAAATTACTTTATTTTGACCTTGATCTAATACCGGTTCGTTTTTAAGATATTGTCCATAATAATAAAACTAAAGCATTTAATATGGTGTTTTTGTACATATCATATTCGTTCACACGCAGTGAATTTATATTGCTTAGTAAGCTCATTCAATCATAATTACCACAGTAAATATTTATTGCTGGCTGCATTTTGTAGATAGTGACAAAGTAAAAGCATTACCATCATTTTGCAACGTTGTTGGAATTTCTGTTTCATTTTCTTATACCTACAGTGGAAACTCGGTTATCCGGACTAATTATTGTTGCAGCTCATTTGGATAATCGAAAATACGGTTAATTAAATGTATAGAGAAAAAAACGAATTTTAGCACAGCTAACGAAAATACGACAGTTGAAGTCCGCCGTCTAAGAAAATAAGTTAATAATTGTGAATCTTGCTTAAAATCGAGTGTGCACATTCGAGGTCAAAGTGGCACATTTCCGATCTCGGGAAATGTGCCACTTTTCACTCGAATCCGCACATTCTCATATTCATTCGATTTGTCTACTTTATTCTTCGGTCTTTCAAATCAAAATATTAAATTGAATCTAATAAATATCGATTTTATGTGCAAAAAACGTATTTACCATAGCAATGAGTGGAAGGGAGCGAAAAGATACGACTATAGCGATAGTGCGAACGAGAGGGAATCATTAAAATAAATTAACTACATTTTCGTCTAATTTATTAACCTAATGCTTGTGAATGGTGCTTAAAACCGAGTGTGCACATTTCAGCTCAAAGTGGCACATTCCGATCTCGGGAAAATGAAGCGCGCCGCTCCGCGTCGCGCTTTATTTGCCTCCCTCGCTCGGAAATGTGCCACTCTTCGATCGAATGCGCACATCTTCGTGTTAATTGGATTCGACTATATTAATAACAAATCCTTCAAATCCAGATTTTCTATTCGGAAAAAGTTTCGCTTGAAAGTGCACATACTCCTTAATAATTGAATTTGCTTGTCTTATTCATCTCTCTTACAAATAATATTAATTAAGTCAAACTGAACTAAATGTACCACTTCTCGCTTTTCTTTCAATTAAAAATTACAGTAGGGTATTTCTACCAAAAACCACATTTCTAATTTAGTACTTTTAAACTAGACTAAATGGAAGAACTTCATCGTGCATGAAAAAAAAACTTCAACTTTTTTCGAATTTTGACTCTTATTTCCCAACTTTTTTTTTAACATACCCCACCCAAGGGATTCTAAAATTTTGATGCACCTTCTATGTATCATATAAATATTTTTTTATATTTCAAAATTGAATTAATCCATAAATGAAGTCTAATTACAACAGTGTATACAAAATGTGCCTTAAAACTAATTTGTTTATAATTTTTACAAAGATGAAAATTACCCAAAAATATTTTTAAACATTAAGTTTGACATATAAACCTTCAACAATCTGCAAAAGATGATATAAAAATCAACTAGTTGATTATTAGTGGCCCACTTCAGAAAATTTGATTCATATACAATTTTAATTAATAAAAAATGCGAATTAGTAAACATTCGAAAGTACACCTGAAAATATTTTTGCAAGCTCGCAACCATCAGGGGTACGGAAGAGCATTATGATAAGTTATCAAAAGGAATAAAATATCTAACCTTTTTCAAACAACAAATAGATCTAATTTATTCGAATTTTAATTTTTTGAATTGAAGAATAAAATAATAATAATATAGGCAAATCCGATAAATACGAGGATGTGCGCATTCGAGCGAAAAGTGGCACATTTCCGAGCGAGGGAGGCAAATGAAGCGCGACGCGGAGCGGCGCGCTTCATTTTCCCGAGATCGGAATGTGCCACTTTGAGCTCGAATGTGCACACTCGGTTTAAAGCGTATTTCACAATAATTTTGCTCACGAAAAATTAGTCAATAATTTTTTATCATTCCCTCTCACTCGTACTTATGAGTTTATCGTATCTTTTCGCTCGCTCCCACTCATTGCTATGGTAAAAATATGTTTTTCGAATATATAATCGATATATTTATTGAACTAAATTAAATTTGTTGATTAAATAGAAAGTTTAATTTACAAAATTCAATAAATACGAAGATGTGCGCATTCGAGCGAAAAGTGGCACATTTCCGAGCGAGGGAGGCAAATGAAGCAAATGAAGAAAACACATAGGGTATTCATTCCCAACGTTGCTTTTAAATAATTTCGGTTGTTATTTTCAAAAAGTACAACTTAGGTTAGTTTCCTAGTTTGGACCGCCACTAAATTCCTAAATTGGACCCGTCCAAATTAAACGATGTCCTTTTATTTACGGTAAAAATACTAAAAGAAGATAAATTTAATTCATCAAAATTAAAGAGCAATAACAGATCAACTCAAAAAACATACAAAAAAGTGACTTTTTGAATAAAATTTTTTTTTCGGCAAATAAGCGTTTTATTTCTCAACATAGTCTCCTTTTAGTTCGATACTTTTAGTCCAGCGTTTTTCCACTGCATAGATGGCGGTTGACGGGAGCAGTGTTGCATTTAAAGTTACTGCGCGGGAAATTTAAAAAGTCACTGACTTATCAAACTGCCCTCGTACATATCTGACTCTATAAGTAAATCAGATGGGAAATATTATCGTTCCACAATTTGTCTAGCCGAATTTTCGCGATCAATTACAATTCAAAAAATGGAATTAATGCATTTTCTGGAAAAAAAAAGTTTCTTTCAAGGCGCGCTGGCAACGATCAGCAAAAAATACATATAATAACATTTACAATAAATAATTTATACCTATTTTATTTTTACAAGGTAATATTGAAATTCAATTATTATTAAAGGAACTCATTTCCTTCTATTAGCTGTACTTGTTATTTTAAAAAACGATATTTAAATTATTGCCGATTAGAAATTCAAACTTTATTTGGCAACTTGTTAATTTGATTTATCGAAACACAACACAATAGATGTGGAACACGTTTCAACACGAGAAAGCAAGAAGATTGCTTCCGTTTTTACACGAAACATAAAATCAATGTCAAAATTACACAAGTAGTAAAAAAGCAATAAAGAAACTTATAAAAACATTCGAGTCGAGCAAGTAACATTCAGTGTCGATACTTTTTAAACAATAATATTTTTATTCTTTTAATCCGAAGTTCTGTGAATTTTAAAATGACATTTCTTATATTAAAAAATATTTTTTGGCATTAAAAATGTCTTGAATAAAAAATTTATATGCGTACATGTGGTTCTTTAAATTAAGGCAATTAAGTCTATTTATATAAGTAATTAAGTTCTTAAAACATTTAAACAATTAATCTTTTTTTATTAATAAATTACCAAGCAGCGTGGAATCTCCATAAATATTTTTGGGCAAGGTCATCCTATCAAAATGTCTGGAGATTAAACGATATTAATAGTGAACAAAACATATCTAACACACTTCCTCCCTTGTTTATTTCGAGTTTATCATTCGAGTATAAAATAGGACCATAAATTTATGTATCGCAATATCAGAATTCCCTACATTGTTTTAAATGCTACCAGAGAGAAGCCCGAAAGCAATTTATTGCTCTTTCCTTTTTACAAGGAGGATCATTAGTTGCACCACTTTTTGGATATTTCTAATTTCATGGCGCGTTATTTCTTGATTTACGGTTATTCCATATTCGATAAAGAGGATTCGCAAAGGAAGATAATTATGCGCGTTCCCAAACGTAGCTTTATCTTTGATCACAACGAAACTGCTAAAACCTCGAATAGTTAAGACGGATTAAGGCCCCGAAATCAAACTAGCAAATAAATGGCGGGGTAATCATCGTATTCAATGCGAATTTTCACGAAAACTAATTGGCAATTAGATTCGATCGATGTCGGCGCAATAAAAATTCATTTCTCGCATTCGAACGGCATAATAAAAAAATTCGTTAATAAAAAAAGTTTTGAGCGCTTTTAATATTCTGGAAGTACAGTACAGTGAATTAATTTTTAGAAATGCTTCCTAGAACAATTAAATCAGCAAAATATTACATAAAGTGTGTTTATAGTACAGTGGAAACTCGGTTATCCGGACTAATTATTGTTGCATTTTTTTTATTTATTAGTACATCACTTTGGGTTATATCCCAATGCTAATAAAGCAAATTTAATACGCACTTTTTAATAAAATTATGTTTTTTTGTCATTTGTTTCATTTTTAGTTCATCTCGTGGTGAATTTTTGTTGATTATTTTACTAAATAATAGAAAAAAAATGTACAAAATTTTAATTTGAATATTAAAATGTCGCTCGAAAAAATCCAAAGTGATGCACGAATAAATAAAAAAAAAATTCTAAGCGACCTTTTAAAACTCAAATTTTAAATTGGAACTTTCAGAAACTTATTTTTTGTTTGTCTATAAAATTATACTGTAACGAGAAAAAAAATTTAAAAAAAAAATTCGATTTTTGACGGATTTTGAACTTTTAAAAAAATTTGAGCGGCTTTTTAAAAATTTTTTTTAAGCTGCCTTTTGGATGTAATTCTTAAAACATCAAAAAATAACATTTTTTCACTCGAGACTAAAAAAAAAAAAAATTGGCGGTTTTTTTGCGCCACCCTAATCTAATTTTATTACAAAAAAACTAGAAGAAATCCATGTTAAAGCGATTAAAGGATGTAATTAAACATAAGGGATATCACACTAAGCATTAGGTATAATTTTCCTTAATTTTTATACAATTTTAGAAGAGAACAACGTAGATTTCCAAAAACTTTTTCACACCGGTTCAAGCAGCACTTGGACTTTATATTTAATTTTTGCAATAATAGTTAAATAATGTGTTTAAATTATTAGTGTAATATGTTTAATATTGTTAACCCATCAATATATAATAAGAATATTTTTTTTATATATATTTTTAAATTATTTTATTATTAGTGTTTTTCTAACTGGTTTTGTAATTTCCATTTATTAATTCACAGTACTGTACGTTACTATTTTAAAATTTGAGCTAATTTCCTACACGAATACGTGTTATAATTATACGGCGTTAAAAACATTAGTTGGAAGTAGGTAAGAATAAAAAATTGGACAGAAGCGAAGTTAATTTCATGAAACAATTACCTACAAATTAAAAGTTGCTGGTCTGTATAATTACCGTTTTATAATTAATTCTAAAATGGGTACGTGTAAGTTTTATATTTGCACAAATTGAAATGTTTAAAGGAAGTTTTTTTAAACGATATTTGCATGTGGAAAATATTGTGCCAGAGCAAACAAGAGGCGTAACAATGCCTAGAAAATGATTCACTATTTGAAAGACACTTAAAAAGATAACAATATCAAACATTTAATGAAAACCAAATAGATTTTACTTAACCACAACAACGAAGCAGAAGCACGTACTCGTTTTATGCAAATGCACTTGAATATTTCAAGTTTCGCAGTGAGTCGTTCACTATAAATTATTTTCATTAAATTTAACAGTTTTGACTTGATCAGCGCATAGAATATGGATTGATGGATTAATCATTTTTGTTTCGGTAATTGTAGAAGTATTGGTTCGGTGAGTTCGGAAACGGAGGGACACTTAACCCACCGTTGATCAAGCGGGCAAATACAATGCACCCAAAAACTGCTAACTAAATCTGGATTTTTTGCAATAGATGCAGAATTAACGGATTTTCGGCTTTTTTGTTAAAACAGTCGATTACTCTCAAAAAAAACACTATATAATTAATTACTCTCAAATCTTTTGCACGTTACCCAAAAAAATTAAAGGAACAGAAAGTTTTAGCGAAATTTTTATTGATCTTTGACGCGCTGTAACTCGGCCAAAAATGATCGTATCGAGATGTTAAAAACGATTTTTAAAGTTTTCAGATTTCCGTTGTAAAATTTTTTAGCGAAAAATGTTTTTGCGTTGCGGTTATTGCCCAACCAGAAGAAATATCAAGAGCCAAAAATTTTCTTTTTTTTCGCTTTTTAAACGTGTTCCGGGAAATGTAGAGTTCGCCGAGATTGTTTATTCAGCTTTAATTCGTTTTTTTAAAGATTTCTGTACGATAATTTTTTGCTGAGAGATCGGTGGTTGAGTGACAAATAACGCGTTTGTCTTTGATTATCAATATCTCATGAACTAATGATTGTGCAGTTAATAGCCAGCCGGTTTTTAAATCACAAATAAATGCCTTTTAGTGGAAATAAAATTATCCTCAGTATTAGCTTGAAAAAAATACAAAAAAATTAAATTTTGGTGTTCTATACAAAGTACCTTATAAGTTTTAACAATTTGAGAACGGAGCTAGAGAGCTACTATAAATGTTAGTTGTTAGGTGATGTTTTCTCAACAGTAGCTTTGACTATATTCCGATAGATGGCGAATAAGCAAAGATAAAATTGTGAAAATTTTTGTTACGATTAGTGTTGAATTTTTAAGACCACGTTTCGGAACACTGTGAATTGCTTTTGTTTTTTATCAAAATTAATACTTAACACAAATAAATCAAAAAAAATTATGACAGATTTAACTTGATTTAGAGCACAACTATTATCGTTTAACTGTTCGCCGCTTCAGAAAAAAAGTAGCACCGCAGCCTTAAAAGAAATAGTTTTTAAGATGTAGCGGTAAGTACTAATAAGCAGTATTCTAAATAGTTTTTTTTTAACCCTTCAGAACGGTAGCGTAGAGAGATTCTCCTACGTTTATTTTAAAACGTTTTTTTGCTCAAAATTTTAAATGGAATGACCACTTGAAATTTTTTTTATCTTCACAAAATTTCATGCTTTACACGATGATGAATATTTTTTTTAAAACTCAAAATATAAAGCAAAAAAAAATATTATTAACAGTTATGCGAGTTTTTATCGTCGCTTCAATAAAGTCGGTAACAAAAAAAAAACGCAATTTAGATGACTGTTATACTTCGGCTATCTCCGTAGTTTCCAACCGCCATATTAGAATATAATTGTTATTTTCTTACCTAAAATGAACCAACATGAAAAGTCAACAAAAGTGGCCCTTAGAATGAACTTAAATAAAACTAAAATAATGAGAAAGGAACAAAGCAATATCACCATTGACAACGTACCGCTAGAAACAGTCGGTGACTACGTGTATAGTAATATCAATATCGCGTGGCACTCGACTTCCGGTGCCTTTCAATGCGCAAACGGCGTAAATCCTTTCGAAGCTTTCGACACGTACAGTACAGTGCATTACTATCTGACTTGCATAACATTGTCATTCTTCATTTGCTTTTTGTGATTGTTTGAAAGTCTTATTTGTATTTTGTGGTTTTTTGTACTTAGTTTTGAGTATTCGTTTTCGGTGGATTGTTTTTGTACAAAATTAGTGTTTGTTACACCTCTGTGTTATTGTTCTTCCAAAGCGAAAACGACAAAATATCGGGTGTCCAGGCCTGATGTTTTTAGAACAACATTTCTTGTGTCGATTTCGTTCGATATTTGCCAAAGTGGCCTTTTCGTAGAATTTGGGCACCTCCTTCGCGCAGCTCGCGTCTAACTCGCGTGCCACGAGATACGGGATACTATACCTTGGCCACACCATAAAACGAAGTAAATACAGTCATACATCTGAAATTAGGTGAAGGACCCATGTGACATGGACGGCGTTCGGCAATTTCAGCTACATAGTACGAGATAATGACATACTTATTAACCTAAGACGGAATGTATATGATAGCTGTATACTGCCAATAACCACATATGGATTAGAAACTATGGCCATAACAAGGAAAACTATGAAACAGCTAAGAGTAACAAAAAGGACGACAGAAGGAGCCATGCTATACTCTGTTCGGCCAACAGAAATAGTTAAGCCACGCCCCACTAAATTGAACCAATATATGCAGTGCCCAGTTTCACACGGTACAAATTAATAATCAAGTTTGTCCCCGTTATTGCAGGACATAAATGCTTATATGGTTGCTTGTGTTACGTGCTTTAAAAATTTAGCCAATAGAAAAAATTCTATTTAAATTTAGCGCACATTTGTGGGAGGGCTTAACTATTTCTGTTGGCCGACATAGTATAGGAATCTTACCAAGGGACAGAGTCCGAAATGATGACATCAGAGCTAGGACCGGGAAAACGGACATGGTGGAACGCGTAGCTAAACTGAAATGGTAAATGGGTCGGTCACGCAGCAAGGCATAAGCCCGAAAGGTGGGCCCAAGTACTTTTGAATTGGAGACCACAGCTAACTAAGAGGAGCGTGGGAAGACCTCTAAAAAGATGCATCGAAGTTGTGAAAACCATCACTGGTGGAAAGTGGATGAGGAGCGCCAGAAACAAAACCTCATGGAATAAATTGGAGGAGGCCTATGTCCAGCAGTGGATAAACAAAGGCCGAGGGAAATAGACTATTTTTTCAAAAGTGCTTTAATTAAAAATATCTCTATTAAAATATTTTTGAAAAAATGGTCCCTTATTTATGGCCAAGAAAAAATTTCAAATTCAACACTCATTTTTGGACGGAGGGAATACTATAGGGTGGCCCACGAAAAAGTTGCATTTTAAAATTGCTATAAAAAAAAGACGGGTGGATATTTTTCAATTATTTTTTTTTTATTGAATAAGCCCAACATTGCAGTTTAATAGTGGAAGACCACTTCATTCATATGGCTGCCCCGGCTGGCTTTGCAGTAGCCCATTCTGCCGATCCAATTTTTCATGACATTTTTGATGGTGTGGCCTCAATGGCTGCAATGGCGACTTCAATCTCGTGCTTTAGATCATCAATCGTCTGGCGTAGCACTTATCCTTGACGACTCCCAACAAAAAATAGTCCAACGGGGTCAAATCGAACTGCGAGGCGGTCAGTTGACATCGCCGTTTCGGCTAATTATGCGATTTTCAAACGTACCGCGCAAAAGTTCGACTGTAACGTTGGCTGTATGGCACGTGGCGCCGTCCTGCAGGAACCAAATGCCGCCGATGTCTTCCTCTTCCATTCGAGGAAAAAAAATCTTCCAACATGCCGCGATAGCGCTCACCATTGACGGTTACGGCGGCTCCTGCTTCGTTTTCGAAGACGTTACAGTCTTCCACTATTAAACCGCAATGTTAGGGCTATTCAATAAAAAAAATAATTGAAAAATATCTACCCGTCTTTTTTTTATAGCAATTTTAAAATGCAACTTTTTCGTGGGCCACCCTATATAAAGCCAAGGGTAGTCCAAATACCTAGCCTATTTTAATTTCGGCCTCTGGCTATGGTCAGGTTGTGTATTTCTGTACTACATTAAGTAAATATATGTCTAATGTAAATACCCTGTTACTCACCTTGCTAGAGAAATCGATTCGAAACCATTCCACTGCAAGCAATTGCCATTTAACATTGTTTTTTGAAAATCAGTAGATTGAAAATTTCCCAAAAGGTAATACAGAATTATATTTAAAAAAAAATTCTAATAATCTAAAATGCATCTTTAATAAGAGTGTTGTTAGACTTTCAATAAAACAGTAATTGGTTTGTTCATTCATATTCTCATTGTTTAGTTACGGTGGCCCATAGTAATTAAGATAACGGAGATGTAAACAACAGAAAGGAAATTAATTGTTTGTCATTACCTTCGTCACCTATGCACACACCTAAGTATAATATTCGTCAATTAAGAATCAACTACATTAACCTAAAGACAAATAAAAACACAATTTTCTGTACGGATAATAAATGGTTTGCTTTCTGTTTTAGTAATTCCGGTTAAAAATACCCACTATCAATTAACGATAATCGATTTATATCGGAGTTTAACGAAGCCAAATTTAAAATTTAAATACAAAGTACGGAATTTCAATCACTTTTCGCCGTAAAATGTTAGGTTACCTAAAATAATATGGTTTTCATTTTTTTGTTAAAATTTGTCAAGCTGAAAACAGTCTGTGTTCAACGAAAGAGAAGAAAAAAATGAGTAAGTACAATTACAAAAAGATGTTCATTTTAAGAATGATTTAAATTGACTACGTCCATTTTTACTTTTGTAGATGTTGTACGTAATCCATGAAAATGATATACTTGAATAAAACCTTTATTGTAATTGCAAATTTTGATTTTTTGTTTTACTTAATGCAGAGACAATTTAAGATCGTCAAATCTTAAACGTTGAAAAGACCAAATTGTAAAGTGAACTTTTAAGAAAATGAAGTTGGCAATTTTTGGCAGATTTACTTAAAAAAATTGCTGCACTAGGGACAAATATATTTTGAAACCAGTTCAAATTATCGCAAAACATTATTATAATGATACTAAAAAGATACAAAACATTAAAATTGTTTAAAAAAAGATATGCTTTTACGTCCATTAATGTTTTGCGATAATATTAGGTTATATGTATATGTATTGACATTCATCAATATATTGTCATAATATTTGGTTATGTATTATTATGTTGTTCTATAAACTCACAAATCTCACATTAATTGGATAAAATAGTCAACAGGGGTCAGTTGAGATACAAGTCATCAATACATATCTGACTTTCACATTATAAAAGGATGCAAATTTAAGGCAGAAGGCGACGATTTCTGGCCCTTTTCATGCGCAATTTTGTTGTAGTCAGTTTACCTGTAAATGACAACTTGACAAAAATAAATTTCTTCGAAGTTGGTTGAATAAATATATGCAATAAGGAAATCTAGAAACTACGCGGTTATACTTTTAAGTTGGTATTGGAAAGTCAGACGGAGCAAACTAAATTAGGTTCCATCTAAAAGCATTGAGTGTGCACCCCTTGGGTTTGAGGTTAAAATAAGATAAGGTTATTCTGGAATATTTGTTTTGTACATTTTTTTGTAAGAACATAAAATTCAGCTATTTTGGCACTAAACTTATTGCAGTACTCGTGCAATCTGTTCAGTTATTAGGCCCGGCTCTTGTTATTAATTCATTCTTATATTGTTTATTTATTTACTTATCAATTTAATTAATTCTATTTCGAATCCATTTTTTTTAGTTGTAACTTTTTATTCACCAATAAATGGTTACATACCCTAATAAAATTTAAAAAAAACATCTGTCCTCTGCAAAAAAAAACATCTATAAGACATACAGAGAATTATTTAAAAATATTGATTTTGTTGGTACATCATTTTCCATATTAAATTTCGTGATTATTTTTGACGCGAAAATTTATATTACGGTCCTACGTCAACGTGCAAAAAATTTAAATTTAATGAAATAAATCTTGTTTACCTATAATTAAACTTCGAAAGTTTTAATGACTATTTACTGCGGTGTAATTTTTTTATAATTAAAGCTATAATTCCGCAAATTAAACAAAACATGGTTTCAGCATGTCAAACACTAAAAAAGACAATAATTCCTACGAGATGGCATAATAAAAGGAGACGCAATTCACAAAATTCATTTCGAAACTTTAAAGTACAATTTTATAAACGTAGTTATTTCAAAGTTGGAATAATTCAATTCGAAATTAAAAAATATAGCCCTCTCTGTACACTCGTAAAGGTTGTCGACTTATAAGAATTTACTAAATAATTCTTTCAATTCTAAATAAAAGGTGTATTTAAATTACAAGTACTACAGTCAACCCTCCTTATAACAAAGTATTTTTGAAATATAATTTTCATATAGCTCGATATAGTGAATCGCTATAAGTCTTAAAACCTACTAATTTTAGATGACTAAAATAACAAAAATTATTGCATTTTTGTATTAATTTAACTATTCCTACATAAAGAATTTTTATTAATTATTTAGAATAGCTTTTTAACATCAATAAAAAACCCCAACACTTTTTTTAAGCAGGAAAAGCAAATATTGTAAGAAAATTGAACATAATTACAATTTTGTACTTTAGACGAGAATTTTAAGTTCTGAAAGTACAAAACAAGCTTTAACACAAGTTAAATACATCATCGAACGATTTAATTGTGTAACCGGTGTCACATCCAGGGATAGGGCTACCAAACTGTAGCCCTTCACTCCTCATGACCGCCAATCATTAAATACAAATCGACAGTAAATGCAGTTTTCCAATGAAACAAGTTTTTTGAATATTATGCTAAATAACCAAAGACTCAAAAAAAACTGGATGCGCCACTGGTGTTTTATAATTATAATTACAAATTTTCTAAAAGTAAATTGATTTTTATAAATCGTCATAAAAAGCCGAGTGTGCACATTCGAGTTCAAAGTGGCACATTACGATATCGGGAAAATGAAGTGCGCCGCTCCGCGTCGCTCTTAATTTGCCCCCTCGCTCGGAAATGTGCCACTTTTGCTTGAATCCGCATATCCTCGTATACATTCGATTTTTCTACTTTATTCTTTCAAATCAAAATATTAAATTGAATTTAATAAATATCAATTTTATGTGCGAAAAACGTATTTACCATAGCAATGAGTGGAAGAGAGCAAAAAGATACGACTATAGAGATAGTGCGAACGAGAGGGAATGATTAAAATTAATTAACTAAATTTTTGTCTAATCTATTGACCTAATTTATTGTGAATCGTGCTGAAAACGGAGTGTGCACATTCGAGCTTAAAGTGGCACATTCCAATCTCGGGAAAATGAAGCGCGCCGCTCCGCGTCGCGCTTCATTTGCTTCCCTCACTCGGAAATGTGCCACTTTTCGCTCGAATGCGCACATCCTCGTATACATTCGATTTTTCTGCTGTATTCTGCGCTCCTTCAAATCAAAATATTAAATTGAATTTAATAAATATCGATTTTATGTGCCAAAAACGTATTTACCATAGCAATGAGTGGAAGGGAGCGAAAAGATACGACTATAGAGATAGTGCGAACGAGAGGGAATGATTAAAATTAATTAACTGAATTTTTGTCTAATCTATTGACCTAATTTATTGTGAATCGTGCTGAAAACGGAGTGTGCACATTCGAGCTCAAAGTGGCACATTCCGATCTCGGGAAAATGAAGCGCGCCGCTCCGCGTCGCGCTTCATTTGCTTCCCTCACTCGGAAATGTGCCACTTTTCGCTCGAATGCGCACATCCTCGTATACATTCGATTTTTCTGCTGTATTCTGCGCTCCTTCAAATCAAAATATTAAATTGAATTTAATAAATATCGATTTTATGTGCCAAAAACGTATTTACCATAGCAATGAGTGGAAGGGAGCGAAAAGATACGACTATAGAGATAGTGCGAACGAGAGGGAATGATTAAAATTAATTAACTGAATTTTTGTCTAATCTATTGACCTAATTTATTGTGAATCGTGCTGAAAACGGAGTGTGCACATTCGAGCTCAAAGTGGCACATTCCGATCTCGGGAAAATGAAGCGCGCCGCTCCGCGTCGCGCTTCATTTGCCTCCCTCGCTCGGAAATGTGCCACTTTTCGCTCGAATGCGCACATCCTCGTATTTATTGAATGTATTTATAATAATTTTTACACGTGGTTATATTTAACGCCAAAGAAGTATAACTTCTAACAAGCGTACAAAAATACACACACCCGTTTTTTTAAAAATTGGTTGTTTTTTGTAATTTAACAGTTACCTAATGAAAATTGCGGGAAAGTGGAGAAAACTTCTTATTTTTCCTTTTGATAACGACCACGTAATCTTTAAGAGCAATAAACGTGTTCCTTTAATTCTTTTCAAAATGATTTCCAATAATACGCAATTTAAACACAATCACTCGCTTCTTTCTTAAATCAATAATCTAGCAAAAGTCGAAAAAAAAACAACATCCGATATACTTAATTTAAAAAAGAACAACAAATTAATTAACTTTCGGATGACCCAATTGTACGAAATGAATTTGCACTTTTTGAAGTTGGCAAGCAATTTTATATTGCCAACCTCTTTACATTAGCGTCAAAGTTCCTAACTTTTTATCCTTCCGCTGGACTTCACATGACAAATAAAATGATGCTACATAAAGTATACGCAGATCTATGTGACCCCCTGAAACAATATTTTCACCTGAAATATATAACATACTTTACTTGTAAGACATGGAGTGCGACTAAATAAGTATTAAAAATTATGTTTGTATTCGTTTGATTTAGAAATATATCATCAGTATTTCTCATAATTACCTTGGTATTACTATGAAAGCCAAATTTAATTTTTTTTTAAATATGAAAGAAAGGAACTAGCAAATGAAGGGTCAGATTGATGAAGCAGGTAACTTACAAAAATCTGATTTTCAGAAAACCAGGCTTAAGATTTTTCCCAGAAACGACTAGGTATAATGATTTGAACGAAACGTTACATTTAGATAATATTTTGCTTCCTAAGTTGCTAAGAAAATGTGTTTTTACAGAAAACATTTTTTTTTCTAGCGCCATCTCATAGAATAGTTTAGTACCAGTAGCCCGAAATATTCATGCATTGATACACAACAACAGATGGCACTACATCAATATCTATATATGTCAGTACCTAGGCGACTGAAAGTCATCACATTCTCACGGTGAAATCGAAAAATATTAACCCTTATTCATACATAATTCACAATATTAACAAAGGTGGTTATCTTCTTTATTCATTGGGCCCTTCAAATGTCACCTCTGTGTTTATTGTTTCATGATAAAACAATTAACGTAAAACATTTTCGGAAAAGTTTAGATTTAAATTGGTCACGTCTTTACACTCCTAAAAGTCCACATTTTCAAAAAATATGAATTTAACAAAATAAATTCATTTGTTAATTTGAAAGAGTGAAGATGAACGCGTGAATGCGCACATTTCCGAGCGAGTGCCCTGACCGCCCCTGAGGCGTTTTCAACTTTTGCAAAAAAAACAACGTAATATAAAATTATCTTCTCAACACTCACCAGTTAACCAAATTAAAATAATTTCTAAAAAGTATGTGACACAGGCTGTTCTATTACAGTCGAACCTCGATTAGCCGAATTTTTGATAACTCGAACCTGCTCCCCTAGGACTTGCCCATTTCAACGTAAATATTTTTATATCGATAACTCGAATTTTTGATAACTCGAATTATTTTTAGTTTCCTTTCAACTTCGAATTATCGGGGTTCGACTGTATACGGCAGTGAATGCGTTAAGCACGATACACAATAATTAATTTATTTTCTAAAAATTTTAATTGAAAATAACTTACTGATTTTTCTATAAAACATTTTTGAAAAGATATAAAAAATTATACGTGCATGACTGCATGTAACGTGAGGGTCGACTGTAATAACACAATCCCAAGCCCCTTAGTTTTCATAGCCCGAACCGAGATGAATTTCATTAATCCCCATCGTAAAATTAAAATTCTCGACTTTTAAATCGCATTCATCCTAATAAAGCGAAAAACCTACGAAACCGCAGAGAGAATAAACCGCGAAAGACGAAAGCACTATATTACATGGGGCAAAGAACAGAGCTGTTGGAGCAAATCCTCAATGATTGATGGAGAGGAGAAAACACGGACGAAAATAATTTCGGAAGAGTTTTGCGTCTTAATACGCGGCGAGGCGGTTTTTGAAAAATTGATCTGTCAAAAAATTAATAGTTTCGATCGTTCGCCACGGAAAAAAGTGGAACTTTGAAAAATCGCTTTTTAAACAATCGCTGTCGACAAACATTCCGCACACGCCTTTTTATAATTAATTATTAACCACCTCCGAATGCTAACTTCGAGACGTTATTTGCATTTCAATCGACATCGTCGAATCCCGCATTCGACGTGTGCCATCTTCGTGTTTGTTGAAAAAACTTTCGGCAGTGACTTTAATTTTATGATTCACATGCATAGCGTGATAGGATTAATAGTTTTTATAAGTTTTTGATATAAAAACAGAAACTTCAAACAGACATTAATTAGATTGCGTTATTCCACGATATACAAGCTCAGTAGGCGTTGCTCTAAATATAAAAAAAAACGGAACGGGCGATAACGCAGATTGTCCAACTTCCTGCACTTTAATTTCAATTACAGTGGACACTCGGTTATTCGGACTGATTATTGTTGCAGCTCATTCGGATAATCGAAAATTCGGTTAATTGAATGTATAGAAAAAAAACGAATTTTAGCTATATATAATGTGACATTTCGTGAGCGCAACTACGATTTTAGAATTACTTGAATTTTTTTAAAGTAAATGTATTATTGTGAATCGTGCTTAAAACGGAGTGTGCGCATTCGAGCTCAAAGTGGCACATTCCGATCTCGGGAAAATGAAGCGCGCCGCTCCGCGTCGCGCTTCATTTGCCTCCCTCGCTCGGAAATGTGCCACTTTTCGCTCGAATGCGCACATCTTCGTGTTAATTGGATTGGACTATATTAATAACAAATCCTTCAAATCCAGTTTTTCTATTCGGAAAAAGTTTTCGCTTGAAAGTGCACATAAGTGATTCCGTTCTAACTGTTATTTTTTTGATTAAAAATTTTTGAATTCTATAACTAAACATTTTTTGTTTTTTCATGCATATTATTACTCTATTTTATTGTTAAAATGAAAGTTTGAGAGGATTTTGCTACAACTTTAGAATATCGAGAATGAGAATCATATTTTATAATTTACATACCACGGTACTGACAAAATAAATTCTTCAGAATAATTATTAAATTCATTTATGAATTGTATTGTAACATTTTAAAACTTTTTTTTATTGATCATTTATCATTTCAATAATTCATAGTAACTTATCTATAACAAATAATACATTATAATTTATATCAAACATTAATCAGCTCAAATCTAACACATTTCACAAAAATTAACTTAACTAAAATTTTTTTTTGGTTTTCATCACAGCATTTAGAATTCTTAAATTTCTACACAGTGATACAGTTTCAGTCATCTTTGGCAATTTTTGAACCTTTTGCGATGAATTCTCAGATTTTTTTGTTTTTTGCGTCATTTTGTTATTTATTTTTTCCACCTTATAATTTGAAGAATAATCAATTTTTCTCATAGAAAAGTGTCTGCATACATTCTTATTAGAGCAATAAAAGCAACTTAACGGATTGGATAAAATACAATTACGTTGTAATTTATTCCACGTATATACTTTCATTGTGCCTACAAAAGGCTTAAAATTGTCTGGTAATTTGGAAAAATTGTACTCTACTAGCCCCAAAGTGTACCTACTGACTGAACTTCTGTTTCATATTTACATGAATAATTTTCAGTAAAGTCAATATTATTTATTAACAATTAAATATATTTTTAATATTTTTTGGCACGGTAGTGACTGCCACGGTACTGACATTTTAAAATAAAATAGCAACTGTAATTTTTTGATTATGAATTTGGTAATATCCTTTTACTCTATAACTTAAGTTAGTAATAAGTACAGAAATTCATTATTTATGAGGAAAAAAATTAATAGTTAATTAAGTTTACCAGTACCGCGGTACTGACAAGTAAATTTATGACATCATCTTTTAAAAATTGAGTTTTAAAATGACACAAGCTCGCTTGAGAATTTCACTTGTGTTATATGTTTGTAAACATAACTCAGTTAACGTACTTTTAATATGGCTTATTAGTTGTTTCATTAATTTCGAGGTAAATGGCGCACGAGTAGTGTGGCGCAAAAAAACGATTATTTTTTTTTGTCTTTAGTGAAAAAATGTTAGTTTTTGTTGTTTTAAGAGCTACATCCAAAGGACAGCTCAAAAAACATTTTTTAAAAAGTTGCTCAAATTTTTTTAAAATTTCAAAATCCGTCAAAAATATTATAATATGGGGGGAGAATCCAAACTTAAATTGGAGTTCGATATTTCATTTAGAACATTGTTTTGCGACTTAATAAAAATTAATTTAATTAATGCAGTGATTCTCAACCACTGTGCCGCGGCACATTTATGTGCCGCGAAATTCTAAAAGTGTCCCGCCAAATTTTAGATATATAATTATGTTAATATTATTAAATAACTATTTCACGCAGTGTATTATAGGTAAGTAAATAATTTTTAAACATCTTCTTTGTGTGCCGCCAAACTTTGAAATCGTTAAAAGTGTGCCGCAACAAAAAGGTTAAGAATCACTGAATTAATGCATAAACTTAAATTAAAATTTGGATTCTTTCCCCATATTTTTCATATTTACGATAAATAATTCAAAAATTCGTATTTTAAAAATTCCGGCTTAAAAACTCAATTTTATTTTTTGTTTGAAAGTTGAAGTGTTTCTTTAAATTATAAAAAATACTCTTGAGGAAAATCAATACCGCTTCGGAGATATGATTTTTCAAAAATACCCGTTTTTGTCAATTTTTTTTGCAATAACTAAAGAATCACTTAACCAATTTTGACAAATAAATACATTCTAAAATCAGTAAAACGATTCTAAAAACATTGCTAAATCCGAAATTTTGGGTTTTTCGGAATTATATTAAGAACTAACTCACCGATTTCAAAAACTCTTTCAAAATCGTATTTGTCGAGGTCAAATACATAGAAATAACTATGTTTTAGAATAAAAGTTGTTTTGGTCGACTTTGGCCCATAGTGCAGTGTCTACAAAATGTGCCTTAAAACTAATTTGTTCATAATTTTCAGAAAAATGATAATTACGCAAAAATATTGGGACACATTGATTTTGACATATAAACCTTCAACAATCTGCAAAAGATGATATAAAAATCAACTAGTTGATTTTTAGTGGCCCACTTCAGATGATTTGACTCATATACAATTTTAATTAATCAAAAATGCGAATTAGTAGACATTGGAAAGTACACCTGAAAATATTTTTATCAAGCTTCCCACAATTAGGCGTGCGGAAGAGCACCATGATAATTTATCAAAAGGAATAAAATATCTAACTTTTTTCAAACAAAAAATAGATCTAATTTATTCGACTTTTAATTTTTTGAATTGAAGAATAAAATAATAATAAAAGCAAATCCGATAAATACGAGGATGTGCACATTCGAGCTCAAAGTGGCACTTTACAGAGTGAGGGAAGCAGATGAAGCGCGACGCGGAGCGGCGCGCTTTATTTTACCGAGATCCGAATGTGCCACTTTGAGCTCGAATGCGCGCACTCGGTTTTAAGCATTATTCGCAATTGTTTAGCCAACGAAAAATTAGAAAATAATTTTTATCATTCCTTCTCATTCGTACTTATGAGTTTATCATATCTTTTCGCTCGCTCCCACTCATTGCTATGGTAAAAATATGTTTTTCGGATATATAATCGATATATTTATTGAACTAAATTAAATTTGTTGATTGAAGAGAAAGTTTAATTTACAAAATTTAATAAATACGAAGATGTGCGCATTCGAGCGAAAAGTGGCACATTTCCGAGCGAGGGAGGCAAATGAAGCGCGACGCGAAGCGGCGCGCTTCATTTTCCCGAGATCGGAATGTGCCACTTTGAGCTCGAATGTGCGCACTCGGTTTTAAGCATTATTCGAAATTATTTTGCCAACGAAAAATTAGTAAATATTTTTTATCATTCCCTTTCAGTCGTACTTATGAGTTTATCGTATCTTTTCGCTCACTCCCACTCATTGCTATGGTAAAAATATGTTTTTCGAATATATAATCGATATATTTATTGAACTAAATTAAATTTATTGATTGAAGAGAAAGTTTAATTTAGAAAATTAAATAAATACGAAGATGTGCGCATTCGAGCGAAAAGTGGCACATTTCCGAGCGAGGGAGGCAAATGAAGCGCGACGCGGAGCGGCGCGCTTCATTTTCCCGAGATCGGAATGTGCCACTTTGAGCTCGAATGTGCGCACTGGGTTTTAAGCATTATTCGCAATTATTTTGCCAACGAAAAATTAGTAAATATTTTTTATCATTCCCTTTCAGTCGTACTTATGAGTTTATCGTATCTTTTCGCTCGCTCCCACTCATTGCTATGGTAAAAATATGTTTTTTCAATATATAATCGATATATTTATTTAACTAAATTAAATTTGTTGATTGAAGAGAAAGTTTAATTTACAAAATTTAATAAATACGAAGAGGTGCGCACTCGAGCGAAAAATGGCACATTTCTGAGCGAGGGAGGCAAATGAAGCGCGACGCGGAGCGGCGCGCTTCATTTTCCCGAGATCGGAATGTGCCACTTTGAGCTCGAATGTGCGCACTGGGTTTTAAGCATTATTCGCAATTATTTTGCCAACGAAAAATTAGTAAATATTTTTTATCATTCCCTTTCAGTCGTACTTATGAGTTTATCGTATCTTTTCGCTCGCTCCCACTCATTGCTATGGTAAAAATATGTTTTTCGAATATATAATCGATATATTTATTGAACTAAATTAAATTTGTTGATTGAAAAGAAAGTTTAATTTACAAAATTCAATAAATACGAAGATGTGCACATTCGAGCGAAAAGTGGCACATTTCCGAGCGAGGGAGGCAAATGAAGCGCGACGCGGAGCGGCGCGCTTCATTTTCCGAGATCGGAATGTGCCACTTTGAGCTCGAATGTGCACACTCGGTTTTAAGCGCGATTACGAAGCGTCCTGTTTTAACAGGAAAAAACTTGGTAAAATTGTTAGGTATATCTTTACAAAAAACGCAACAAAAATTAATCAAAAATAAAACAGCGCACATTATCTTAAAATCAACAAAACAAAAAAACACTGTTAATAAAATAATAAGATATTTAGTAAGAAATACCGAGGTTTAATTTTCGCAACGAACGCGGTTTTCAATCCGGATAATCGCGAATATAACTGAGGTCCGGATAATAGAGGTTTCCCTGTATCAAAAATTTAATATTGAAGCTTATTAATTAAAAAATACGGTGGACGATCGCAATCAGTTTTTAATTTCGTTTTCGGAGGTTTGCGGTTTTTTTGCTTGGTTAATGATTTTAATGCCGATTAATTAGGCATTTTTAAAGGCGACGAACTCGAGCGTTTAAATCATGTTTACCGCGACCGAATAAACACGGACCTAGACAATCCATTTCGCATTTTATCCCTTTCAATGCACGCTTAATGGAACGAATTACCCGGATTCCTTTAGCGTTATCCCTAAAGCGCAGTTAGAATAACCCGAAATTAACATTTATTGATCATTTATTACGTTTCTCTTCCTTAATCTCTACTTTTTTTGGGTCTGGCTCATAAATTTGCGGCACTTTTAATTAATGGCCGGTGGCTTTAACGGGGGTCTCATTTTCAAACTGTGTTGCACAAAGATTTTGCTTGAAATAACAAAATTTAAGAACTTTTTCGGTTTCGCCCAAAAAATAACTTTAAAATTCGTAATTAATAAAAAAAAAAATATGTGGGATAGAGGAGATATTACTGTAGGTGTATTCGTTTCGTTTGAATTTTTTTAATCAAGAAAATGAGACAGGATTTGTGAATTTCGGTTGCTCGCAGCAACAGTTAGCGAGGGCGCTGCATATTTCGTTTTTATACCTTTTGAAATTTTAATTAAATATATTTAAAATAACGTTTAATTAAAATTCAGGTAATCTGAGCTTAATTATAATCAAAGAGAGTTTATTCAGATCCAATATTAAACAGCACAATCATTAATTATAATTATAATTATCTAATGAGTCGTTTTTGGTAGAAATATGTTAAGATATACCGGGTGTTTTATTTAAAGTGCCACGAGCTTATAATTCGTAAAATAATAAAAATTTCAAAAAAAAATACAAGTATAAAAAATTTCTTTAATTTATACAATACATGTACTGTTTCCGGTTTAACCGGAAACGGTGTCAACTTCCTTATCTTAAATAGAAGGGTATTAATTTTTTTTTACAATTGGATAGAGCTTGTCAAGGGCTTTCGAAAAATGTATAACAGCTTACAATTTCATTACCTACATAATTAAAAAAAAATTGGATTGTAGTGTTTCAGTAATGTGCCACGGGCTTAGAATTCTTAAAATAATAAAAATTTCCAAAAAGTACAAGTGTAAAAGTTTCATAAATGTATTATGTACTTTTTGAAAAATTTATATTATTTTGAGAATTATAAGCTCGTGTCACTTTACCGAAACACTTCCATAATTTGAAATAAAAAAATATTTTTTTAAATTATTTATTGATCAAATTGTAACTTGTTATACATTTTTGGAAAGCGCTCGATGAGCTTTATCGAATTATCTAAAAAAATTAATACCGTTCTATTTAAGATAAGACAGTTGACACGATTTTAGGTTAAATCGGAAGTAGAGCAAAATTTATATTTATGCCAGGAAATAGATTGTGTGAATTAAAGAAACTTTTATAGTTGTTCTTTTTGACATTTTTATTATTCTATGACTGGTCCGCCCGGCTTCGCACGGGTATTGCGATTTTGAAACTAATTTTTTTCAAAATAAAATATAGCCTATGTTACTTAAGGATAGTGTTTTCTACCTGTTAATTCAAGTTCCGTTAAAATCGGTTCAGCCGTTTCCAAGATATATGGGCGGACAAACTGACAGACAGACAGACAGACAAAAATTTTAAAAACACAAATTTGGGTTTTGGTATGTTCAAATAACTATATTAAATTCAAAAAAAGTCTTTATTTCCAAAACACAGACAGACACTTCATTTTTATTTATATGTATAAATGTATATACCTTCAAAAGACCTAAAGGGAGACCACCAATGAGATGGGTCGACGACGTAAAGTTAACGGCAGGACTACACTGGATACGTGAAGCCGCAAACCGACAAAAAAGGAAATTAGAATTGGGAGAGGCGTACGTCCAAAAATGGACTTAACACGCTAATAAAGAAGAAGAAGAAGATAGATGTATAGATAAGCTTGTGGCATTTTAAATGAAACGCCCGGGATTCTTATGGAAAAGAAATTTAGTGTGTATTTTTTTAAAGAGTTTGTTATATTAAGTACTGCATGAAAAGCTCCACTACATAAATACCAGATTTACTTAATTGAGCTCTAAAGGGTTCATTCTCCGAGGAATTCTCTAAAATTAGGGTTCTAGAGTAGCAGGTACATATATTGTGTATAAGTATTTTAATGAATGTTGTTAAAAGTTGGTCCACATTTCGACTTGAAAAATTTGAAACTAGCTTAAATTTTAATGCAAACAAAAGGTTAAACTCGCTACACGAAAGTAAGGGGTTAAACACATTAACAAGATGTACATGTGGTTTGCGAAATTCTCTCTAAAATACAAAGTAATTTCAAGCCGCTTTAAATTGAATAAACACACATTTGGATAAGTCGTTTGGAAATAGTATAATGTCGAACATCGCAGTTTAGCTCCCAACTTATGATTAATTTTCAAAGGGAAATCCGTCGTTCTACTGCTGGGATTTCTGTAACTACAAAAGCGCCAAAGTTAGTCGAACGAAACAAAAGTTTTGGGACAAAAATTAATTCGCTTCTGATGCGTTTGCATATTTGTAAAAGCGAAAGTTACGTTTTTGGTAATGCTTCCAACAAATTTCGAACAACTTTTGCTTTCGACGAGTTCTGATTTATTAAATGTATAAAGTTTGTACAAATATCAATAAATTTGAAAAGCTTTTCGAAAGCGAGTATGTGTATAACAAGACAAAAATTTTATCATTTTCAATTAAAATTTGATATTTAGATTACAATCGGATCACGTCAAGTGGACCTCTCATTTTCCACTTGATCATGGTATACTTGTTCAAATGTATTTTTCGAAAGTAGTTATTACTAAAAATCATCACTTAAAAAAGTTTTTTTAGAATCAAAATTTTCGGTACTAATAATTAAAAAATTAATTTTAAAAAAGCTGTTGAAGATAACGTAACGAAATTTTCAGAGCTCATAGTAAAATATTTATAATTTCATAAATAAATTAGAAAACAATTTAATTTGTTTATTATCATATTTTTTATTGACATTTAAATAAACAAATGAAAATTTTAATGACTTCTCAATACGATTATCGAATATTTTTTAGAGATATTTTAAGAAATCTTTTATTTTATTGCGAAAGTTTGAGTAAGTTCAACGGCATACCAAGGCGCCGCGGCTCGCAGTTTGAGAAGCACCGATCTGCAAAACTATTAATTTAATAATGGATTATAAAAATCGTGTTAAATTGAGTGAGAATAATAAATATTTGTTAGGTATTAGAAATGTAATTTTTCGGGTTTGTTATTATGAAAGCGCGATTAATAAAATATGATTTTAGGGAAAAAAACGGAGGTTTATCTCTTCTTATATTAATTGTGTCATTAATAGTTTGAAACGTACAAGTAATTCAGAGAAAAAGTTGTTTTTAATGTAATATTAATTTCTGTGATTTATTTTTATGAGAATTGAATGTTTTTAGTAACATTTTCACGCGATTAACACTAGAATTGATACACACAACTAATTCTTGCGTTAGAGCAGGGCTTCTCAAACTTTTCCATTTGACGACTACTTTTTACCGGCGCAAATACTGTCGCCACCTGAAGTAACTATAAAGGTTTCTAAATTAGGAATAGGTATGCTGTTTTTTAAATTTTGCTCGACTTTGTACGACAGCCAAATATAAGTAGGCGACCCCACAATGGGTCTCGACCCACACTTGGATTGGAAAAAAATATTAATAAAGGGTGTCCGAAAATTCACGCGGGAAGTAATATTGTTAGAAAACACAGGGTTGTAATTAAAAATTGTAATTTTTTTATTGATTCGTAAAGATACAGTATAGGGTTATGTATGGAATGCCATATCGGATATACGACCGCCATGGCGTTGCTGGCACGTGCACTGTTTTGTGGCAATTTCCCATGACTATTTTGCATAAATGTGATTGATGCTGTGCTCAATTTCCTCCTTCTCGGCGTAGGTGATCACGGTTTGTTGGCATAAACCTTAAACTTCAAAAAAGTCCAACGGTGTTAAATCGCATGATATAGGCGGTCAATTCTGAACACCAAAACGGAAAATTCACGACCAGGAAATGACTCATGCAGTAATTGAATCGTTTTTTTGGGTTGTAAGGCATAAGGCACCATCTTGTTGCAACCACATTACGCCCATATCCATATCTTGCAATTTAGACACAAAAGCATGATTATCATGTCGCGATACCGAGCACCATTAACTCTTATTATTATTTTCAAAGAAGAATGGCTCGATGATGTCTCCAGCCGAAAAATCAGCATCCACTTGTTGTTCTATAATGCATTCAATCAACTTTCTTCGCTGTGCTTGGACAGTAGGTTGCAGTTCTTGAATCAATTGAACTTTGTAAGCATGGAGATGCAAAGCTTTCGTGAGAATACACTGTGGAGAGCAATTTCAAGAGAAATGTGCAATTTTTGACCACGAAGCCGAATTGATGTTCTTGGACTTCCAGCAATACTCTCACGAATTGCCTCGATGTTTTGTGTTGAACCACTTGTTGAAGGACGGCCAGAGTGTCTAAGATCATTAATTAACACAGTCTCCTGAATTTTTTAATTAATCTTTTCGGAGTTGATGAAGTTAAATCACTCTTCCGATCATATTTTGTACGAAAATTGCGAACTGTAGCTGCCAAATCTTCATTATCTTTAAAGTGTTGCACAACAATGAAAATGCGTTGTTGCGACGTGTAGCGCTCCATTTTTTAATAATACTGAACTGTCAGCTGTCCCGCCGTCTTTTTGTTGGCAACACTTTACCGCACAAATGGCGCTTAATTCAAATCCTTTGTGTATTTTGGCATACCTTTTATATGATATTTATTGAAGTAAAAATCATTATGTTTTATGCTCTTGTTTATTTTTTGCGTCATATTCTTTTTTATTTTTTATCTGTCCTGGCTAAAAATTAAATTTTTATTAGCCATTTGAAAAATATATGAGAAACTATAAACTAAAAATTATTCTACGATTTCGTGTCCACATTTCATTACTTTTTCGTTTTTTTTTATGTTTTAGTGTTTATTTAGAAAATTTTTAAGATTTATTGGCTATGGGTGTTTATAATTCAATAAACACAAGTTAAAAATTAAGTCACTTATTAAAAGTCTGATAAAATCATTACATTACGGTTCAAAAAATGAATTTATACGAAATGTGAGAAACTTAAAAACGCTTACTAACCTTCCGCATACTAGGTGACTAAATGTCACATGCCATACTAGGTGGGGTTTGCTATATCCCGAAAATAAAATGCAATAAAATCCACAAAATTAATGATAAGTAAATATTTTAATAACTAATAATGGATATGTTTAACTAAAATACATTTATTTATGCATTAGAATAAATTTTTATTAATAAAAAAAATACAAAAACTTAACTTTTTTTCAACTTATAAATAAGAATTTAATTCTTGCCTCCTTAATGAAATACAAATTAATTTCACGGCAATTTCTTAATGATTCGCAATAATTTAGACCAATAAATTACACGAAAAATTTATTGAATAATTTTAATCGTTTCCTCTCACTTGCATTGACCAGTTTGTCGTATCTTCTCGCTCTCTTCCACTCATTGCTATGGTAAATAAGTTTTACGAATGGGTCATTCCATATGAAATCAACAAATGGGGTGTGCCGCAGATATTTAATTTTAATAAAAAAAATTGTAGATGATTTTTGTGGTGCCAGAAATGTTAAACCACCACCATTTATTTTTTTATTGTATAACTTTCGATCAAAATTTCAAATTCTGGTATTTAACAAAAAAAAAATATGCAGAAATTAGATATTTATTTTTCATTACAAACTTTTACTATCTTGAGTTTTTCTTAGCTAGAATATTGTCGCACTTTTAATTTATTATTTGAGATGGGGACAAAACGATGATAGGATCGTGTGTTATTTTTAATAAATAACAGAATTGGAAAATTTTGATTTTTATTTGATTATATTTATCATAAATTGACATAATTCTAATAGTTTAAATAAGTTATAAAACTTCTATAAATTATCAAACTCCCAGATTATTTTCATATTTATTTGTAAAAGTAGCACTTTTAAAAAAATCATATTTCCTAAAGAGGTGAAAATAACAGAATGGCACTAATTGGACTTCATTAACGAAGATATGGACTATATTTTCTGAAAATTTCAGATTTTTATTTTTTTTTCCACATGGGTTTTTTTGGTGTCAAAGTTGAGCTTTTTTCAAAATTATCAATTTTCACAATTTTTTTTCGTAGAAGATTTTATTCTAGGACAATGATAATTATGTCACGACATCACAAGAGTTAGTACTTTATTGTAAAAAAAATCAACCGTGAATATGCAAAAGCGTTGACACAGGGTTCAATCAAATATCGTAAAAATGAGAAAAAATTGTGAAAATTTCGGATGGTCACCATCTTGTTCCTACTTGTTTTAGTTTAATTTTATTGTATTATATAAAATGCACATTTATGACCTTTTCAAATAAAGTAACAACCATTTCAATGCCTGTCCTAAATAAAAAGCTAGAGCCCATTATGTACAATTATGAAATTGACCCAATTTTTGACTTTGGATGGGTACTGATCAGAAGTTATACAATTAAAAGAAAGAAATGGTGGTGGTTTAACATTTCTGGCACCACAAAGATCATCTAAAATTTTTTTTATAAAATTAAAATCATTGGCACACTTTTTAATTCAAATTTATTGATTTCATATGTAATGATCCGAATATAAAATCGATATTTACTAAATTAAATTGAAATTTGATTTGAAGGAGCGCACGGTAAATTAGACAAATGTAATAAATACGAGGATGTGCGCATTCGAGCGAAAAGTGGCACATTTCCGAGCGAGGGAGGCAAATGAAGCGCGACGCGGAGCGGCGCGCTTCATTTTCCCGAGATCGGAATGTGCCACTTTGAGCTCGAATGTGCACACTCGGCTTTAAGCATGATTCACAACAATTTAGGCTAATATATTAAACGAAAAATTAGTTGAATAATTTTAATTGGTCCCTCTCACTTGCACCCGTGTGATTATCGTATCTTTTCGCTCCCTTCCACTCATTTGCTATGGTAAATACGTTTTTCGAACATAAAATCGATATTTAGCAAACTGAATTTAATTTTTTAATCTGGAAGAGATAAGGATAAAATAGACAAACGTAATAAATACGAGTATGTGCGCATTCGAGCGAAAAGTGGCACATTTCCGAGCGAGGGAGGCAAATGAAGCGCGACGCGGAGCGGCGCGCTTATTTTCCGAGATCGGAATGTGCCACTTTGAGCTCGAATGTGCACACTCGGTTTTAAGCATGATTCACAACAATTTAGGCTAATATATTAAACGAAAAATTAGTTGAATAATTTTAATTGGTCCCTCTCACTTGCACCCGTGTGATTATCGTATCTTTTCGCTCCCTTCCACTCATTTGCTATGGTAAATACGTTTTTCGAACATAAAATCGATATTTAGCAAACTGAATTTAATTTTTTAATCTGGAAGAGATAAGGATAAAATAGACAAACGTAATAAATACGAGGATGTGCGCATTCGAGCGAAAAGTGGCACATTTCCGAGCGAGGGAGGCAAATGAAGCGCGACGCGGAGCGGCGCGCTTCATTTTCCCGAGATCGGAATGTGCCACTTTGAGCTCGAATGTGCACACTCGGTTTTAAGCATGATTCACAACAATTTAGGCTAATAAATTAAACGAAAAATTAGTTGAATAATTTTAATTGGTCTTTCTCACTTGCACCCGTGTGATTATCGTATCTTTTCGCTCCCTTCCACTCATTTGCTATGGTAAATACGTTTTTCGAACATAAAATCGATATTTAGCAAACTGAATTTAATTTTTTAATCTGGAAGAGATAAGGATAAAATAGACAAACGTAATAAATACGAGGATGTGCGCATTCGAGCGAAAAGTGGCACATTTCCGAGCGAGGGAGGCAAATGAGGCGCGACGCGGAACGGCGCGCTTCATTTTCCCGAGATCGGAATGTGCCACTTTGAGCTCGAATGTGCACACTCGGTTTTAAGCACGGTTACCATACGTTCCGCTTTAACAAAAAAAAAATTGTTCACCTAGTACACGGAAGGTTAAAAGGCTGTGATTTTGAACTCATCTAATTTTTCCAAAATTTTGTACAGAAATATTTTAATTATAAAGGTATTTGTGTCTGAATTTTGTCGTTTTCTGGAAACCTTGATGCACGCCCCTGACAGGTGCCACACATAAAAAATAATCCAGTGGCGGCACATTGTACTATAATTCGCTGCCAAATGCGAAAATAATTGAAATAAATTGGACGAATTTTTTTTTCGTGGTCGTTTTAAGATTTTTTACGGAAAATTGAGCTTTATGTAAAATTCATACTAATATTCCTACCGGTTATTCGTAATGCGTGGTTCGATAAAAAAAATAAGGACACAAAATAAAATTAATATTTAAAGGACCAAAATTACGAATTCGACTAACCTTTAAAATTTAACTAAAAAAAAAAATTAAAGAGAACTGTTACATATATTCCAACAAGCTGGATATTTTTTTAGAATTTTTCAATTACTTAATGAATTACTTTTCAATTTGCTAATTTATTATTGTTTGTTCTATGTTCGGATGTTTAAATGATAGTTGCCTTTGTAAACACTACATAAAAAGGTTTTAGCTATCGCCATCCAATCAATTTTAATTAAACGTACAAGCTTAGTAGTTTTTCGACAAAAGAATTTTTTTTTGAGTACGGATTTTTGGGAAAGCTGTTAACATTTGGCGAAGAGAAGGCGAGGAACTCCGCTAATATAATAGTTGACACCAGTGGGAATCCAAACATACCCAAGTTAAATTAATTGAATTCAGGGAATGGTATCGCGAGTACATGAATGTTGCGTGTTGAAAGCGTAATTAAGTGCAAAAGCACTTTCTGCTTTCTGTAATTTGCTAGTGCATGAAAACATTACCAGTATCTGATATTGTAACTACTTATTACGTAACGCAATTAACGACCTGCAAATCTTTTTAGTTCGCTCGAATTTGGTACAAGGCGAAAGGAGTACTCGTAGCTGCTGTGTATGGACAAAAAAAGGTGGTCTTGTTTTATTTTCTATTTATGGTCCTTTTTTCTGTATTTAAATGCAACGATTTATGAATGTACAATTTATGGTATCGTTTACTTTTATGGTCGACGTGTTTATGTTGTTAGTTTTATATTCCCACCTTTCTAATTGAAAGGAAGAAATTGTTTACAACTATTTTCATAGATTACACATTTATTATTCGTTACGTTGTTTTATTACCGGCAATATCTGAAATTGAATAAAGATTACTCTATTTGTTATTTATGGGAGGCACATCTATAATCATAAAAGCAAGAGAACTAAATTTTTTTTGTGATTACATTACAAATGCGTGTTTTTTTTACTTTTAAAGCGAATATCTACATAGTAAAACTAACAGAAGTTCTTTACATAACGTAGGTGACCACTAAGAAATAATTTTTGCAACTTCATCCCCTAGGAGAGTTAAATAGAGGATCAAAGTGTGTATAGAAGGTCGTCATTTTTGAGGTTAGATTACAGTACTACCTCGGCATATTACGAGCATTTGGGACTTCGCAAAAACCTGAGGGGCAGTATAAAAATGAGTTTCGGTCGTGTCTTGGGTCAAGATATTGGTGTGAAGGTTTGTCAGTGTGTATGTAGAAGTAGGTATAACGTATAATACAGAAAAGTTTTATTAAGATGAAATTTCCATTATTGGGCTTAATCAATGTCTTTAAATGTTAAGTTGAACTATTTGAATTGCACGACAAATAGAGATCTTGTCACATGGAGACACAGTTACGCACACTATAAACTTGGGCAGCAGTAAAAAGCTTCAGGTAGCCACAAATAATTTTATTGGGGTTTAGGGTTGTGGTAAGGTCATAAAAATGGCAAAATTGGTAAGATTATAAGATCGTAACATGTAAAGAGTGTACATACTGTACGTGATTGTTGGTATTTTGGCATAAGGAGAGCAGGTTACCCAAAAACTGTAACATTTTAGAAAAGTCCAATTGTTCTTGGGATGATTACGGTGGGAAATCTCTTCAGACAGACGGCTAGTAATTTAATAAATTTAAATTAGACGTAGGCGTATCGATAGCATTAAAATTAATATAAGTAGAGTAAGGCCCCTGTATATCTGGGTCTATTATTCCGCCGTTTTTTGCGCATAGTAGCGAATCCTATACATTTGGGTATACAAAGCAAAATTTAGACAAGATAAATGCGTTATGTAACATTTACTTAGAACAACTATAAAATATTCTGTAAAGGTTAACGAGAAGCGTATACTCCAGAATATTTTTCTATTTACTATATTTAAGTACGTACCTATATTTAACTGCTACGTCGTAGAATATGAAGATTGCTTTATTTTTTTGAGAAATTCTATTATTTTTAAAATATTTCACTTTAAGACGTATTATGTTAAATGCTGAAATAAATTTTGGGTATTATAAACTATAGATGTTTGAAAGACTCATGAACATTGCGCGAAGAACCAAAACACGCAGGGTTACCCTTTCTACACAAGAAACTACCTACTCTACAAGCTAGAAACATTCGCTTTAATATGGGTTTATTTTTATCCTTGTTATCGTGGCGTGAAGATCTTACATAGTGGTTTATTTACATTTCTTTTTTTGATTTTTTTCTTGGCTTACGTTTATTTAAAAACAATCTGTCTTTTTCAATACAATTTCATTCTAACATCAGTATAACTTTTTGCTGTGAGTAGTATATTTTCACCACTCGTCCTCTTTCCTGATTTATAACTCCTTCGCGCATTAGCGTAGTCATGAGTCTTTCAAACATCTATAGCGTGAGCGTGTTAAAATAAACATAAAAAGATAAAGGTATACTGATAAAAATCATGTTTTATTTCCAAGTAGGCCGCGTATTTGGCCAATCCTATTTTGAGTTATTTAATTAAATTTCTATTAATTCGAACTTTTGGTAATTGAAATAAGTATACTAGAAGATTTGGGCAAAGGGCGGAACGCTATTCAGCTGACAATTAGAGTAGAAATATTTTTGTTAAACACGATTTATTTGAAGAAGTAAGCCTCTGGCTGAGTAAAAAAATAAGAAGTGGAGCTAAAAACACTTATGAGTGTGACAATGATAAAAATAAATTTGGCAAAAATACAGTTTTTACTTCATGAAAATGGATAATTTTTTCTGTGAATTTTACAGGCGTTTTGAATTATAAATTTTATGCGATTATCTCAAAGTATTTTTTATTTCCACTAATTAATTATATGAGAGAGACAGTTATATGACTTCTTTGAAAGAAATACTAATAATTTTGAAACAATTACGTACCGGTGCAGTTGCAATAATACTGAACAATTTTTTTAAATTTATTTAATAATTTTTTTAATTTGTTATAATACAGTAATATATTTGAAGCAATTAATTACATAACTAATCGAAATGAATATTAGTTATAAATTATTATTGAATGCGTAATATTTCTAATTACTATTTATTAAGAAATATTTATACTACAGTCGAACCTCCATAAGTCGAACCTCAATAAGCCGAATTTTTGATAAGTCGAACGTGTTTCCCTAGGACATGCCTATTTCAAAATTAATATTTTTATATCGATAACTAATTATTTTTAGTTTTTTTTCAACTTCGACTTATGGAGGTTCGACTGTACTTGTTTTTATTTTTAAATTGTGTTTTTTGGATCGAATATATAGATATAATTCGCGAATGAGTGACGATTTTTTTAAAATGCTTAAAAATAAGTTAATTTCCATATTTTTTAAACAAAATAACTAATTGTTTGTTTTAATTAGTATTATTTTGAATCAATGTCAGTCATCATTACTTTAATCACTTTCAAAATTGCCACAACTTTTTAAGTATTTCGACGTATACATTGTAAATTTACTCAAGTCTTAAATATAATTTTTTCTCCAATTGAAGATGAATGTTATTGCGACAAAATTAATGATAATCTATACTTATACGCTTTAACTTTGTATAGCAAATCTTTGCTGATTTTTCAAATATATTTTGGAACAAATGAGTGGTAGTTAACGAAAATTAATATAACTCGAGTTACTCGGAAAAGCGCTGAAAATCAACCCTCTTTAATAACATAGTGTTGAAATAAGCGCGATAAAATCATAACCAAATTTAACAGCTATAATACAAATACCTTTAATACGTTTAGGTTAAAAGGGGAAATTGGAAAGAAAATTGCGTTACTACAAACCTTTGCGATTAGTGTAATGTAACTAACACAATAAATTCGTATGAATTTATTAGTTCTCAAAAAACGATTGAAGCATAAATGTATTTAACGTAGTTCGTTTTATTACAGGTTTTTACGCCTGGGAACTTTTTGAATAAAATGTGATAAATTAAATTACACTATTATAAGACTAAGTGATATTTTTCTAAATGCCCAAATTAAGGAATATAATCTACAGGGTTTTGAAAAACATTCTTAGTTATTCTAGTTTTCAAATTTAAATTTGTACCGAGTTTATTTTAATTATTTGCACAAATAAATTTTATCGGCCAAATACAAATGACGTAAGTTTATAAGTTTTTATTTTTAACAGTTACATTGCGCACGTCGGAATGAGCGACCTTATTTGGGATCATGAATAATATTGAACACATTAAAACCATAATTTTTGATAAAAAAATTTAACAGCTCCCGTGTAAAAGGCCGAACTATCGTTGAAGTGTGTGTAAATTGACTGTTTTTTGTTATCTTAAGTTGGTAAGCTTTGCCATAACATATATGTGGGTTTTATCCAATACCCTCCCGTTCTTTTTATTCTTTTTCTGTATTTTTAATTCACCTTTTCGACGTTGTTTTTTGCTATTTGTGTTCACAAATTAAACGTCGAACAATAGCTTTTATATGTTTGTTTTGTTGATGGTAAGTTAAAACGTGAATTGTTTCAAAGAAGATTTAACTCCATTGGACTATTTTATGTTTGGTAATTTAAAAAGCAATGTTTATAGTGCTTCATACATTAGATGAACTCAGAGAAAATATTACACATGCTGTAAACAATGCTATTCCCTAGGAAGTAAAAAATGTTTTTAGTAGTATGAAACGTAGAATAAACTTGTGTTTGCAAGTACAGTAAAATCTCTCGTGACGACAACCTCTAAAAATCGGCAGTTTGCTACAGAACAGATATAGCGTAATTTAATTCTAATTATTAATTTTCTCTAAGGCGACCACTTTCTAACCGAACCGCTATCTTTCAAAATTACTTTAACTTGGAAAATTTTGTATAGATAACAGCTGTAAAAGCGAGCGTACGTTAAACAAAATGCATTTACCTGCATTATTTATGATTCTACGCCTAGCTGACATTTTAATTCTTTCATTGTCTGTAAAGTAAAAAAATCTGCAAGTGTTTTTGGAAATTTGTAATTTTACATAGTGACAGGTTCTTTGCAAATTGATTCCTTATAAGAAAGCTCTAGAATAATAGAACAACTATTAACTTTTAGAAAATTCTGGAATAATCAAACCAGAAAAAAAGTAAGGGTTTACATACCTACTTTTAAAAGTGGTCTCCTTAAAGAGATGGTCGCCACAAAAGATTTTAATGTATAAATTATTAATTATATATATTGTTTCTGTACATATACATATAAATATGCATATAAGAATACTATTCTATTTATAATAACCTTGATTTAATAACAATATGATTCTGATAAATAATAACATCATTTAATTTAATATAGTATTTGTTATTACATTTCCATTGTTAATCTTTGTCTTTCTCTCTAAGACGATCACCTCTACAAATTTGAGCATGAACCGACGCTGGTCGTGTTAGCGAGGTTGACTGTAAATGGTCAACATTTAAAGCAATTCTCTCACCAACATCGTAAAAATTTACATAATACTTATAGTGATCTGTTGATTTCTTAATGTTCGACTTCTAAAAGCTTTTATAATTTGTAATTAATTTGTTGTTTCAGCTTACATAAATTTCTTGTGCTTATAAAATTTTATTTCTATTAATTTATGCTTATTTTAAAACAAACACTACTAAGTTTATTTATGGTGACCATTTATCCTTATACTCACAAACAACCCCTACGTATTTTTAAACATCCTATGTCAGGTGTTCCAACTTCTACCATTCAATACAGCAGTAATTTTAAATACATTTTAATCGGTCTCGATAACATTGTAGAAACGTAGGTATATGTAATTGATAAGAATGTATACGAGGTCTGTTCAGTAAATGACAAAGAATTTGAATTAGGCACCAACGGAGATATATAGTGATATGCGGTTGGCAGTCCTGCGTTGTGCATAACCTCCTTTGTAACCAAATGTTTTTGGATTATTAATATCTCATTTAGTTTCTCAATTAGTTTTTTCATTCACTTTAACCTTTCCTTTTAAAGTCAAACAAACGCGCTTGGACATTTTTTATCGTCTTTCACACAGCTAGAAATGATATACAGTCGAACTTCCATAAGTCGAACGCCGATAAGCCCAATTTTTGATAGTTCTAACTCGAACCAGTTTCCTAGGACTTTCCTATCTCAACGTTAATATTTTTATGTCAATAACTCGAAATTTAATAAATCGAATTATTTAATTAGTCGAAGCGTTTTACAATTCATTGAATTCAAGTTTCCATTAGTAAATAGGTCGATGACTCGAAGTTAAATTTTACAACTTTTCTAAAAATTTCGCTACCTGAGGGAGGATTAAGGACGGCTTGGTTTGGTGTTATTGATGCTTTAAAAGCTCTATTGCTAACTACGAATAAAAGGTTTATACTACAAGAATGTTTTGACGGGGGCACTTCAATTGGATTTAAAAACTAATTTATGTTTAAATGCCTTATGAACAGTTATAAATTTTTGAGATGGTTTTACCGTTTCTTTTACAAAAAAAGAAACTATTTTTGCATTTTAGTTTTCAATTTGCTAGTTATTCGTCGACTACGAAGACTAACAAATGTGTTTTACGTTTGTAACAGAGTATAACGGAAAATCTAAAAAAAATTAATACTTTGTCTAAAATTATTTACGTATTAACATGGAGTATAAACGAAAATTAAAAAGTTTAACCATAAGGGAGAAAATTAATCTTAGAAAAGAAGTGGAACGTGGGCTCAAAAAAAAAGGATATAGCTAAAGATTTTGGTATTCCCGCAAAAACTTTATCAACCATTTTAAAAAACAGAGACCCAATTGTAGCTGCTGAAGATACAAATGACAAATGTCAACGTTGATAAAGATTTGGAAGTTGCTGAAAATCCTAGCGATGAAAGCATTATAAGTAAAGTGCTAGAAGAAAATAAGAAAAACTGTGAAAGTGAAAGTGAATATGAAAGTGATACAGATGTTACAGTAAACATCCCTTTAACAACTCAAGTTTACAATGCAATAGATACTATTTCTCTATTCCTATGTGCTCAAGAAGATGTTCCTACAGATATATTATTATCGGTAAGATCATTGGAAAAATTTGTAGAAACGTAACATTTTGGAGCAATGAAGCAAAAGACAATTTTAGATTACTTTCAATTTAACAGTAAATAATATGTAAATAACTATATTTTTGAGGGTCTTAATAAAAATAAATAATGTTAATGATTGTAGATCAATTTTGGTTATTTTCTATAAAAAATGAATGATATATATATACGGAAGTATTTAACTGCACTTCTTTTGGTAACTCGAGTTTTTGATATGACGATTTATTTTTGCTGCCCCTTTGACTTCGACTTATCGAGGTTCGACTGTACGTATACTGAGATTTGCTGTTAGGGAGGTGATCAAAATGCACAAAATCATGAAATAATGTTGCTGGAAGTAATAATACACATCCGCCAGAATGTAAATAAACTCAAGACTGGTGAAATTCTGAAAAATGGAGTACTTTTCAATGCCAGCTGTCCGTTATAGAGAGAACAATTTTACTTGGAACTACCTGCAAGTGCTGTCCGTATCCGGTATTGAGAAGATCGAAATATATAAAAATTCATATCAAAATGCCAGGAAAATTCAATTCGTTTGTTGTTGGTAAACGTCTGCTTTTGGAAAGTGTCCGTTAAGGACAGTTTCACTGTACTAACTACAATTTTTTTAAGATTTTCCTAGTTAACTGCTGCATCCAACATAATTTGATAATTTTCTGGCAGAGATTATTTTTCCTTAACATCAGAAAGTTTATGTAATAAAAGCAGGTAGACATTTATAGATTATAATATCTTTGTAAATTAAACGTATGTCCTTAAGGGATTTATAACCCATTGGGTTTTATCAAAATTCATATATAAACAGTTCAGATATGTTTTTAAGGCAATTAAAAATATTTATAACAATACGAGATCTGTTCAGAAAATAACCGAACATGTTGAATTATGGGTTCACGGATATATTTGGTTATATGCGGTTGGCAGCACTGCCTTTCGCATAACCTCCTTTTTAAACACAAGTATTTAGATTGTTGATATCTCCTTTAGTTTTCCTGATATTGTTATTAGAGTGCAACTTATTTAAGTGTTGGTGGCGATGTTTGAAATATGTGATTTTCTGGAGCAACGTTGCAAGTAAAATTTTACGTGAAACTGGAGACCACTTTCACAGAAAAGTTTCAACTCGCAAAAAGACACCAGAGTTGTGGCAAAACAATTTATGGTTCTTGCACCATGACAATGCGCCTGCACACCCAGCTTTGTCAATTTTGTGAAAAAATTCAGATGTCTGTCATCAAGCAGCCTCCTTACTAGCCAGACTTTCTGAGGAACCTATCGACATTGTAAATCGGGGGTTACATGTATTTTAAATGATTTACTTTTTGTGGGTATAAAAATAGAGAAAACTCCTTGTTCTGATATAATAATAGTGTCACCCAACGAATTGTCTTAAAAAATCAACACAAATACACATCTTTTATAGCAAAAACAGTTTTTATGCTTCAAATTGTTTTACATTTTCATTTTTGTAAACCGTGTAAAAAAAGCAGTGTCTAAATCCGCGGATAGATGTATTTTACCATACGAAAACAAATATTTCAAGCTTCTAACATTAAAAAAAAAATCGCACCAAACACATAAAACATCTAATTGAATCACAACAGATGTAATTTATCAACAAAAAGTTAATTTGTTTATTATTTACGATGGACACATTGCAATAAAGATGAAGTGATTAGCGTGTTTATTTTTAAGTCGATCGAAACGAGAACGATTTTGTAACTGAAATGTTGTTGTTTGTTGCAGGAGCAGCTTCATGGGGTAAAAAGTAGGTGATGCTCCCTTGGTGTCAAACGGGTACCCTGTACAAGGGGTTGTTCACCCTGGTACTCGCCTTGATCGCGCTAGAATACCTTTTCGGATCGTTCATCGAAACGAGGCGCTGGGAAAACATATTTCCGTCGAACGGAACTAGGTGAGTTAATTCTAATAGCCTGTTCGTCCTCGGACCCATTGTCATTCAAATTTCAGGGTGCAATTTTCCGAAAAGCCGGCATTTCAACACCATCCACTCATCAAAGCTTTAATAGGGATTAACGGTAATAGTGCGAGCGGCAACGGCACGACGTCATTAACGACCAGAAATTATAATTTAACCAACAATCTGACGTCGGTGGAAGCATTTAATACAAATTTTACGACGCTGGCCAACGGCTCCAACCAAACGACGTATTTCGAAAATTTCGAAGAAACGCCCGAACCGAACAAATCGAACGCCACAGCAGTTCCGCCGTGCCCCGAAACTCCTCCGAATTTACGTGAGCTTCCCTTTTTCTCTATCCCGTTTTGTGTATTTTATGCAAAAGATAAAATTTTAGGTGGCAGAATAGAAATCGTCAAATCTCCGGTGCCGACAGTTTTGGATTTGGAGAAGCGATTCGCGTGGCTGAAGCCGGGCGGGCATTGGTATCCGGAAACGTGCAAGGTGCTGAAAAAAGTGGCGATCATTGTACCTTTTCGGTGTAGGGGCGAGCACCTCTTGATATTTTTGCAACACATGCATCCGCTGCTGAAAAAGCAACAGCTGGATTATACGATATTCATTATCGAGCAGGAAGGAAATGGACCTTTTAATAGGGCGATGTTGATGAATATCGGCTTTACGGAGGCGTCGAAAATTAACGATTTCCACTGTTTCATCTTTCACGACGTCGATTTGCTGCCCGAAGACGATAGGAATTTGTACACGTGTCCGGAACAGCCGAGGCATATGAGCGTCGCTGTGGATATTTTTAAGTATAAGTAAGTTTTAATATTAAATTTTGAAATTGACTTTTAAAGTAGAACAAAAACAACGTGCACGATGTGAATTTTAAATTTATGTATTTGAAAGTTTGATCGGAAGAGCAATGGTTCCCCATTTTTCCGACATTCGACGTTTCATTCCATTAGTACAGTAGAACCTCGATTATACGGATTCGCGATTATCCAGGTTGTCGTTGCGAAAATTAAACCTCGGTATTTCTTATTAAATATTTTATTATTTTATTTTGTATTTCGCACTAAACACTGTTTTTTTGCTTTGTTGATTTTAAGATAATGTGCGACTGTTTTATTTAGTGATTAATATTTGTTGGGTTTTTTTGTAAACGTATACCTAACAATTTGACTAAGTTTTTTCCTATTAAAACGGGACTCTTTGAAATCGTGCTTATAACCGAGTGTGCACATTCGAGCTCAAAGTGGCACATTCCGATCTCGGGAAAATGAAGCGCGCCGCTCCGCGTCGCGCTTCATTTGCCTCCCTCGCTCGGAAATGTGCCACTTTTCGCTCGAATGCGCACATCCTTGTATTTATTGGATTTGCCCATATTATAATTTTATTCTTCAATTCAAAAATTAAAAGTTGAATAAATTAGATCTATTTGTTGTTTGAAAAAGGTTAGATATTTTATTCTTTTTGATAAGTTATCATGGTCCTCTTCCGCACGCGTAATTGTAGCGAGCTCGATAAAAATATTTTCAAGTGTACTTTCGAATGTTTACTAATTTGCATTTTTGATTAATTAATATTGTACGGAAGACCGGGTATAGTTGTCTCACGGGTAAGTTGTCAGAAAAGCCATAACAACAAACCCAATGCATTAATAAATTTGTTTACCCGTGCCAAAGAAGCCCGAGCACAATACCTCCTTGCGTACTTCACTTCAGCTCGCTCTGAAATACCGTAAAAGAAATACAGTCGAACCTCGATAAGTCGAAGTCGAAGGGACAGCAAAAATAATTCGTCATATCAAAAACTCGAGTTACCAAAAGAAGTTCAGTTAAATACTTCCGTGTATATACCTATATATATCATTTATTTTTTATAGAAAATAACCAAAATTGGTCTACAATCATTAACATTATTTATTTTTATTAAGACCCTAAAAAATATAGTTATTTACATATTATTTACTGTTAAATTGAAAGTAATCTAAAATTGTCTTTTGCTTCATTGCTCCAAAATGTTACGTTTCTACAAATTTTTCTAATGATCTTACCGATAATAATATGTATATCTGTAGGAACATCTTCTGGAGCACATAGGAATAGAGAAATAGCATCTATTGCATTGTAAACTTGAGTTGTTGAAGGGATGTTTACTGTAACATCTGTATCACTTTCATATACACTTTCACTTTCACAGTTTTTCTTATTTTCTTCTAGCACTTTACTTATAATGTTTTCATCGCTAGGAATTTCAGCAACTTCCAAATCTTTATGAACGTTAACATTTGTCATTTGTATCTTCAGCAGCTACAATTAGGTCTCTGTTTTTTAAAATGGTTGATAAAGTGTTTGCGGGAATACCAAAATCTTTAGCTATATCCTTTTTTCTTTTGAGGCCACGTTCCACTTCTTTTATAAGATGAATTTTCTTCCTTATGGTTAAACTTTTTAATTTTCGTTTACACTCCATGTTAGTACGTAAATAATTTTAGAAAAAGTATTAAACTTTTTTAGATTTTCTGTTATACTCTGTTACAAACTATGAAAAACGTAAAACACATTTGTTTGTTTTCGTAGTTGACGAATAACTAGCAAATTGAAAACTTAAATGCAAAAATAGTTTCTTTTTTTGTAAAAGAAACGGTAAAACCATCTCAAAAATTTATAACTGTTCATAAGGCATTTAAACATAAATTAGTTTTTAAATCCAATTGAAGTGCCGCCGTGAAAACATTCTTCTAGTATAAACCTTTTATTCGTAGTAAGCAATAGAGCTTTTAAAGCTTTTAAAGCCGTAGTTAATCCTCTCTCAGGTAGAGAAATTTTTAGAAAAGTTGTAAAATTTAACTTCGAGTAATCGACTAATGGAAACTTGAATTTAATGAATTTGTAAAACGGTTCGACTAATTAAATAATACGATTTATTAAATTTCGAGTTATTGACTTAAAAATATTAATGTTGAGATAGGCAAATTCTAGGGAAACTGGTTCGAGTTCGAGCTATCAAAAATTCGGCTTATCGGCGTTCGACTTATGGAAGTGCGACTGTATAAATGTCATTAATAAATTTAGACCATATATTAAGAACATATATTGTGACTTCTAACCCCGGTCTCCCCTATATGATTCAAATTTTCCGAAGTGGGCCCTTAAAAAATCAACTAGTTGAAGGTTTATATGTCAAAATTAATGTCTCCAAATATTTTTGGGTAATTTTCATTTTTCTAAAAATTATTTACAAATTAGTTTTAAGGCACATTTTGTATACACTGGTGTAATTAGACTTTATTTATGGATTAATTCTCTACTGTAATTTTTAATTAAAAGAAAAGCGTAAAGTGCTACATTTAGTAAACCTTGATTTAATTAATATTATTTGTAAGAAAGAAGAATAAGATAGGCAAATTCAATTATTAAGGAGTATGCGCACTTTCAAGCGAAAACTTTTTCCGAATAGAAAATCTGGATTTGAAGGATTTGTTATTAATATAATCGAATCCAATTAACACGAAGATGTGCGCATTCGAGCGAAAAGTGGCACATTTCCGAGCGAGGGAGGCAAATGAAGCGCGACGCGGAGCGGCGCGCTTCATTTTCCCGAGATCGGAATGTGCCACTTTGAGCTAGAATGTGCGCACTCGGTTTTAAGCATTATTCGCAATTATTTTGCCAACGAAAAATTAATAAATAATTGTTATCATTCCCTCTCACTCGTACTTATAAGTTTATCGTATCTTTTCGCTCGCTCTCGCTCATTGCTATGGCAAAATATGTTTTTCGAATATATAATCGATATTTTTATTGAACTAAATTAAATTTGTTGATGGAAGAGAAAGTTTAATTCAATAAATACGAAGATGTGCGCATTCGAGCGAAAAGTGGCACATTTCCGAGCGAGGGAGGCAAATGAAGCGCAACGCGGAGCGGCGCGCTTCATTTTTTCGAGATCGGTATGTGCCACTTTGAGCTCGTATGTGCACACTCCGCATTTCGCCACGATTAACAATGATCAATTTACTTTAAAATTCGTTTTTTTCTATACATTCAATTAACCGAATTTTCGATTATCCGAATGAGCTGCAACAATAATTAGTCCGGATAACCGAGTTTCTACTGTATTTAAAAGGCTCATTTTTTCCGTGTGCTGTATATTGTAAAATATTAAATAGAATTCAAATGCTGTGCGTTTTAAATTAGTAATACACCTATAGCAGATTTAAGCAGATCAAGTATTGGAAAAAAGCGATTTTGAGATTCAACCGACGTATTTACATTTTTAAATCATAAACATCCGCAGTTCAATCTGTATTCGAACGTATAATTTTGTAATTCAAAACACAAACGCTCGTTTTAAGACATCGAGTTAAAGCCTATAGGATAAAGCGGGTTTTTTATATACAAATTTGTAAATTGTACCGTTTCTGTGCGAAACGAAGCAAAATGATGTCATAATATTACGATGTTAAATTTGCATGCAAAGATTTTTATGCCGGTTTAACGTTTCGTATCGTTTGTTTGTAGTGCGCAATCAATATCGAAAGATACTCTTAAATTTTTTAAAGAGTTAATGTTAGATAAAGCTGAGAAATCAGCCCGGAAGGTATTTGTCTTGTTTGTTTTTCTGAAGTAGCTATTAATGACGCTTATACTTTTTAGCTTGAAATTGTAATTTGGGAGAGAATCAATAATATTTAAATTTAGAACAAATTTATTATCTACTGTACGCTTGGAATGATTTTAACGAAAAAAATATACAGTTTGGTAGGAATTGACAAGTTTATTAATAGGTATGTTCTTTAACATAATTTACTTATTTATTTTGCCCTTTTTAAATGACCTACTACCGAAAAAAATAATAATATAGGTATCTTTGAAAATTAAATATTTGAATTGAAACTTTATTACAATCTTGCTTATCCAAGAAGTTAACTGTATAAAAAATTTGGCAGATCTTACATACAGGGTGTTTTTTTACGATTGAGGTTATTTTGAATTTGGCTCGACAGTTTTAGTTTGAAAGTGGTTAAATTGTAACCATCTGGTAATTTTCGCTGTCAAATGTCAAGGTCAACTCCTGAATGTTTCTAAAAGGTTTTGCATTTTGGTCTTTTGATTTCCGTAATTGTACTTGTGTTTTTCCCGTTTATTCTCGTTTTTCATTTTACTGCTTGTTACATTTTGTATGAAAAAATTAAATGAACTAAACCAATTTTTTTTTTTAATTATTAATGTTATATTCACCATCCTTATTGGAGACGCCACTGGCAACTCCATTTTTTCTGTAGCCGATAAGGTGATGTTGAATTACCCACTATTTGTGCACTAATATTCCGTAAGAAATTATCAATTAGTAAGAGAAAACGCAAATATTATTAAAAATATAATATTGTAAAACCGTTATCAAAAATTGTTAAATTTGTACTGAACAGGGATTAAGTAACTGAACAATGAGAATACAATATACTTTATAAACAAGACGCTTAATTTTAGGTTGTTACAATTGGGAAAAAAATAATAGCTATTGTACAAATTGAATTACTATAAATTATATAAGAGATTTTTGAAATACCCCAAAACGTTACATTAGAAGTTAAAAAAAAACATTGGGGCCGCAATTCTGCATTATTTATTATAACGAAAAATGAATTACAACATTATCTACAACATTCAATTATTTAAAATTTTCTAACTCTAAACAATTAAGAGATATTTGTTTATAAACATTGAATCATCTTTGAATTTGTTATTTTTATGTATTCACAGTAGTTTAATTATCAATTTAACATCTTATTTTATATAAGTTCTTATCTTATTTGATAATCTGTTAACTTTCTCAGAAAAAAAATATCATATAGTATACTGAATTTGATTTGTATACAGGGTGTTTTATTTAAGGTGCCACGATCTTAAAACTCCTAAACTAATAAGCATTTCAAAAAAAGTACAATTATAAAAATTTGTTTAATTTATATGACCTGTCTATTGTCATTATTATAAATTTTGTTCTAAACTTGTCCTAACTAAAAATAGCAATAGCGTTAACGGTCTTATCTTAGCAATGTATATATTTTTTTTTAATTGAATAGAGCTAGTCTGGAACTATCCCAAAATGTATTACGGGTTACTACTTGGTTGATAAAGAATAATTTATTATTGAATTTTGAACAACTCTGTAAAAAAATATTCAATGCCTAAAGTATTTTTCATCAACAAAATGGTAACCTATTATTTATTTTTGCAAGGCTCTTCACAAGCTCTATCCAATTAAAAATATGATTACCTTGCTATTTAAGATAAGAAGGTTGACATTATTTCCAATTAAACTGAAAATAAAACAAAATTTATATTTGTTAATGAATAGATCGTATAAATAAAACTAACTTTTATACTTGTACTTTTTTTTAAATTCGTATGAGTTTAGGTGTTATAAGCTCGTAGCATTTTGAGCGAAACACCCTGTATATGTATCAAATACAGTATACCATATACATAATGATATTTTTTTGACAAAGTTAACAGATTATCAAATAAAATAAGCATTTATATAAAATAAAGAGTTAAATTGATGATTAAACTGTTGTAAATACAAAAAAATTACAAAATTTAATATGACTCCATTATTATAAACAAATACCTTTTAATCGGTTAGAGGTAGGAAAATTTTAAATAATTGAATGTTGTAATGTATTTTTCGTTATAATAAATGAGACAGAATTGGGGCCCCAATGTTTTTTTTTTAATTTCAAATGTAACGTTTTTAGATAGTTTATAAGTCAAGTTGAGTACGGAAAAAAAAATTAAAAAAATTTCAGTTTTTTTTACGGGTTTTTTAAAGGGAAAATAGAAAAGATAAAATAGGCACCTGGAAATATCAATATTAAGAGCTCATATTTGACCGAATTATATTGTTTAAGATGCTCTACCGAAATTTTGATGTGTCTTGCAAAAAAAATGTTTTTTTTTGAAACACCTTACGGTACATAAAAAAAATAATAGTTACTTCAAGATGTTTTCATTTAATATGATCTACACTCGCTTCGTCGCATAAGAATTTTGTTCTCGCTTACGTTTCCATAGCGACGGTTTTACATTACGAAATATTTTCTTATTTTTGACTGCTTTCAACCACTTTAAATTTTAATTAAGAGCAACTTTATGGTAAAAGTCACACGATTATCTTCTGAGGTGAATTTCTCACACTCATTGATTGTATTAAAATTTTAATAATTAAGAAATAAATAACACCACATTTGCAACATTTGAAATTGGATAGAATGAAAATAACAACCTATTAATTACATTTACATTTAAACATGCCTCTTTTGAACTTAAAATCTGATTGATTAGTTAATTGAATAGCCACAGTTATATCGTTAATTAATTGGTTGGCATTCTTGTTCGAACGCTCTACTGGGCTTTGTTAGATCCTTGTTTATTATAATCAGAGACAGATTTGTTTTTTATTAAAACTTCGGCTTTTATATGAAGCATAAAACTGTTACGAGGCGACTTACACAAAAAAATAATTGGCAATTTACGGTGCTCTTTAACGATGGATTTGGGCTAATTAATTTTTTTTTTGTAGATTGCCATATGCAGAAATATTTGGTGGCGTATCAGCAATAACCAAAGAACACTTTAAGCTCCTAAATGGATTTTCGAATGCGTTTTGGGGCTGGGGCGGCGAAGACGACGACATGTCGAATAGGATCCGATATCACAAGTTACACATTTCAAGATATCCGATTAGTATAGCGAGGTACGCTATGCTGAACCACAAGAAAGATAAACCTAGTCCTCATAGGTAAGACAATTATCGTAAAACTTGATGGCTTCGTTAAATCTAAAATTAATTCTGTCTTTGTTTAGATATGACATACTTAAATCTGGTCAAAGAGATTTGATTCGGACGGACTTAGTAATTTAAAATATACAGTTAAGGATTTAAAGCAACATAATTTATATACGTGGTTATTGGTAAAATTGAAATCGCCTAGCTGATGGAGTCGGTTCTCATTCTTTTGGAACGGATAGAATTCCAAAACGTGATCGATTGCCAATAATGATCTTTGATAGTAAACTGTAAGTACTTAGTCCGCGTCGCGAATAATTTTTCTCGCAACACAAAGATATGTAAAGATTTAAATAATAATCTTCCTATTAAAGACACGTTAGGTAATATCATTTAAGAAGTACTTACTTTAGTTATTTTCGAATTAGTTACTAAGTTTTATGAAAAGGCAAGCGCTTAAATTTTTAATTATCTTTGAAAACATCACATTGAAGTGTTTATTCTGTTTTTTGTTATGTTTAAGAATTTGATGTTGTTGAATAGCGAAACGTCTAGATCTGTAATCGAATGATTTGATATTTTTATTAGATTTATAAGAAATTATTTTTTTGTACGTGAAGAACTAGCGATATCAAATTCTTTGAAAAAAAATGTTGTTAAACTTCGCCGAAGTTAACTTGTAAATAGTCAAAGAGAAAAGTTGAGATTATTTTGTTATCAGGAATTTCATTGCAATGTAATCATCGTCTTTTTTTATTGTCAAATGTGAAAAGAGTAAGTTTATTTTCAAATTCAGATAATTGGATGTTAGCGTAAAATGGTGTTTCTTGTCGTAGAAAGAGTAATGTAAAACTACTAATTTTTTCTGTCAAAATTCTTTTAAAATAACTAGTCAAATACTTTTTTTTTGTATAATCTAAATTTGGTTTAACGAAGTGTGGTATTAGCTGGATTGTTGATTTTAGTTTTCATAATTTTGAAAAATCAAAACTAAAATTTTTAAAAAAGTTTAATTGTTTTGCGAATTATTAATTTATTATATAAGACCACTTCTCTTTTTACACGAGGAATGTGTTCCAGAGACTACGGTGCCCAAAAAAACCGTGTAAAGATGATACATCGAACATTTAAATATCATAGAAAATATATATCCTAATATAGTAAAACAGAAAGTGAAATATATTAAGTAAAACGAAGACAACAAAAATAAATTAATTTTTTAGAATTGGTGTACAAAATTCTTAAAAAAATAATTTTATTATCGTTTGCTCTTTATTTTGCGTATTTAAATTGCATGCCTAAACAATTATTTTTTGTAAATTTTTAAAAGTTGTTAAAGAAAAAAAACTGTTATTTCGAAGTCGTGCAAAAAGAGAATTGGCGTATATAAAAGTACTTGAAATGAAAAAAAAATTATTAATACAGTGTAAACGCTCTATAACGAAACTTAAGCGGCTGACTATTTTCTGTCGTTATAAAGAATTTTCGTTATATGGAAAAAAAGGCAGTGTAAGGGCACAAATACAGTTTCTTCTATTGTTATAAGTGGGTGTACGTCAATTTCTAAAATCTGTATTATTCTATGTAGACCGTTATTTTGGCCTGACGTTTTTCTGCTAGCTAATACTTGGTTTGTATTTTTTTATAAATTTTATCCATGTCTTCAGATGCGATGGAATCGACTTTGTAAAATAATAAATACACGCTTAATAATATAGCTGTCAAGTGCTTCTTGCAAGTTTTCACGAATTGAAGAAAACTTTTCGTCAACGTACAGAGTTTTTCTTTTGGTTCGCCATGTTGTCAGTTCAAAAGTCAATTCACAACTTGACTTGTTTGGTATTTCTATGTAAACTTTTCACAATGCATCCCTACCCATTACAACAGGAATGGCAAACAATTGTTAGAAAATGTTAACAAAAAGTAAATAAATGTACACAAAGACGATTTGTTTCGTTATAGAAGAGAATCATTATGTTATAGAAAGTGTTTTAATGTATGGGTAATAATGTAAACAAACCAATCTCGAGCTACATTTATACTATAGTGATTTTTTCGTTATAAAGGAGTTTCGTTATAAAGAGTTTACACTGTATTTCGTGTAATAATCATAAATAATATAATAAAACGTTACATTACATAATAAGACTTTACAATTTTGAAGATCAACACTTTAAATTATTTTTCTGAGATTCAGGTGAACAAATCAAATATAAGACAATAGTAATATTATTTGCAAATTGGATTATGATGTCTCTTTTTACCAAAGTTTGCCACAATTTTTTAAAAAATGGCTAATTTTTAAAGAATCGCGTGGAAAGCATTGGATTGGGTTGGCTAATAAGCCCTGCTTTTTTCTTTCATAATAAATAATATAAAAATGTTTGATATAAAGCAACAACTTTATTCAATCATTTACCATTTTGGTTCACTACTTTAGCGTCTTTCCGGAAACTCGATTATTCCACATTTAAAGAAGATCTGGTCCTCTGTGACAAAGAACGAATCCTGGTACTTTTTGATATTGTCATCAAAATATGTCGAAAATATTCGTTTCGATTTTTTATTTTTAAATTAATTCATACCCAAAATCACTTAAACAATTGTCAAACAATTCTTTGCAAAAATAAGCATGCGATATAGGATTGAATTATTGTTAATGACATTTTATAATGCTCAACGCTGCATGGACTTATTTGCCGACCTAATATTTAGGTGTATCAAATTTGTTAGATTTCATTTTAGTCGTTGAGGTAGTTAGATTGAATTTCGCTTTGTTGTTGAAAAATTATGATTCGTTTAAGAAAAAAATTTAACAATTTTAAACAAATCAATAATAAAGAGAAAAACGCTTCAATAATCATGTGACGATTTGATATGTGTTTAATTTTTGCTTGAAGGGTGGAGAACTTTTGATTTTTATTGAACATTTTTGTATGGTACTTCTGAATGAAGCCGAAAAGAAAAAAATGCAAATTGAACCAAATGTGACCTCCAAAATTTGGTTACATTTCTCTGTTTCTTCTCTATGTTTTTTACAAATATAGGTAAAACCTAATAAAAGTATTAGAAATGTACTTTTGCTATTACTCTTTCTCCGACATTTTTTTAAGAATGTCTTTAAGCGACCACGTGCTGAACAGTGTAGTTAATTTTATAACTACACATAGGCTAGTGAAATTTTTACTCTTATCATAAACGATTTGTAGTTTAACAATAAAACGTTAGTCTAGATGCCAAAAGTGAAATTAGTTATAATTAACTTAGACATATCTAGTCGCCAAGTTAGATTCGTGTAAAATATTAAGAGGTGAGGTTGTATTAAGTAACACTTTTTTAACGCCTATTCAGTTAGGTGCCAAGTTAAGCATAGATAACTATTATTGTTTTACATGTTGATATTTTTTTATTAGGAGGAAATTATGTTTTTGGCTGTGCGTCCACAGTTTTCCTTTAGTCACCGTTAAGTTCTTCATAATTATTCCATAAATTAACACAAAGTCTTTTTTTCCGGACGAAAAGATACAATGCACACAAACGGCATCCCATACGCAGCACAGTTTTTTAATTTTTTTGTCGTAAAAGTATTTATCTGGTCATTAGCTCGATGCAACGCTTTGCAATTGGGGCTAAAAAATCCACGAACATGATTGTGGATTTATTGATGAAAATTTTAAATTTGAGTTCAGATCTGTGCTATTTTATTTAAGTAAAGTATTTTAAGCGGTGGTGTTAATTACCAAAAATAAAACGAAATATTATAATAGAAAAGATATTTTTTGATTAATGTCTCTTAGCTTTGTGTCTGCTAAAGTTTGGGATTTAAACAATTACTCGAATAAAATTCTGATTACTAATATTCATTTGCTGTTACGTTAATTAAGAGAGACTGTACATACATATAACTCTTTTTTGAGAGTTTCATATAATATATTTTTTATTTTTGCCACGAGCTCGAAATATGTAGAATATAATATGAATACAACAAACGAATGCTCCGCATTCATTCACAATATTTGCAGCACAAAATTAATTTGCCTCAACACTACGCACAAGTGTTTTTTTTAAATAAGATTAGCTCTTAATTACAATAAATATTATCAAGTATTTTGATACCATTGCCGATACATGTGAACACATTACTTTCACGTTGTTGAATACATGGAAGAAATTGATTTTTTTACAATTTTATGCAACTAGTTTTTAATTTATTTATCTGCTTCACGTTGTTTTTTTTTGCTATTGTACTTTAATATTTATTGGCCTAAGCTCTTCTATTATATTTGTTTGTTAGTTAAAATAATTCAATAAGAGTTACTGAAGGTGTTTTAAGAAAAATCGACCAAAATTTTATTTGTTTGATGTTTTTGAAACGAATTAATATGTATAAATTTTTTAATCTAACGCCTTAATGGTTCAGGGTGTGTTGGAACGAACACTTTCAGTACCTGTTATTTTTAGATTAAGTGAAGATGTTTATGTACATACCTTACAGGTTCCTAAACTAGTTAATATTATTTTTAATATTGCCAAAATGCTATCGTTTTCCATAAAATGTACTGAATTGTGATAATAATAAACGATTTTTATTATCAAACATTAATATCTGTTTGTTTAACTTTTAATTTAATATTTTAATTGTGTGCTGGGCTTGATTAATTTCTGGAGATGAAATATTTTTGAGATTAGTGAGACGATTGATTAGGTAAGTACTACAAATGCACATTATTACATTGTCAGCTAATAACTAAGTTTTTTTAATTGAATTACGTTTTACATATAATCTGGATATCATGTAAATACGTATGTGTCAATTTCATACTTTATGACCGACTTTAGTGCTAAATTAGGGAATATCTACTTAACAAAATAGACCTTTTAATTACCATATGTTGCACTTTATCAATTGTACGAGGTCTGTACAGAAAATAACCTAACTTTATTTTTTAAATTTTATTATTAATTTTACAGATTATTGATATTTCTCCCTTTCAAAGTATTCTTCCCCCCTATCGACACAGTTTTCCCAGCGGTGATTCCATTTTGCGAAGCAGAACTGGATATCTTCATTTATGGTACATAGATACTGTGCTAATTGAAAAAATAAATGCAAAAAACAATATAAAAATTTATTACACTAAAATATCATAACGTTTAACATTTAACATTAGTCAAATTTTCCACTATCTCCGGTGGAGATTTTTCAACAAATTTAAAATTACTTAAGAACACCTCTTTAACCAACGGACTGTTGAGAAATTCATGAGCCAATGCCGCCTTATGGAATTCGCCAGATTTCAAGCTGTTAAAAACGACTTCCAACTTCTCGCGAATGCTGTGATCATTTTCCGTCTGGGCCCGCGCATGCCATGGTAAAGAAGCTGTTATAACAGTCAATATGGCATCGAAAGACAGTAAATATACTTTGGTTGGGTCGTAAGTAGATTGAAAACCAATCTCAATATTTGAAAATAGGTCTTCCATTAGCAAGGATTCGTTTTGACGCGTTGTACTGTCTACGTTGGACAATGGATTACTAAATAACTCTTCGATTACTTCTTCCACTTCGGCTGTGCTCGAAACTGGTACGTCAGATAGAGAAGAACGTTTCCTATTCTCCGAGGTAATGGTTTCTTCCGATACGTAATCCTCGATAAGTACGCTCTCACAAACATGAACCGTTGTATCTATTAGAGAATCCATTATGGACTCAGTTTCTTGAATAGCTTCTTCATGTTTTTGTTTCCTTCTGCTTCTTTTAGTTCGTCAAGGATCCGTTGTTCGCGAACACTTAAAAGATACATATTTCCAATTTGGATATCTAAACAAACGCATCGTCCAAACACCAAAGCTAAGGCCTTTGCCAATCCTTTCATCGGATTGACGTCTTTGCAAAACGCCAGCAACAAAGTTGTATAATTAATCGTGTCTTCATTTATTTTAAATATTTTAAAAAGTAAAACCTTTATCGATTTTAATCTGAACATATCCTGTTCGTCCTCCTCCTCGAAGCTAGTTTCAAACCAAAATTTGACATTGTAAAACTGATAGTCCTTAACGGTTTCAGTGGCATCGGGATCGTTATCTCGGAATTGTATTCTCGTCTCCAACAATTGATCTTCAGTAGGAAATCTCAAGCACAAGTTGTATATGATAAAATCTCTCCAATCTACAAATTCGACGTCTCCAAATAGATTGGCGATAAGATAGGACACCTGCTGGGGTTTGAGTTTAAGCCAAGAGTTTGGTACCATTGGTTCCTCCCCATCTTCGGCGTTCTGAACGATCATGTCTTGTATTAAAAACACAAGGTTTCGTTCTGGCATACTGCCATTGGGCGCTAGCCCTATCAGATAATCAGTAAGTTTATCTAATTGAATTATGGTGAAAACGCCTTCTTGATATTTTTCTTTTAAGGGTAGATCGGGTTTTGGCAGAGGCTCTGGATAGAGCAAAATATTTGGATCTATATAAAATTGATCGCCATCAAACACGAGTTCCGGCTGTAAACTGATTTCTGCTTCGACAGCGCCTGTTAGGACTTCGCAAGCTTTATTGACACTTTGGATTTCGCGATTGTATCGACCTGCTATGCTCTTGTAGACTCCGTAAAATGTTTTTTGCGAACAACGTAGAACTTCGTCTAAATCCGTTAAACCACGTTGAGTGACGACGTTGAGTCGCAAGTTTGCTCTTAAATGTTCTCCATGTATTGCGCACTGCCATTCTTCTATCAAATTAGGGCCAGCTTCTTGAACATCTACAGCAGGTTCTACGAATTTTGGCAGTTTTTTTTCACCTTTTTTGGATCCTTTATCTTTAACGCTACCGCCTTTTTTGCCGGGCTTCAACATTGCGTCTAGTTTTGTTACGTAACTTGAACTTTCCGTTTTCCATTTTGCAACAGCAGAAATCGCCGTCCCTAAAGTTTTTTTTAAAATGGTGTGAAAAAGGGTCTCTATTGAATCAGTTTCGGGATTCGTTAAGATGGAAGTAACTGCATCCTTCAATATACCACCCGTGGACGTGAAACTGATTTTGCTTTCGGCCATGGCGATCTTTGGAAGAAAGGTTTTGCTAATCGGAGGATCTTCCGAAGGCATTTTGGTGATTACACCATGATAATAGTCGGTTACGAACTGAAAGGTGTCGCAACATCGATCGAGTTCCAGTTGCATGTTGGTGATGTAATGATTTGTCAATTCACATGCCTGCATGGTCACCCAATTTTCATGTATGATCCGTTGTCGCTCATCTTCCGATTCCTTCATCCTATTATCGCACATGTGCCATAACTTCTCTCGTAATTCGCTTATCCTACAATGGACTTCTGCTTTGAGCTCGACATCGTCTCTCATATCTTCATCGATTTCATTATAAATTGTCTGAAATTGATGAAGGTAAGTTTGCTTATCATCAGGCCTCGTTATAAAAATTTCCATGTGTTTTCTAACGTAAGTCAAGTAAGGAACAATTGAGTTCCATATAACCCGTTTAATGAAAAATGATTCCTTAAAATCGCACGAGTAGACATCTTCCAAATTTTCCCAAAGAGTTGCAAGAGCCGTTTGAAAATAATCGGGAAATTCTAAGTCGGTATATCGCCATAAAGCTTCTCCAGCTCGCGGTTCGGGCGGGGTTCCACATAAATCACTTCGACTTCAGGTTCTATTTCAGGTACTTGCACTTCTTTATCTTCTTGAATGACTGCTACATTTGCGCCTTTTCCCGGAGGGACGATTTTAACTACAGGTTTGGGTGCTGCTTCTTTTTTACTGCTTTTTGATTCCTTTCCAGGAGAAGCACGACCTTCGTTCAGATTTGCTCCAATGTACAGGACGGTGTCGCCAAATAGTTCAACGGATGTTTTAGGCGGAAGTGTGTATTCGCCGATGATTAACTTTGCCAAGTGCTTAACGGCAGCAAATTCGAAGGTGTCGTAAGAAAATGCGTAATTGCATCCTTGATCTGAATAAAATTCTTCTAAGGGACTCAATGTTTGGGTTCTTTCGCTTCGCCACTTTCCGAGTTAACGTCGTCCTCTAATTGGACGGCTGCAACCTTGTCCTTGTGTTGAATATTAATATATGCCGTTAGATATGTTTTATAAAATATTTCATCGAAGATTGGAGGAGGATTTGGAACTATTTTCGATTTGCGATGTTTTGCATTTTTTTCTTCCAGGTCCCATTGCGATTCCCTGTATTTTAAGTCGGCGATGTCGCCGATGCTTTTCGACAATTCTAGTTTTAATTTTTCGGAAACTTCGGGTATTTGAATTCCTGTCAGAGCTTCTTCTAGTAATGCTGCTTGGGCGAGATTCGTAGGAAAGTTTATTAAGGCCCAACCTTTTATGTGTTGGAGGCTTTTTAGATATTCGACGAACATTGCCACTACCAAATTGTCGGTTAATTGTTCTCCAATATTTAGTAAGTCGTAGGCGGTCTTGCCCAATTCGCCTTTTGGACTTAAGACGATTTCTTCGCAAGGGTAAAGTCGAGGCGTTTGGCATTGCTTTTCATCGAATTGTGGAAGCACTATAGCGCTATCGTCAATGTCCAAACCTTTCTGTTTTTGGTCTTTCGCCACGGTTTTTGCGCCCTTTTGAGGTTTTTCTTCTCCGCCTAAAAATCAATAAGGTAAAATACGGCAAAATACATATATATATATATATATATATGATTTCTAGTATACATACAGCATGTACAGTCAGCCTAAGAAGTAATCAACACCCTAGAGCAGCACCTACAGTGATCGTGCTATTTTAAACAATTAATAGAAAAAATTATTTGTTGTACTTATAAAAGCCGTCATAAATCTCCTTAAACACTATTTTTAACTAAAACCTGTTTCTTGGAATAGCTCGATTACGGTAAGTACTGTTTTTAGGGTGTTGATTACTTCTTAGGCTGACTGTACTATGGAATAGGTACTGAAATTTAATTGGGTTATACCTGACACTAATCTAAACAATAAAAGTTTATATGGAATATGTTCTAAATTCACGAAATTTTGAAAAAATAAATTTTATTTTTTTAGTAATGGCAACGTAGCATCGTTTTCAAATACTCTTAAAAGAGAGTGAGGTCATTTAGTACATGTCCTAATGCTAATTAATTTCATTCATTAGATATTCTGTTTAATGATAAACTTCTAGTGAGATTGTTTATGGCACATTTATTTTATCGTTTAGGTATTATGTTTCAGAATAAATGTGCGGAACTGTATTATTATAAACATCTCATATTACCTGTAAACTGGATTAAAATAAGCAACTGTATTTCAGGTCTCAATTATGAGGCATTGTTGCCATTCCTATCTCTCCTATTTATATGGTTTTTAAAATATCAGAAATATGGCCAGTTTCACTTTTAAAAATCAAAAATATACTTCTTCAAAAATAATTGCGAAGTCAAATTGATTTGTCTTTTTTGCGTTTGTTAAATACATAGACTAAATGGAAAAATATAAGAATAGGCTTATACTTCAGAAGATACGAAAAATTGAACATTAAAAACCTTAATATGGCCACATTCGACCCAAGTACCTTATTTTTTTTAGAAAACTTCATCGTGACGTACAATTTACAGAAGGCCAGGAATTAAATTATAATGGTGTTTATAACCTTCACAAATATACACTTGCCCTCAAATAAACTGAGCCCTGGGTCATAGTTTAAAATACAGTAAAACCTCAATTCTCCGGACCTCAGTTATACGGATTCGCGAATATCCGGTATGTCAACCGCGTTCGTTTTTTTCTGTTAAAACGGGACGCTTCGTAATCGTGTTTAAAGCCGAGCGTGCGCAATCGAGATCAAAGTGGCACATTCCGATCTCGGGAAAATGAAGTGCGCCGCTCCGCGTCGCGCTTCATTTGCCTCTCTCGCTCCGAAATGTGCCACTTTTCGCACGAATGCGCACATTTATTGAATTTTCCTATATTATTATTTTATTCTTCAATTCAAAAAAATTAAATTAAATTAAATTAGATGTATTTCTTGTTTGAAAAAGGTTAGATATTTTGTTCCTTTTGATACGTTATCATGGTGCTCTTCCGCACGCCAAATTGTAGCGAGCTTGATAAAAATATTTTAAGGTGTACTTTCGAATGTTTATTAATTCGCATTTTTGACTAATTAAAATTGTATATGACTCAAATTTTTTGAAATGGGCCATTAAAAATCAACTAGTTGATTTTTATATCATCTTTTGCAGATTGTTGAAGGTTTATATGTCAAAATGAATGTCTCCAAATATTTTTGGGTAATTTTCATTTTTCTGAAAATTATAAACAAATTAGTTTAAAGACACATTTTGTAGACACTGTTGTAATTAGACTTCATTTATGGATTAATTCAATTTTTAAATATAAAAAAATATTTATATATGTTAAATAGGGGGTGCATCAAAATTTTAAAATGACTTGGGTGGGGTATGTTAAAAAAAGGTTGAGAAAAAAGAGTCAAAATTCGGAAAAAGTTAAGGTTTTTTTTTCATGTACGATGAAGTTTCGCATCTAGTTTAGTTTAAAAGTACAAAATTAAAAATGTGGTTTTTGGTAAAAATATCCTACTGTAATTTTTAATTAAAAAAGAGGCGAGAAGTGGTACATTTAGTTCAGTTTGATGTAATTAATATTATTTGTAAGAGAGAAGAATCAGATAGGCAAATTCAATTATTAAGGAGTATGCGCACTTTCAAGCGAAAACTTTTTCCGAATAGAAAATTTGGATTTGAAGGATTTGTTATTAATATAGCCGAATCCAATTGACACGAGGATGTGCGCATTCGAGCGAAAAGTGGCACATTTCCGAGCGAGGGAGGCAAATGAAGCGCGACGCGGAGCGGCGCGCTTCATTTTCCCGAGATCGGAATGTGCCACTTTGAGCTCGAATGTGCACACTCCGCTTTAAGCACGATTTACAATAATTTTGGTAACGAAAAAGTGTTAAATAATTTTTATCATTCCCTCTCACTCATACTTATGAGGTTCTTCTATCTTTTTGCTCTCTCCCACTCAGTGCTATAGTAAAAATACGTTTTTCGAACATATAATCAATATTTACTGAAATAAATGGAAATTTGTTGATTGTAGAAAAAGTTTAATTTACAAAATTCAATGAATACGAGAATGTGCGCATTCGAGCGAAAAGTGGCACATTTTCGAGCGAGGGAGGCAAATGAAGCGCGACGCGGAGCGGCGCGCTTCATTTTCCCGAGATCGGAATGTGCCACTTTGAGCTCGAATGTGCACACTCCGCTTTTCGCCACGATTAACAATGATCAATTTACTTTAAAAAAATTCAAGTAATTCTAAAACCATAGTTGCGCTCTCAAAATGTCACATTATATACACCTATAGCTAAAATTCGTTTTTTTTCTCTATACATGCAATTAACCGAATTTTCGATTATCCGAATCAGCTGCAACAATAATTAGTCCGGATAACCGAGTTTCCACTGTAGTTTGAATAAAGACCACAATTTTTATTCAAATGAGTGTGTTAAAATAAATCATTTTTTGTTATTTTGATCTAACTCTCTCTCTCCTTCTTTTTACCACAATTTGAAAAACGTAGTAAAAATCTAACTGGTATTTTACAGTTTTACCACTTATTAGTTTAAATATTTTAATAATTATTACATATATTTATAACAAACAAACCATAAAATGAATATCAAATGTAAAAGTAAAAAATCTAAAATTTAACCTCAAAATAAAACTTTGTAAACATCGCTTTTTGACATTTACAATCACTACGTAACTCAAAAATTTTATTGATTTATAATGTAGTACAAGTAACGACATACTAACTTTTTAATGTATGTTTTACTAATTTACAATATTAGTAACGTACGACTTTTATTAAACTTTGACAGCAAGACATGCGAATATTTCTGTACTCTTTCAAACAAAACTAAATAATGGCTTAAATTATATTCAGGATGGCGTTTCTTAATCAGAAATTTGTGACGTAGGGCTCAAAATGTTTGAGGCCGAACATTTTAGTAAAAACCAAACTTTTATAGTAAAAATTTAAAAATAAAACCACGTCATCATCGATCGATTGGAGAACCCTGATTAGTGCTCACAAAGGCAAAAATTTGCAAAAACAATGTGTTATCTTTAACTAAATCCACATTTCACACAATACTTTTGTTGAATATACTTACTAATAACTATAGATGTTTGAAAGACTCATGACTACGCTAATGCGCGAAGGAGGAGTTATAAATCAGGAAAGAGGACGAGTGGTGAAAATATACTACCCAAAGCAAAAAGTTATACTAAAGTTAAAATGCAATTGTCTTGAAAAAGACAGATTGTTTTTAAATAAACGTAAGCCAAGAAAAAAATCGAAAGAAGAAATGTAAATAAACCACTATGCAAGATCTTCACGCCACGAGAACAAGGATAAAAATAAACCCACATTAAAGCGAATGTTTCTAGGTTGAAGAGTAGGTAGTTTCTTGTGTAGAAAGGGTAACCCTGCGTGTTTTGGTTCTTCGCGCAGTGTTCATGAGTCTTTCAAACATCTATAGCAATTTTACCCTACTTACCTTTTCCGGTTTTATTTAATTCCTTCAAAGCAGCATCGGTCTCCTCAATTAAAACATCATCGATGAATTCCGTGGTGATCTCTTTCTTAAATTCATCCAAACAATAATTAATAGCGTCTTGCATTTCGATGATTCTAATTTCTCTTTTATCTAACAATTTCTGAAGTACGGACAAAATGGACACGTCCGGAATTCCGTTAATACAAACAGCCGCGGTCACTGCAGGTAAATTGGGCTTGGGAGGAACCTTCGGTCTTGGGTACTTAGTCAAAAGAACTCTATGCACATTATGACCCAAAACATTGAGGCCACATTCGATCGGATACAAATCCTCTTCGTACCCTGTAACTAAATCTTCAAGTTTCCACGGCCAATCGAAGTTGCAATAGTTTTCGAAATCGTACTGATCTAATTGATTTTGTCTGTGTATTTCTTTACAATATATCTCTTCAGATCTTTGGGGTGCGCTCCACCATCTTGAACAATATCAGTAACGTCGTCTACAAGATTAAAAATCGGTTGCTGTTTTACAAACAAACCTGCTAATTCTTTTTGGACTCGTTCTGGCACTTCTTCGTTATATTTATCTTTGTATTCTGAATGTCTAATGGATATGTTTACCAGATCTCTCATAATATCGTGGCACATGTTAGAATATCGTTCTTTTCTCAATCTCAATTTTTTGGCATACAGCCTTCGATGTAACTCGAGCATTCTGTCACGTTCGAAATAATAGTTATATTTTTGAACTTCCATATTTTTCTCTCTGAAGAATACGTTCTCAACAAATTCTTCTTCGCGCTTTTTCATAGTCTCATCGTCCATGAATCGCCTATTATACATCATGTTATGTTTATGTTTTCGAACTTCCAACATCTTCGTAGCCATTTGCTTCTCAAACAAAGATTGTTTCAACAATTTCTTTGAGATAGTTTCTTCGAATTCCTTTTCTTGCTCATTTAATAGTTTCTCCCACAGTTCTATCAAGAACACTTTCTGTTCGTGCAGTTTCGTCTCTTTTTCTTTCATTTCCGATCTACGCTTCTGTTTAATTTTGGCGAGGATTTTTTTGGCCACTCTGGGATCGGCTTTAAATTGTTCCATTTTTAACGCCGATTCTTCTTCGAGTGCTAGTTCCTCGTACGTGAATTCCGCGTCTTTTTCTACCACGATATCGAGCTCGCTCAGGTTTACGGAGTCTCCTTCCTTCAGTCGTATTTTCCCAAATTTAACGTTTCGAGTATTATCGAATTTGTTTTGAATGTACTTCTGGTATTCGATTCGCATCGCTTCGTAATTTTGCAACATTGCGGCGTATCGGTTTTGGTTCCATTCGATAACGCCTCTTTGCGATATGAGTTGGTCGCTAAGCGGATGAGCGATGACTTCCTCCAAATCTTCGTCGAATTCGTCCACCGGGGCCACATCGAATCTGGTATTGGATGGATGCAGTCTTTCTCTAATTTTATTCTTTGTTGCAAAATGTAGCTTATCTTTATCGTGGAGAGCTAAATATAACTGATAGAATAATTTTACGGCCGATAGTGTCTTGCACGTGGCTATTTGTTCGACTTGCTCTGTTGTACAATCGATGCTGATAGCTTTTAACCATACTGCAATTCGCTTTAAGTTGTGTAAAGCTATATTTACTTTATCTGTGGGCAAAACGCTGTCTAATTGTTCTTGATTGATTATGTTGTAACTGAATAATATCTGTGCCAAAATGGTTCCATCCATGACGTCTACGGCAAATATGTCGGGGTTCATGTTCATAAGAATTCCCGTGCTTTCCGTAACCCATTTTTTTATTGCTTGTGTCATTGCTGCTAATAATTTTTATTAATTCACAAATAAATTTAAAACATTGACAAAGAAGGCAGTACCACGTGTCAGTGTCAAATAAAAAGGATAGGGGTTCTATGCTAATGCGTTTAATCGTTTATTCAAGTTTTTTTTTAATTCTTTAAAAATTGGTTTAATTTATGGGTGATTCCATAAAATTTGGGTAACTTTATGTCCGCAGTACTTTTCACTTCATCTAATTGAATTAATTTTATTATTAAGATTGCTATAAAATAGATAAAAATGTGTTTTATTAGTACGCTCACTTTGTTTAAATTAATAAGTCATATTTTTTAAAAAATTTTAATGACCTTAAATGTCAGTCCCTAGCCATGTCCGCGCATCGAAATTTTCTATTTGGGCATTTATATTTCAAAAAACATTTAGCCCATATACTTTTATTTTCTTTACAAATGTTTCAAGTTCGATTATGCACTTAATAACATCAATTTATTATAAATTTTAAAAATAATTATATATTTTTCGCAAGTCAAATTAGTGTCCCCGACTTTAACCATCAGGCCCTAGTCGCTTACAAATTTTTAAAATTTCGCGGATGAACCAGTAAATGAGTGAATATAAGGGAGTTGATTTTAAAGTAACGACATAAAGTTACTCGCAGAGGTCACTTGTTCGCTTCCACCATTTTTTAATTCAGTGCCACGGCGATTGATTTTGCGAAAGCACGTGTTGTTTCAGTCACTGCGTCAGTCCCTAGGTGAGTATTTTAATTGTTAAATAATAAGCAATTGTTTTTAATTAATTTTTATTTACTAGTGCTTTGATAGTCCTGTTCGATATATGACATTAGATATTCTAGTAATTATTGTAGAACATGTGTTTCTCTTAGTTTTTCTCCAAATCGTCAGTCCCTTTCCGCAAATATGACTAGGGACTGACGGAGTGGCCAAGTAGTGTTGCCAGAATATTTTTCGAGAGACCACTAGTGGCGACTCTAAAACCACTAGAAAACTATTAGCGCTCACTCGAAGCTGAACTAATTAATTCAAATAATGAAAAACAAAAAAAAGAAAGGAAAGCAAAAAATGTCAAAATATTTAGATAAAAAAGTATTGTTTTTTTCTTTTTTACCATGTTACCATTATTTGATTTACTGTCTTTACCTTTCGACACAAATTAGATAGTATACAGATATCTGATTGTCAGTCCTTTGTTCTCTGAGATTTGAAAACCAGAGGTGACAAACAGACATGCGCGAAAAGGTTCACATAGGCGCACTGCCTCTAATTCTAAAAAAAGAAGATACCTTTAGTTTTATGGTTACTTATACAGGTTTGTTTTTATTCAGTAATTTACTAATAAATATTATAATTAACAAAGTTAGTTCGCGATTTGTTCTAAAAGGTTTTCTTTAATACTTTATTTATACTAGTTTTTTTTTACTTATTTCAAACTTTTTAAATTATATTTTACACTAATTTTTATCTAAGTAAAGCTCTGTAAGATTTGTATTGCTTAATATTTTTGTTTTTTAGTTTCTGTTAAAAATAAGAATGTTTGTAATAGTGTATGAGAAACCCGTACACACGCCAATGGTGACTTTTCGATCATATGTTCTTGCGCAGGCGTTTATGCCCCACAAACAAGAACAATAGAATTCGGGATCAGTGAGAAATTTGTATCCTATCTAATCTGTGCCTTTGGAGGCTATTTACTACTAAAAAACAACCAACAACTAAAAAAAAGAATTGCCCACTAAAGGAGGAGTAAAACTACTAGTTTTAGTAGTAAAACTACTAAGTTGGCAATTCAGGCCAAGGCCTGACTCTTACTTCAACTGGCATTATTTTTTAATAATTTAATGTTTATCAGTTTTATAGCACCATGCCGCCTAAAAAAAAGTCACGATTGTCCAAAGAAGAAATAGCCATAAAGAAATCAGCTGCTGAAAAAGCTCGTATAGAGAAAATTAAAAGTGATCCAGTTTTATTGGCTGATTATAAAGAAAAAGAAAGACAGAGGTACTTAAAAAAAAAGGAGAACGGTCAGCGAAAATGTATTTCAGATATGACCCCTCGTGAGCAAAGAATATGTCGAAAAAAGTGGAAGAACTACTCGTCTGACTATAGAAAAAACCAAAAAGCTAAGAAAGTCTGTAATAATTTCATTTTGCAAAATACGCCACTTGAATCTGACATAATCAAACAAAAAAATATGACATTGAAAAAGAAAGATACTATTATTGCAGAGTTAAAAAAGAAACTTAATGCCCAACAGAAAAAATATAATAGACTAAAACAAAGGACCAAGAATATTACAAAAAAAACACTCACGCCTGAAATTAAAATTGAATGGTTGGCAGAGGATTCTAATAATAGTATAGAATTAATGAAAGAGGAGGTTGTTTGGTGAAGTTCTACACACTCAAAACGAAGAAAATTATTCAAAAGCTAAAACTCATCGAGAGAAATCTTATTACAAAAAAAAACTAAAATCCACATTTGGTTCGGCTGCTTGATTCTGAAAGGGTTTTCAGGTACACTTATGGTACATCCCTTGTCGGCTTGGACTTCCTAATTAAAAACGTTGGTATTGTGTTGAAAATTTTAAGTAACAATAAGTGAATTCACAACAAACTATAAATTCTATAATTTGTTACAGTATTTAATTTTTGAAGACAAGAAATTGTATTTAGATGAAGACATAAATTTTTTGATAGTTTTGTATAGTTTTATATACTCTTACATATATTGATGTAGAATTAGCAATCCTGTCAAGGGAGAGAGGCAATTCTCCCTGGACCTAAGTTAATTTTAAAGGCCCGTAATATGTGCTTTATTTTTTTTCTTTGAAATTTATGGTATTAATGACAAAGTCGTATGATATTTTCTTTGGGCCCGACTTTTCTATGCATGACTGATAATTACCAACATTTGTTTTATACTATTTCTAATATACTTTTTCATTATTGTTAAATTTTTTCATAAAATTATGTTTATTCTTCAGATTATAGTCTTATATCTATTCTTAAATTGTCAAAATAAACAAAATTATTTTAGAAACGACTAGAAAAAGTAACATTAAAAAGGCTTTTGTTAACGGAGATTACCCGAGTTGAAATAATATTTAACACGTTTGGGTGACTTTCTAGCTGGGATACCACCAATACAAGTATCCAAATAAATCGCCAGCATATAAAATTTTCAGTTCGCCCCTGTTTCCGCCTTTGTTTATAAAGATATTCGAATATTTTTTTTTTGGAATTGAATCTTATGACAATTTTGCAAGGATGTCAGGAATTAGAATTTTGAAAATCGACCTATTTTTAATAGTTCCATCTTTATCATCAAAAAAAATCTAATTTAAAAAGTTTAATTCCAAAAAGTAATTCCTGACATCTCTAGAAAATGGTCATAAGATTATGTTTGTAAAATAAAAATTTAATTATTCCTTATAGTTTAGGCGGAAACAGGGGCGGCGTTAACATTGTTTTTCTTATGGAGCAATTGACTCCTGCTTCCTCTTAAAAAATTTCTTGAAACAAATACCTTGAAAATGGGGTATTCATTATTTTGTCAGTTACGTCCATTTTGGGTTGTATTCCCTAAACTTACGGACCGTGATGCTTATGCCTGTAGTGTCCATGAAAACAACGATCTGAAACTGTCTGCTTTGAAAAATTCTTGGTTTCGGTAAATATCAATCAGTATTACAGACACTCTGTTGTGACCGTTACTTGGAAGAATGTTTATTAAGAAACTGCAATGACTGTTCCACGCGCGGTTTACGCGATGCAGAATTAGATAACACTGAAAAAATCTTAGTGAACCAGTGGATTCACGAAAAGGAAACGATCATAGACCCAAAAACAAAAAAAGAACGTTTTGTCACAAAGTATAAAAAAGAGACAAAGTATGAAACCTCGTCATTAAGTAATACAACTTGAAACTGATCTTCAAAAATTCTTACAACACGAAGTTAACATTGTTCAGTTCAATTGTTTTTTAACCATGCAGCGCCAGATTTTGTCTCTTGGAATAGTATGTTTACTGTAGGTCTGTTTCTAGGGTGTTGATTACTTCTTAGTTTGACTGTACCTTTACTCATTTAACTGCATCGTAAACAAATGTACGGTGCACAACTGTCTGCGAGACGTAGAAACCTAACCTCATATTTTACATAAACAACAAATTGAATGAATAAAATAATGCTTTGGACAGTGAACTTATGTAGAATTTGCGCCAAAGAAAGTGATTATTTAATTTCTATTTTCGATAAAAGTACAAATCTAGACTTAGAAAATAAAATTAGACATTGTTTATCGTGTAATGTAGGTAAATCACAATATTTATTAATTGTTAGTAAGTAAACATTAAACACAATTTTAGATATCAAAGGAAGATGTAAAACCCAAACAAATTTGTCAAATATGTTGTATGAAATTGAACGATTTATATCAGTTCATTACTTTATTCCACAAATCAAACGATGGATTTGAAACATTACTATTAAACAGTATTGAAACTACAAATCAATTAGTTTCCAAGCAGGAATATGGTATTGTTAATGAATCGTTTAGATCTACTAATAACGATAATACTGTTTCAATGAAAGGGTCTAGCATGCCTTTAGCTATTGAATACAGAAATAATATTATTGATATAGATGGATTAGATGTTGCAGCATCAAACTTTACAGAAAAAGGCGTAGTATCCGAAATAAGTATAAATAATAACGTTAAATCTGAAATACAAAATATAATACAAGAACATTCAAATGAACATTATTTAAATGTAACATGCGAAGAAAAACAGGCCCAAGCTTATACAAAGGAAAAATTGAAAAATATGAATAGCAAAGAAAAATTCAATAAAACTGTTAGCTCTCTAATAAAAAGTTCTTCGTATTCTGAAGAATATTATAATCATAACGTAATGAATTCTAAATTGGAGAAGTCATGTGATGATTTATCACAACCCAAAGATCCATTGCATTTTTCTAATGCACAAAAAATTAGTCCATTAAATCATTTTCAAGGAACTATTTTAATTGAGGATCCAACATTGGATGGACAGTGTTTGATACCAAATAAAACTTACAATTATGCTGAAAACAACGATATTCAAAGGATCAATTATAATGCAATTGATCACCATTCAGATAACAGCCAAAGTATAATTAAAACTAAAAATCATCAAATCAATAATTCTGAAGAACTTACTACAAATAACACTCCAGAATATAATAAATCTAACGAATTGAATAGTTGCACAAGTGTTCAAAACACAAATCACAACAGATATAAAATGATTTCGGTCAAAGCTATATGTAAAGCCTTTGAAAAGCAACAGAATTCCAATGTTGATCATTTAAAACCAAAAGTAAGTAAGACAAGGAAAACGTGTGATTCGTTGAATAAAATCAAAACATTTGCATGTAACATGTGTGAAAAATCATTTTCTCGTCAACAATGTCTGAATATACATATTAAAAAACACGATAATCTTCATTTATATATGTGTAATGTTTGTGATAAAACCTTTGCTCTTCAATGGTATTTAACATCACATAAACGTATTCATACTGATCTCTTTAGCTGCGAACATTGTGGAAAATGCTTTAATGCTCCCAGTAAGTTGCAGAGGCATACACGTACTCATACAGGAGAAAGACCATTTAAATGTCCTGTCGAAAACTGCGGTAAATCTTTCTCCGATAAATGTAATCTTGCAGGGCATCAAATAACTCATACAAATGTGAGAAATTTCTGTTGTGATATCTGTAAACGTTCCTATAAAACTAAGAGTCAACTAAGAGAGCATCTGCAAGCGCATAGTGAAAGTCCCATATTCAAGTGCAAAATTTGTGATAAATCATATAAATGGAAAGCAAATTTAATTTTGCACAGAAAAAAACACAAAGAATAAAAGGCTTTATGAAAATCATTGTCCCTATTATAAAATAGTTTTTTTTAAATTCTTGTGAACATTAATGCCACTTAACATAATTAGAATTTATCTTTCAATGAGTGAAGATGAATCTAGTAGACCATCTAAAGTAGGAATTTCTAAACATTTTAACGTTCTATTTACCAGAAAATAAAAGGCACTCTGATAAGATAGAATCCATGTATAAAAATCGAGAGTTTATTATTCTTGCATGATCTAATAGAATAATTGTAATATCCTGATAAGAAATCTAGATACTAAGAGATAACAAAAGATTATTATTATTTATTCGTGACTAACAAGTTTTAACTTTTGATTCGTTCAACATAATTTCATATTTATAATAAAATAATTCACGAGCATAATAGCGTATAATTTACAAGAAAGAAGTTACCAGATACAACAAATTGGCGACGAGGATTAAAAGTGTTAGAATCTACAATGGACCCGGAACAATTTTCAAAATTTATGAAATCTCAAAAGGCTCTCATCGACGCATTGGTGACTCGAGTGGACACAATAGCGCAACAACAAGGACACCAAGTAATAAATACGGCAATTCTTCCTAATTTTGACAATTTCGACAACAAAAAAGAATCTTTTCGAATGTACAAACAACGCTTTGAAAATTATACAGAAATGAAAAACATTTCTGCAAACAAAGGATATTGTGCTAAGTTACTTCTAAATTCAATAGGCACAAAGAATTTTGATATAATTGCTGCTCTTGCTGCACCGAAGGAACCGAAAGATCTAACGTATGAAGAATTAATAAACTTACTAGAACAACACCTTTCTCCTAAGAAAAATGTATTGGTTGCACAACATCAATTTTTATCGAAATATCAATCAGAAAATCAATCAATTCCAGAGTTTGTTGCTGCTTTGAAAACAGGAATGGGGGATTGCGAATTTACATCACCATGCTCCTGTAATATATCAATCGCAGATACTTTTCTACGCGCCCAATTTATCCGGGGGTTAAGAGACAATAACATTCGTGAAAAACTGCTGCAATCAAAGTTCAAATTATTCAATGAAATAGCTGCAGAAGCCATTGCGCTCGAATCTTCGAAAATAGACTCCCAAGAATTGAGCCAAAAAGTTTCAACAAATCAATCCTATCTTTCAACCGCTATCAACAGAATTACAAATAAAAATGATAACCAGATCAAGAATCAAAATCAATCTCAACAGCTACAAAACAAACACAGATCACAGTCTCGTGGAAATAAAATTGAATTGATTATGCCAAACTTGGCATCCAAGGATTATGCTTGAGATGTGGTAAAACAATCACACCTCTAAGGATTGTCGATGCAATCAATCAAATCTGCATTGTACAAGTTGTAAAAACAGGACATTTAACAAAAGTATGTATCCGAACACTTTTGGGAAAGGAATCAAAATCGACATCAAGTTCAAATACTAATCACGTCAGTGAAGAAGAATCTATGATACAATACAGTACGTATCACATTGTAGATATCTACCAGAGTCAATCAACAGCTCAAGATGCTGATCGCTATTATACTTACGTTTATATAGAAGATATTCCAGTTAAATTTGAAATCGATTCCGGATCAGGTTATTCATTTTTACCCAGAGATCAATATAAAATGTTGAAGCTAAATACTCCACTTATTTCAACAACTACAGGATTTCGATCTTATACTCAAGACGTATTTTTACCTGATGGAAAAATTAATGTCAAAATAACTTTCAAAAATAAATCAATTCAAGATGATATTTATATAGTTCCAGAAAATTATCCTGCCCTGCTGGGACGAACATGGATTCGACGATTAGGAATCAAGTTAAATCAAGTTAATTCAATTCAAGAACTGTTAACTAATGCTAAAACATATCAACCGGATATTGACTCCGAATCAAAAGAAATATTAAACGATTTTGCAGACATTTTTGAAGAAAAATTGGTCGAGTTCCCAATTACCAAATCAAATTAAAACTACGTGAAGGTGCAAAGCCAGTATTTTATCGTGAGCGAGAAATACCCCTTTTCCTTAAGAGATGTTGTCGAAGCAGAATTAGAATCTCTTGAAAAGAGGGAATTATCTCCAAAACAGAATCGAGCGATTGGGGATCACCTCTTGTAGTCATTCCCAAATCTGATGGAGGAGTACGACTATGTGTGGATTACAAAATTGAGTTAACCAGAGGCTAGTCGACACCCACTACCCAGCCCGAAAAATTATCGATATTCTCAACAGTTTAAAAAACTCTCAGTACTTCTGTCGTTTGGATCTTTATAAAGCATACTTACACATTGAAGTAGACGAAGAATCCAGTCAAATTCAAACAATTTCAACCCATCGTGGAACTTTCAAAGTTAATCGACTTTCATTTGGTGTGAAAAATGGCCCAGCTGACTTCAACAATATACTTGATCAAATCATACGTGGACTTGATGGAGTCGAAAAATATTTTGACGATTTCCTCGTACACGGTGCTACTTTCAAAGAATGCAAGTTACATCTAATAGCACTATTAGAAAGATTTCGACGTTTTGACCTACATTTAAACAGACGCAAATGTATCTTGTTTACTCAACGCATCGAATTTTTGGGTCACGTAATCGAGCATAATAAAATTTCAAAATCGCCTGCAAAAGTAGAAGCCATATTACACATGCCAAGACCAAAATCAATCGACGAAGTACGAAGGTTTCTTGGAATGGTAACTTACTACTCCAGGTTTATTCCAGACGCATCTACCATCACTGCGCCACTGCGGGAACTGCTGCAGAAAAACGCAAAATTTAAATGGTCACAACATTGTGAAAAAGCATTCAAAAAACTTCAAGAAGAAATAACCAATGATCGAGTTCTGATGCCATTCGACACAGATTTACCCGTTCAACTAACATGCGACGCCAGCCCTGTCGGCATCGCAGGTATTTTGTCCCACGTTGTAGATGGACAAGAAAGACCAATAGCATTCGCTTCTCGTTCCCTTACTTCCGCAGAACGGAACTACTCTCAACTCGACAGAGAAGCATTGGCAATTGTGTATTTTGTCGACCATTTTCACCAGTATCTCTTCGGTCGATCATTTAAATTAATAACAGACAACAGACCATTAGTACACATATTTCATCAACATGCAAAGTTACCAGGAATGACTTCAGCACGCCTGCAGAGATATGCTGCATTTTTATCAGGTTTTGACTATCAAGTTATATTCAAGAAAGGTACAGAGAATTTAGACGCCGATTGTCTATCAAGAGCACCCATCAATATTCCAGTTCAACCAAATGCAATCCACAACGAGGTACATTCGCTTTGTAAAACTTCTATCATGCAACTCTCGACACTCACTTTAAACCATGAAACCGTTAGAAACGAAACACGAAAGGACGAAAATCTATCTAAAATTCTTGACGACCTGTTATTAAATGATTCAAATGGTCTTAATTATACCCTCGATAACGGAATCATATTCAAAGGACATAGAGTTGTAATACCACAAATATTACAGAATGCGGTTCTTCAAGAACTACACAGTACACACATAGGCATGACAAAAATGAAACAATTAGCCCGACGTTACATTTATTGGAAATCTATCGACTCAGATATTGAAAAATTAGTGCGCTCATGTCAAGGATGCGCAGCAACTCAAAATAGTCCTGCCAAGGCTCCTTTACATCCTTGGGCAGAACCGGAACACAACTGGCAACGCATACACATTGACTACGCTGGTCCTATGGATGGACACTATTTCTTAGTTATTATGGATGCAAAATCGAAATGGACAGAAGTTGTTTCATGCACATCAGCACCAACTTCACATTCAACACTCGAAATGCTCCAAGACGTTTTTGCGCGTAACGGGTTTCCAGATGTAATAGTATCTGATAATGCAACGATATTCACTAGCGATACGTTCACCGAATATTGCAAGAAAGCCGGTATTTTTCAAAAGTTTATCGCGCCTGGACATCCTGCTACAAACGGATTGGCGGAGCGGAACATACAAACCCTAAAAAATCGACTCGAAGCCATGGGGGATGAACAAAAGTCAATGAAAACAAAAGTACGTGAAATTCTTTTAAATACCGATCAACGCCACTTCAAAATGGAAAAACTCCAGCTGAACAATACTTAAACCGTCAAATTCGAATTCAACTAGACGCATTGAAACCACCAAAATTCCAGGAGTCGGCAAAACCAACTCAACCAGCCAGACAATTAAAGGTGGGAGATCGTGTACAAGCAAGATTCTACACCCCTAACAAAATACTATGGAAATTTGGCACGATAATTAAAAAGTTTGGTCAAATCCATTACCAAATAGAACTGGATAATGGATATAAATTAAAACGACATATAGATCAACTGCGTACCACAAGTGTGGGAAATGCCAAACAGACGTCCTCTACAATACCTACCAGAACACCTCTTCACAACCAAAAGACTGTTATTTTCGAAGGCATCGACCAACAAGAGTCAAACCCAAATATGTCAGCTCACACAAGAGCTAATTTGGAAGATTTTGTTGAAGTGCAAGTGCCAACAAACATTACATCTCCTGGTTCCAAAGAGCAACCCAGTCGGCCCGTTCGAGTACGCAAAACACCCGCGTATTTGAGCGATTACAGTGTATTTATTTAGCGTGGGAGATTGTAATATCCTGATAAGAATCTAGATACTAAGAGATAACAAAAGATTATTATTATTTATTCGTGACTAACAAGTTTTAACTTTTGATTCGTTCAACATAATTTCATATTTATAATAAAATAATTCACGAGCATAATAGCGTATAATTTACAAGAAAGAAGTTACCAGATACAACAATAATATATTTTGTTTATACGAAATTTATTAGTATACGAAATACATAATAGTTAATTGATATAAAATAAAGTTGAACTTTATATATTTATTGGTAGGGGTCTTATGACTAGTCACCACTCTCTTCTATGTTTCAGTTCGGTCTCAGTCATATTTCTGATTATTATTGCAGTTTATATTTTTTTTCTTCTGGGTATTAACCGTTTTCCTTTTTATTTACAAAATTATTGAATGTTTCGAGCACCCGTTTGATCCATATCTTTAGAAACTATTTATGTTCATCTAATCTTTTTGATGGAGATTCTAATTGATTAACTGCAGAATTCGTAATTTGTTCGTTTACTGCGTTGTTTGCCAGTCGTTTTTAAGCTCAATAATGAGATTTCGCCTTTTATTATAATGTCAAATCAAATAATCCTAATTATATTTTGAAAACATAGGCAAGTGCATTAACAAGTTTCCTTCTTATTAAAAAAAAACTCCGTTTATAGAAAGAAATGTAACTCAAGCAAATGCTTTAGTAAATTACTTCTATGAAATGTAATTGGTAGGTCTATTGGACCCACACGGTAGTTCGTGGACACATTTTTTAGCAACATTTGATTAGTAAATAGAAACTTATTTATTCTGAAACAAACAGGGCATTGATCAATTTAAATAGAAAAGCGCACTTTATTTAGGTGGAATATATATTCCATAGTTCTCTATGTGGGTCCATGGCACCCAGACGGTTGAGCAAAGATTACCAATAGGGCCACATTGAAGTACTGAAATTGTTAAATGGGCTGGATTAATAAAATATATATCTAAAAATTATTATAAATTTTACATATTTAGATTTATTTTATATACTATGTTATAATATCTGTAATACTTTTAAAAGCGTCAGTGGACTGAATTCGCCCCGTAAACCGTAGTTTAGAATCCTAGTCTAAGGTAATACAATTCATTTTTATATGATTGATATACCATGTTGTAGTACTTCATAGCACAATATTGTACCATGAATATTCGGTGCCTTTTTTAATCAATTATAAAACGATAAAATTTATGGACAATAAATTATATTCACAAGTTGATTATCTCAATATAGATTTTGTCCCCTTAGAAGTTAGTTGTAAGTTTGAAAAAGATAACTTCTTCTGATTTTATTAACCCTCCGCCAAAACATTACTAAAATAAACCAAATGTTTCCAGTTAGGTATATCTGTATGATTTCTAAAACCAATTTTTATTTATGTCAGAATAAAGGAAATTTACAATTGAAAATAAATTAAACTTTCATAATAATTCTTAACTTTTTCCAAAGCTTGTAGAGTCGGCTGTACTACAGTAAACCCTGTCTTAACAGACACCTCTGATAAACAGACTCCTCCATAGAGCGAACAGTTCTCTTTACACGGTCTGAGATTCCTATATTTATTTTAAATGAGAGGTCATTTAGATTAAACACACAAACATGTTATATTATTGCTGTCCGCTTATAAGAGTTCACTGTTATTAATTAAGTGTTAAAAAAAATTACCAAAGATATGTCAGGGTATTAACAATAACTGAATATTATACTGTTAAAGTTAAATTTAGAAATGTACCTATACTCACTTTATACCAAAGATAGAAATAAATAATATGTAATACTTCTTGTTTTATTTTCTCCAACAAATTATAAGTAGCATTAAAATAATGGGAAGACTTAAAGGTGTTAAATAAAAAACGGTCGTTAGATCAAAACATTTGGATTAAATCTCATAATTGATCAAAATATTTTACAAAATGTTTACAACATATAGTATGTATTTTCAAATAAATTATAGATCAATTATTAACATCTTATATTATAAACCATAGAACTGATTTTAATTTAAAGCGTCTATTAAGTACACACTGTAAAAAGTAATTGTACATATTTACTGGGTGGAATGGTTTCTATTATCGTCGATAAATTGTGCAATAAACTGGGACTTTTCTATTTAAATACAGTGTCGATCAACAGCTAAAACAATTAATCAATTACAATTACTCAAACAATGCTCTTTTTTATAATTGCTAGCACGAGTGCAAATATAAAGAAGTTCTAATTTTAAAATTATGTACGAAAACCATACATCGAAAAGATACACAAAACCTAAGTTTAGGTACAACTAATTTGAATACATTTTGTTTTGGTTTTCTCTTTTTTGCAAAATTGTAAAAATTTGTACATATTATTTGTTACAAATGTAATACTCGCGCATTTTATGATAAAACTTAAACATAGTGTTATGTTACGATTTACTAAAAACTTCTAACAATTAATTGATAAAGTGTACGTTCAGAAATAAAAAAGGAACAGTTCCATTTAATGAAAAGTTTTGTCTGTAATTCTAAATTCAATTTTCTTTTCTTTAACTACTTCAATCATTCTTATTATATAAGTTTTAAAGCCGTAATTGATCCCTTATATATTTCTCCTTTTAATAATAACCAACCCTTAAAACAAAACTTTTCAATATTATAACAGTTTTAAAAGACAACAAAACAAAGACGGTCAATACATAAATTACGAAAAAAGGTAACTCAAGTACTTGGTGCATTCAGCATTATTCACCAACTTTGAGTTTTTCCAAGTCGGAAACAACTTCTACTTCCGGTATACTAATTTTACTCAAATCCACATCCTTGTTGTTTTCTGCAATGATACTTTCAAGAGATTTTGCTTTCTTTAGTTGTATTACATCATCAGAAATTGACTCGGTTACTGTATCTTCTAGGACTCCTCTTACTAAGCCGAAGGTGTCGGTGATATCATTATTTTCAGATTTTGTACGATGTCTCTCTTCGCGCCTCGATATATAATATGGTTTGTAACGAACGTGAGGTGTGGTAGGTCTTAATTGAAAACCAATGGAGACGTTGCTCACATATCGAGTGTTTATAGTTAGCATATTATAAATAGGTTTTTGCTGCATTTCTTTCAGGTACTCTTGTCGAGAATTTGTATAAGAAGCTAGCATACCTAACTCATGAAGGGCACTGTCTAATTCGTTAAGACGAGGAGCAGTCGGTAACTAGTAAAATGGAAATGAATTTTAGAAAAAAATTTTACTGCATGCATACCATGTATTATCAATTAAAATCACAGAAGCACATTTTATATAAAAACGAACACACCTAATCTTAATCTTAACCTACTATTAAATCCATTTAAGAAAAATTTGGTACAACGCACGAGTAAAATAAACTTACCTCGATTTCTAGATCATCACATTGCATTTTGTTTGTTTTTGTACTAAATTTATAATAAATACAGATACTGTTTACATTCAACGTCCTTCCAGCTGGATGTATAAAAACATTCGATTGGTTTCTATTTTAGTACAGAATACACAAGTGCAGAAAGAGAGATAAGCTTATGGACTTTAGCACGATGTGGAAAAGGAAGCCTAAATGTCAGTCCCTAATTACACGCAAGAATTTTTAAACGGTGTCAATTACAAGAGAGAATATCGTCCACGTAGTATATACAGTATGGATTAAAATTAAGAATACACCCTTAAACTAGCGGCCGCCAAAATTGAAAACGACGCGCAGTGATTTGGATGACCAGGTCAGAAGGAATAAAACAGGGCGATAGCCTTAGATCACTACTATTTAGTGATGGACAAAATGTTATTAAACACAAGAGCAAAAACACAAAATCTGCTATCGCAAATAGGACAATACCAACTAAGGCCAATCAAAGTAGACAGTCTGATGTATGCAGACGATATGATACTCATAGCAGACACTCACAATAAAATGAAGAAACTGGTTAAAATATGGAATTAAAAAAAATAGAGCACATGCGAATGGAAATAAATACAAACAAAAAAAATGATGATTATAAATAACAAAAAAACCGAGATGGAAAGAAACATATAAATAAAAAGAAATACAATAGAAGTAGTAACAGCAATAGAATATCTTCACTCAGTAATAACAGACAATGAACGAATGGAAGTCGACATAGTACAAAGAATGAAAAAAAAGAAGAACATATACTATGCAATAAACAAACCGATATTACCAGAACAAGAAATACACAAGCAAGTGAAATTGAATGTATACAACAAAATAGCAAGACCAACCCTAACAGATATGAAGGCATGGACCATAAAAAAATGCATGAAAGTAAACTTAATGCAGCAGAACTGCAGATCTTAAAAAGATTGGAGAAAAAACTAAATGGGACAAAGTGACGAATGAAAGAATTAGACATGCTTTAAAAAAAGAAGGAATAATATATTTTATAGAAAGAAAGCAACTTAGTTGGTTTGGCCATATAATAAGAAAAAACGATCAATCGTTGATAAAAAAACCACAGAGACAACAGGTGGAGGAAAAAAGCAAAGGGGTAGACTCAGAAAACATTGGATATAAGGGATCGAAGAAATTGACATCAAGAGAGGTAAAACATTTGTAGGTATGAAAGGAATGGTAAAAAATCCGGAAGAGTGGAAAGACTGGATCTCACTTTCGACACCCTGTAAGGGTATAAGAAAAAGAAAGAAAGAAAGAAGAGGCTGCAAAAAACATTTTTTCGAAAATGTTTTATGAGCGAATGAGAGTTCTTCATCTATCTTTAATGTTAATTTTTGTATTGGGTTTAATGGGTGAAAATTAAGTAGATTATTTTAAAATAATATTTATAACGATTTAAAATTTCATTTGATTTTTTGTTTGCAAATAGATACTTCTTTTCAATTTGCAGTAACAACAAAATTTATAACGCATCTCGCATTTCCAATGTTTGTCAATCCAATATAGGGGAAATTAAGGCAAAACGGGACACTTAAGGACAAAACCTCATATAAAATTAACCAATGACTTTATTTACGAAACTCTTAACGAATTAACACGGATTGGTTACTCTACCATATCTATTAATTAGCCATTAATTAAATCACAGTAATAACATGATATTGAATGATTTCGTTCTGTCCGCATGTGAAGGTAAAATTGACCACATCTGAAGGCAAAAAGGACCTAAGATTCACATCTTTCTACAAATGAGTGTAGCGTCTTCGTCTTTCGTCAACACCGGCGCAATTACAGTAAGTCCACAGTTGACATATGACACTGTTCGTGGGACTCTGTATACAGGTGTGATCAATAAAAACACCGAACATGAGCTTCTTCTTCTGACGAATCCCTCTCTTTTTTCTAGGTTACATTTTATTAAATTGTTATACCTCTTCACCAAATAAAGGTACAAAACAGAAACCAAATTTATAGGGAAAAATTCAACTATTAATACAAAATTAAAAAAAACGCAAATTGACATACACGAAATATGAAATAAAGCAACAAATATAATATACATATGTATATACATAAATATTTAAACAGCTAAATAATGATATCTCTATGTTACAAACAAATTACAAAATACATCTTTACTTATATCCTAGTAAAAAATGTTCCTAAGCCCACAGCAGGTAGGTACATATAACAAACGTTTAAGCACACACACTAAAATTTATTCAAATATAATCCACAAAGATCTAGGTATACAGACACATGCGCACCTACAGCAATTTGCATTACGTTAAGAGCATTTTCTTAGTGCCCACTGACTTTTAAAAAACGCTGAACTATTTTAGTGCGTTGCAAAAAAATAATACACGAGTTAAAAACAGAAAATCGCCACATTTTACCTTAAAAAAATTAAATAAAATTATTCTCAAACATTTTCTCTACACGACATATAATTGGCAAAATCTGCCACCCTATTAGCGTATCCATATTCATTATCGTACCATGCCACTAATTTAACGAAACATTTATTTAAAGGTATCCCAGCTTTTGCATCAAAAATACAAGACCTCTTGTCACCTATGACATCTGATGATACAATGTCGTCGTCGGTGTAACCAAGAATATCTTTTAGATAACCATCTGCGGCCTGCTTTATCCTATTTTTAATTTGTTCATAAGTAGCTTCTTTTCCTAATCTGAAGAAGTTATTAATTCTTTCGTGGTAGAGCAAAATATTGTATTACTAACTTAACCGTCAAATCGACCACAGATCCTGTTGGCACAGGAACCCTCATCGCCATACCAGTCAATTTCCCACTTAAGCCAGGTATGATTTTAGAAATAGATTTTGCAGCACCGGTAGAGCTCGGTATAATATTTTGATTAGCTCCCCTTCCATCGCGCCAGTTTTTCCCCGAAGCACCATCCACCGTTTTTTGAGTGGCCGTATAAGCGTGAATGGTCGTCATAATGCCTTCCACGATTACAAAGTTATCATGAACTACTTTGGCCAAAGGAGCCAAGCAGTTGGTCGTACAACTGGCGGTGGACACGATTTGCATGTCGGTGTCGTAACAATCGTGGTTAACTCCGATCACAAATTCTGGAGCATCCGAAGATGGTGCCGTAATGATTATCTTCTTAACCCCTCCGTGTAAATGTAACTAAAAAATTTCTGCGTTTTAACAAATCGAAATCATGGATAAAAGCGTTCATACAGAAGCCTTTTCGCAAGAAGTAAAAAGGCCCGTGGCCTCGATCACATAATCGACGGAATTTTTTTCCCATGGTATTTTTTTAGGATCTTTTTCTTGAGACGTTTCTATTTGCAACCCTAAAATTAGTATAAATACATAAAAGATGGAAAGAAAAATTGTAGTTTTGCTACCGTTAACCATAAGGCAATTTCCTAAGGTTCTAACTTCTCCAGGATATCTTCCGTAAGTGGAATCGTAGCGAAATAGATAGGCCATGTGCTCTGGGCCTATGAACGGGTCGTTGATTGCCACCACCTGCGAAGTCGGATCGATGCTGCATTTCTGAATATAAATAAGAATAATTCACTATTTAAATAATGGTTATTGAATATTCCACCTCTAACCCTTTTTCTATGCAAGATTTAAGTACCATTCTGCCAACTCTGCCAAAGCCATTTATGCCCAGTCTTACCATTCTTGAGTCTAAATTGACGACCAAAGACTTTAACATTTATAAAATGTCAAATATTGTTTGTGGAACATACTTGGATATTGCTTTAAAGAGCGTTCATGGCTTTTTAAAATTTTTGACGTTAGTAATGGCAGAGCCCAAAATTCCAAATTTCTTTAAATTCTTGTTTGCTGCTCTTTCTGGGTAAGTGGTACTTAATTTAATTTGCTTGAAGGCGGCTACTAGTCGAGCTGTTACGTGCCTAATTTTTTGAAGGTTACATAAAGAAGAATTAGTTTCTAAAGAGTTAATACAATGGTGAATTTATAACAATGGAAAATACATAAAATGGAAATTGTGGTGACTACTTGTTATTGAGAAATGGGAAAGTGGTCGAATAGTTTTTTGATTTATTTTACAAATTTTTTTATTGAACTTCAGTTAGTTACTGTTTCCGTAATAAAAGACAAATCAACTTCATAATTAACGTAAAGATGACTGTTGAAGAAGTTGATTTACATTTTCTTAACAAGAGATATAAATATTTCAAATTTGATTTTTGTCATTTCTTCAATACAGTCGAACTTCCATAAGTCGAACGCCGATAAGACGAATTTTAGATAGCTCGAACTCGAACCTGTTTCTCTAAGATTTGCCTATCTCAACATTAATATTTTTATGTCAATAAATCGAATTTTTATAAATCGAATTATTTAATAAGTCGAAGCGTTTTACAATTCTTTAAATTCAAGTTTCCATTAGTAAATAGGTCGATGACTCGAAGTTAAATTTTACAACTTTTCTAAAAATTACGCTACCTGAGAGAGGATTAAGGACGGGTGCGGTTCGGTGTTTTTGCTGCTTAAAAGGTATATTCTATGAAAAGGTTTTATACTATAAGCTGTTTTGACGGCGGCACTTCAATTGGATTTAAAAACTAATTTATGTTTAGACGTGAAAAGGTAACAGACAGATAGACAGACAGGCAGAGTTACTTTCGCTTTTATAATATTAGTTAGGATAATTAATTTTTTTTGAAAATAAGTTAAGTATTGTGAATCGTGCTTAATGTGAAGTGTGCACATTCGAGCTCAAAGTGGCACATTCCGATCTGGAATGAAGCGCGCCGCCCGCGTCGCGCTTCATTTGCTTCCCTCGCCCGGAAATGTGCCACTTTTCGCTCGAACGTGCACATCCTCGTATTTATTGATTTGCCTTAATTAATCTTTTCACTTTCAAATCAAAAAATTAAAAGTAAATATGAATTTTATGTTTAAGAAACGTATTTGACATAGTAATGAGTGGAAGTGGGTAAAAAGATACGAGAATTTAATAGATGCGAGTGAGAGAAAACGATTCAATTATTTATTTAATTTTTGAATAATTTATTAGCCTAAATTTTGTGAATGGTGCTTAAAATTGAGTGTGCACATTCGAGCTCAAAGTGGCACATTCCGATCTCGGAAAAATGAAGCGCGCCGCTCCGCGTCGCGCTTCATTTGCTTCCCTCGCTCGGAAATGTGCCACTTTTCGCTCGAACGTGCACAGCCTCGTATTTATTGATTTGCCTTAATTAATGTTTTCACTTTCAAATCAAAAAATTAAAAGTAAATATGAATTTTATGTTCAAGAAACGTATTTAACATAGTAATGAGTGGAAGTGGGCGAAAAGATACGAGAATTTAGTAGATGCGAGTGAGAGAACACGATTAAATTATTTATTTAATTTTTTAATAATTTATTAGCCTAAATTTTGTGAATGGTGCTTAAAATCGAGTGTGCACATTCGAGCTCAAAGTGGCACATTCCGATCTCGGAAATGTGCCACTTTTCGCTCGAATGTGCACATCCTGGTATTTATTTACATTTAATTTAGTTATGCCAAGAAGTATAACTTCTCACGGGCGTGCATAAGTACACGCACCTTTCTTTATCATTTAATAATTGTAAATAATATGAAAATTTTCAGCTTAACCACTTTAATAAATTTTATGTACAGTTAACTTTAATAACTCCACAACTCGAATTCTTTGATAACTCAAGTTGGAAAGTGTTTCTCGACAATTTGCCTATTTCAAAAAGGTAGAATTGAAACTATTCTAATATAACTATGGTTACGAAGTGATTAACCTTTCTGATTGGTCAATTAGCTAACGACCATAATGGTGTATCAAAAATGAGCCAATCACTGTGACTTATTTAAAGCGGGATTTTTAAAGTATGCTTTAAACCACTTACAGTTCTAATTACGTTATATAAAATACCATTTCACCTAAAAGATATATAGATACACAAATATATATTTAAGTTTTAAGCTTTTTTAATAACTCGAATTATTGATAATTTGATTAATTTTGGTGTCCCTTCGACTTCGACTTATCGAGGTTCGACTGTATTTATTTTACCATCAATGATGAAGTTAAATAAAACTCTTCATATTGAAGATCTACTTAGCAATATACCTAAGTATTCCCCTCATGCGATCGAAATTCTCGTAACGATCTAACATTGTAGCCGCCTCAACAAAGAAGTTTCGCTTCAATGATAAAGACAAACACAAATTAATGAGAAAAAGTATTTGGTACATAACATAATCAAAAACAATAATTTCTTTGTTACAGAATCGGAGCAACGTTAGTATGCTATCCTTTAGACTTGGTAAAACACAAATGCAAGTACTTGGCCGAAGTAGCAAGGAAGGTCAAAAAACATCGCTTGAATTAGCCCAACACATTGTCAATAGTCAGGGCGTTCGTGGGTTGTACGTGGGATTAACGGCCAGTATTGTAAGACAAGCAACGTACACAGGAACTCGATTGGGCGTCTTTAACAGCCTCATGGAATACTTCTCGGAGTACCAAAGACTTGGAAATTTTTTTTTAAGACTGATTTAGTTTTCTTATTTAGAAATGGAGCTCCGCCAGGCCTTCTCACTAAAACCGCTTGCGGAATGGTTGCTGGCACTCTGGGTGGAATAGCGGGTCTTCCGCCGGACGTTGCTTTAACTAGAATGGCAGTGGATTCATTATATCCGCCTGAGCAAAGACGAAATTACACACACGTTTTTAACGCTTTTGGTAGAATCGTGAAAGAGGAAGGCGCTAGTGCACTTTTTCGTGGATTGGATGCTGTTATTGTAAGAGCGATAGTAGTAAATATTGCACAGCTTGTTAGTTATGCACAAGCTAAAGAATTTCTTATATCTTATAGTAAGTGTTATTTGATTTTTTCTAAAACATTTAAAATATTAATTTTTTAACATAATTCTCAAGTACACGGTCTAAAGTGAAAAAATCGAGGGGGTTGTCTAATATCCAGAAGAATTTAGACCTTTCGTAGTTCCATTCTCATTTTTTTTCTGAGTAGATCTGGAATAAACAACTTTAAACCATCTCTTCTCAACTCCAATTAAACCTCTTTGTAGATATAATGAAAGACAACGCCTGGTGTCACGTTGCTTGCAGTGTAATTTCGGCATTTGTAGCAACCACTTTGGTACTTCCACCGACGTTGCAAAAACAAGGCAATGGGGCTTTTGAGGGACTGTTTAAGGTGCACCCGTTATAATTACTGTATTTACAGAATGCAAAATATGAGAATAGTGAATGGAGTACCGGAATACACAGGACTGTTGGATGTTTGGTCAAAAGTTGTTAAAACCGATGGCATCGTAGGATTATGGAAAGGGTTCACGCCGTTGCTTCTAAGAAACGGTCCACAATTTGTAGTGTTATTTGTCATATATGAAAACTTGTCACAAATGTACAAAGATTCCATTCTCAAAAGTCAAAAATTAAATTAAACGTTGTAACTGTCTAACCCATATTTTTTGTAATTATATATGGGTAGATATAAAATTTGATTACTAGTTATATTTGTAAAGATAGGCACTACTTAAGTTTATTACAAATACATTTAGAGTATAGAAATAACATAATTTCACATACAATGCTAAACGTAACTAATTAATGCATAAATTCGACATTTAAAAAAAAATGTAATTTACAAAGATAAGAACTTTTTAAAAGTCATATTTAATCTTGTATCGATTTGTACAATAAAAATACTTAACAAATTAAACAAAAACAATGTCCATTATACCACAAAAACGAAACCAAAAATTTCAAATCAAAAAATACAAAAATATTTGAGTGTTCATGCAAATACTATTGTATTATAATGTATTGAAGTTAAAAAACAAGTTTAATTCTAACTAGCTTATGAGATAAATAGAATACTATCGATGTAAATTACATATCCATTTGGAATTGTTCATCGTCTACAATGCCATTAGTGTGCTTATGGTTTTGATTATTATTTTGGTAACGATTAGCAGGCCGTTTTTCCATCTTCGTATTTTTTGGAGAACTGCCCTTCATTATTTGGTTGGGAATGTCCCACTTTGGTGGCGTCTTTGAAATAGGAGAATTGCGGAGATTCATCAACACTGATTTCTCATAAACAATGCGTGTACCTAAAAAGAAAATGAAACGTTTTAGTACGTTCTACAAATATAATTTAAACGCACACACACATACACACGTCTTCATAAGATTTAATGAATTTCAGGAAATTATCAGAAGGTCGTGATACTTTTTAATTGCATTATGTAACTAATTATGTATGTACGTAGATAAAATTTATTACAAATATATTCGAGATTGTAGTAGTTTATTAACTTTTTGGATGACACGTGTTCTATTTTTTGTTCAAATTAATTATAAGTTAATTGTCTACGGAGGGTTCTATTTCTATTGTAATATTTGACAAATGCGAATTGTATTTATCAACATATTAAAATACAGTAAATTCTTATGTGCCACACCAGATAGTAATCTGGGTACATAAATATAAATGAAATACTAATTGCAATACTCTGTCCGCCAAGAAATAGGCGTCTGATTTGTGATTGTTTTCTTGTCCATAAATAAGGGTCTATTTTTTCTGAAATATTTTAAGACAGACAATTTTAGTTAAAGCATTAAAAAAAATAATTAACTCTATTAGTATTAGAGTTGGACTACACTATATGAATTTTTGTCAGAAAGTCTATGTCAAAGTTAATAAAAAATGGAAGCTTTTTACGAGGGGATCCGTCAGTTATTACTGACCCATCATTTAATGAATCTTTTCTTCAGTGCCAAACCCTGATTTTAGTTTTCTTTCATACATTTATATGGACAGTGAATCAATATTTAGCTTAACGTTCTTACTGAACTCTCACAATGAATAGTAGAGAGTCATATACCAGGTGTTTCATTTAAAGTGCCACAAGTTTAATTCCTAATATAATAAAAATTTCAAAAAAAGTACAAGTATAGAAGTTTTTTTAATTTATGCAATCTATTTACTGGCATAAATACAACTTTTGTAGTACTTCCGGTTTAACTTTATTTTAAATAGAAGATGATTATTATTTTTTTATAATTGGATGGGGCTTTCCAAAAATGTATAACAAGGTACCATTTGAAAAATAATTTCAAAATTTTTTTGTTTATTTTGTGATTTAGTATTTCAGTCAAGTATCATGCGCATAAGTAATAAAGTAATAAAAGTATAAAAGTTTATTTAATTTATTATGTGCTTTTTTTGCAATTTTAATTTCTTCAAGAATTTTAATCTTATGGCACTTTACTGAAACACTCCCATAATTTGAAATATATATTTTTTTAAATTATTTATTAATCAAATGGTTACTTGTCATAGATTTTTCGAAAACCCTCGACGAGATCTATCCAATTATCTAAAAAAATTAATACCGTTCTATTTAAGATAAGAAAGTGAGCACGGTTATCGGTTAAATCGAAAGTAGGGCAAAATTTATATTTACGCTAGTAAATAGGTTATATAAATTTATGAAACTTTTAATCTTGTACTTTTTTTGAAACTTATTATTTTAGGAGTTATAATCTCATGACACTTTAAATGAAACACCTAGTATTTAGAGCCAAATTAGGTTTCTTCTAATAATTTGCAGCCAAAAATTGCTTGAACTGTTAATTTTAAAGCCAAACCTAAATTTCAAAGTTCCTTCTGAAAATACATAGTTGTCACTTTTCGTTTACAAACAAGGCAAATAAATTAAATTTATTTACGACTTAATATCACTTCAATTGTAAAATCTAAAAAAAATACTTGTCAATATTAAAAACATGCGTTTCATAATCTATACTATTATTATCTATATAAATAAAACGATAGCTAGGCGTGCCGATGTGCGCGTATCAGACAAAAACTACTGGATAGACTTTGCTCAATTTTTTTTACTTTTGTTCCTTAAACGTATGGTTTTTATCTCTAATAAAAATTATTACAATATTTCTATTTGATGTCAAGTTATTAAAGTTTTCATAGACGTAAGGGATAAACGTTGCGGTGCGCATCCGCGGGAGAAGAAGAAAGTTTCTACTTCTTCAAATAAAATATATTGTTATTATAGTAAACCGCGGACGAAGTCACGGACATTCAGCTAGTCATTCATAAATCACAAATCGAACATTTAGTTAAACAGACAGTTACCCGCTGGGTCATCAAACCTTATTTTTGATTTTTTAATTAAACTACCCTCGAAAAAATATTTTTATACAATTTTATAACAATGACATTTAATGTAGAGAAATTAATGCTCATAAAGAATCATCAATTCATTTTATGAAAAAAAAATGATTATATAGTTTTCAAGAGAAAAAATGTTAAAAAAGCATTTTTCTATGTTATTTAAATGGTAAATCTATAAGTTCCATGAGAGAACTCTTAAAGTTAGAATTAAGGGCTGAGATTTGAAAAGAATTATTATTTCGACGTATTCGGCATTATTTTCATGCGAGAGTGAAAAAAACTATCGATGTTTTTGGAACACCCTAATAATCATACTAATATTATCCGAAATTGTGTTTGTTGGTTTGTCAGTGTTGCCCTTCTTTCACGCAGCATCGAATCCACGTGTTTTTTGCATAGGGATGGTTTATGGGCCGAAGAGTGATATAGGCTACTTTTTGTCCCTAAAAAATGAACGGTTCCTGTGGTACTAAAACTTTGCCCACATGAACGAAGCCGCGGCTAAAAGCTAGTAAGTCTTATAATTCGGAAATGAGCAATAATTAACAAATAAAGAGCTTTTTCAAAACTAATATTTTTCATAAATTGCAATATAATTTGCCTTAAAAATAATACATAAAAAAAACTTTTGCAATATTATTTTAACACATATTAATCCGGAAGTATTACTTTGTAAATTTTAATTATACACAACTAATTTAAGAAAATTGGAATAATAAGTTATATAAAAAAAATAAAAATAGAAGTTTATATAAAAAGGTATCGTCAGCCAAGTATTTATAAGCGTAAGTAAAATATTTATTTCAGCGAAAATAGTCGTTTGGTATTGTTGTTTATGTCTAGAATTAGCTTTTAGGTCATCAGATGCCCGTAACAATCTCGAAAGTTGCTGCTGAATAAATAAATAAATACGTATTATTTAATAAAAGAATACAAAACAGTACTAACCGCGATTATTATTTTATCTAATCTTACAAGAGTTAACTACGCACTTTAAGCTCTTTTTAACAAACACACAAATCGGATGATTCAGATTCAGCAGATGTCTTCTTAAACGCATCGGGTTTAATTTCAAGGTCTTTGTTTTTTATTCGGCACGTGTTATGTATTCGTTGACTCTTAGAATATTCTAATTCACTATTTTGCATAATTATTTCGACACGGTATAACGAACTTCGTCGTTTACATTTTCGGACATATCGAAAATTCCATCGCGCTCAATATTTAAGTGTATCATCTTCAGATTAACTAAACGTTCCATATTTCGATGAATAACAAATAAATATTTTTAACAATTACTCACCTTTATCGCTTTTTTGTAAAAGAATTTAGAAATAGCGAAAGATAAAAAAAGTCAAAAGGCTACACAACCAACTAATTTTTTTTTTCAAAATCCAGATAACGAATTTTTTACGCTAAACCAATGAAAATTAATCCGTCTTATCATAAAATTTAATACATACTTCATAATTCTGATAACACAATCGGCTTGTTAAATTAAAATTAATTATTAAAATAAAATACAAACAATCATTAATATTATATTGAGGTTTTTTTTTTAAATTTAAATGCACCCCTAAGTCAAAAATATAAAACCTAAAACTTTGGGTATTATTTTAAAATACCGGGTGTTTCATTTAAAGTGCCACTAGCTTATAACTCCTAAATTAATAAAACTTTAAAAAAATGTACAAGTATAAAACTTGATCTATGCACTTTCTTATTTTAAATAGAAAGGTATCAATTTTTTTGGTTAATTATCCAAAAAAATAGTTAGTTCCAAAAAAATAAAACACTACAATTGGAAATAAAAATTTATTTTTTTTTAAATTATTTTTTGATCAAATGATAACTTGTTATACATTTTTGGAAAGCTCTCAACAAACTCTATTCAATTATAAAAAAAACACTCTTCTATTTAATATAAGGAAGTTGACACCGTTTTCGGTGAAACCAAAAGTAATACAAAATTTATAGTTATCCCAGTACAGAGATTATATAAATTAAAAAAACATTTATATTTGTACTTTTTGGAGAATTTTTATTATATTAAGAATTATAAGCTTGTAGCACTTTAAATGAAACACCCGGTATGTAACTCGTAGCACTTTAAATGACACACCTGGTATGTACTGAGTTTTTATTGTAATTATCTAAACATGATTACTATTTTAAATAAAAAAAATTATACAGCACTACCGCCTGCATGTTACGAGGATATGAAGGCTTCGTAAAATCATGAGGGGCAGTATAAAAATTAATTTTGGTTGTGCCTTGAGTCACGGCATTAGCGTGAAAATTTGTAAATATGTGTGTAAAAGTAGATAAAACTTATAATCTAGAATAGTACATTGTGCCCCAAGGGAGAAAAGTACTACCTTTTCTCCCGCGTGTAAAATTGCCTCTCGAGCCGAAGGCGAGGGTGGCAAAGACGCGGGAGGAGATGTAGTACTTTTCTCCCGTGTTGCACATACTATTTTTTCTCCTACCTAGACCGAAAGTTCGGACTTTGTTCCTTGTCAAGCGGGAACAAAGTCGCTTTTCATTTATCCGTTGCGAGGAAAAAAAGAGCTACTTTTTTCCCGCTTGGCGGGGAGAGAAGTCCGCACTTTCGGCGTAGGTAGGAGAAAAAAGTTTTATTGAGATGAAAATTTTCATTAGCCAGAAATAATTTTTTTGGGTTTTAGCGTTGAGCAAAGATCAGAATTTTTTTATTTTGACATTTGACATTTCATTTAACCTACAAATTTATTTGACAACAAACAGATGTTGTATGTAAATATATGTGCGTTGCTATGGCAATGAAAATTATTTAGCTTGTAAAAGTTCAATTTCAAAACTTAGTTTTAAACTTAATATAAGAAATCTTAAAATATACTTCTAAAACTAAGATTGTTATGATATACAAAAGCACAGTGTAAAATTATATTTCGGCCTCAATGGAAAATAATTTTTTTTGGACGAATTGTTAAGTAACTACGTAATCGATAATTTTTCTTTTAAAAACCTTTCTGTAATAATTTTGTTTTCAGATTTAACTTTCTAATCATTGATTTAGTATTAATAATTTGAGTGGCCCCGTAGTTGGCCCTCACATCTACCAAATTGCAAAATTTCGAAGTTGCAAATGTTTATTGAAGCTGTTGAAAATGATCTTAGGCATTCTCCGTGAATAATTCAGAAACATTGTAAGACAGCTCGACAAATAGCCAGACAGATAATTATTTCTGATTGACCTATAAACGGATTAAAAATTTTCATTCAAAAATTATCGCTCGATACAAGCATTTGCGAATTAATTTCACAGTTAATGCATACATAATTCACATTTTTGTAATTAAATAATGACCTTGTACTCTTTTAAGCGCTATCGAATTAAATGTTTTCAAAATTAACAATATGCCAACTTTGTTGTTTTGAAGAAATTTATTATCATAGGAGTACATACATAACTATGCAAATCTCTCGTTTGCATGCTTATTAATTAGTTTTTAATAAAATTAAATCGGGATTGACGTTTGAAGTTTCACGATGAGTTATTCGCAAAATTGAGTACAATGATTAACGAATAAGAATCAATATTCGAAATAATTTTATTTAAATTTATTTTATCAAAATAATTCATATATGGTATACAGTTAAATTTCGACATATAATTACATACATACAAGGTCTGTTCAGAAAATAATGGAACATTGTAAATTACGCGCCAACAGAGATATTTTACTAAATTGATATGCGATTGGTAGCAATGTCTTGCCTATAACCTCCCTTATAATCATATGTTGTTGGATTGTTTTCGTGATTTTGTTATTTAAGTGCAACGTATTTATGGTAAGTGTTATTGGCAATTTTTTAAATGTGGAATTTTCTGGAGCAACATTTTGCGTGGAACTGAGTAAAACTTTCACAGAAACGTTTCGACTTTAGAAAAAAAATTGCGAAAAGAGACCAGAGTTGTGATGACATATCACGAAATGCGCCCGTACGCTCAGCTTTATAATTTCGTCAGTTTTGTGCCAAAAATCAGATGACTATCCTCCCGTAGACTTCTTACTTGTCACACCTGACTCATTGCAATTTTTTTTAATTTCTGTAATTAAAATCAGTGCCGAAAAGACGCCGTTTTCAGTGTATTGGTGATATAAAAGCAAATTCGTGCCAGATCTTAAAGAGAATCTCAAATGAATCTATATAGGACTGTTTCGCGAAATGGAAACACCGCTGGGAAAAGTTAGCCAATAAGGGAAGGAGAGTACTTTAAAGGGGAAGAGAACCAAGAATCTTTAAAATTACTAAAAATGTGCAGTTAATAATTGCAAGACCTTGTATGTAGGTACATATACAACAAAACCGTTGTATTCAATAAAACAATTTGCTATAAAAAAAAATCGTTATAGGTACTTATACAGATTGACCAAAACAATGGAAATTTATAATTAAAGACTTTGATCTGTAATAGAATCATTAAAAGTATAAATAAAAATCAAATTTCACTATAATGTTAATCAACAACCACTTGTTCGAAACAGAATAACATTAGGCGGTAATTAATTTGCCTTCGCCTAATTGAATATATCCGTTCTGAAGAATCAATTATACCGTAATTACTCATAGAAAATGTTCTAAATTGTGTATTTATGAAAGCTAGTTCAATAATATTTGAAATAAAAAATTCATAAAGTCAATTTAAGAGTCTTAATAATATAATAATACGAATAAAAAGTAGGCAATACATATTCCAATCAAGTTTGTTTTAAAATTATAGTGTGAAAGTAAATCATTTAAAGAATTAGTAACGTTTATTAACAGATGACATGAAACAATGTGTATTAAAACATGTTTGTTAATAAAAATAAGAAATAATTATAAAAAATAAAATAGATCACAATATAAAAAGCATTTAAAACGCAAGAAGCAAGAAATAAATAAACTTTAATATTTACTTTAAATAAAATCAAGGTTATCTCAAAAAGTGTATTGCAATTAATGCTAAAGTTTGTAAAATGCTTAAAAAACATTGCTGCTAAACTACAGAAAGATATAATTTCATATATTCGACATGCCCGAAGAAAATCAGACTCTTCTAAACAAAAACATTAAAACGCTTATAATTTGTAAAAGAGTAAAAAATAATTATTTAACCTTCCGTGTACTAGGTGGGGTATAACTAACGTGACCAATTTTTTTTTGTAAAAACGGGACGTTTGGTAATCGAGCTTAAAACCCAGTGTGCACATTCGAGCTCAAAGTGGCACATTCCGATCTCGGAAATGTGCTCGGAAATGTGCCACTTTTCGCTCGAATGCGCACATCTTCGCATTTATTGCATTTGTTCACTTTATTCTTCTCTCTTTCAATCATAAATTTAAATGTACTTTAGTAAATATCGATTGTATGTTCAAAAAACGTATTTACCATAACAATGAGAGGAAGGGAGCGAAAAGATACGACAATTTTATCGGTGCTAGTGAAAGAGAACGATTAAAATTAATCAAGGTATTTTTCGTCTAATTTATTGGCCTAAATTATTGTCAATCATGCTTAAAACCGAGTGTGCACATTCGAGCTCAAAGTGGCACATTCCGATCTCGGGAAAATGAAGCGCGCCGCTCCGCGTCGCGCTTCATTTGCTTCCCTCGCTCGGAAATGTGCCACTTTTCGCTCGAATGCGCACATCTTCGCATTTATTGCATTTGTTCACTTTATTCTTCTCTCTTTCAATCATAAATTTAAATGTACTTTAGTAAATATCGATTGTATGTTCAAAAAACGTATTTACCATAACAATGAGATGAACGGAGCGAAAAGATACGACAATATTGTGGGTGCTAGTGAAAGAGAACGATTAAAATTATTCAAAGTATTTTTCGTCTAATTTATTGGCCTAAATTATTGTCAATCATGCTTAAAACCGAGTGTGCACATTCGAGCTCAAAGTGGCACATTCCGATCTCGGGAAAATGAAGCGCGCCGCTTCGCGTCGCGCTTCATTTGCCTCCCTCGCTCGGAAATGTGCCACTTTTCGCTCGAATGCGCACATCTTCGCATTTATTGCACTTGTTCACTTTATTCTTCTCTCTTTCAATCATAAATTTAAATTTACTTTAGTAAATATCGATTGTATGTTCGAAAAACGTATTTACCATAACAATGAGATGAACGGAGCGAAAAGATACGACAATATTGTCGGTGCTAGTGAAAGAGAACGATTAAAATTATTCAAAGTATTTTTCGTCTAATTTATTGGCCTAAATTATTGTCAATCATGCTTAAAACCGAGTGTGCACATTCGAGCTCAAAGTGGCACATTCCGATCTCGGGAAAATGAAGCGCGCCGCTTCGCGTCGCGCTTCATTTGCCTCCCTCGCTCGGAAATGTGCCACTTTTCGCTCGAATGCGCACATCCTCGTATTTACTACATTAGTATAATTTACCATGCGCTCCTTCATATCAAAAATTTTATTTAATTTAGTAAATATCGATTTTATATTCGAAAAACGTATTTACCATAGCAATGAGTAAAAGGGAGCGAAAACATACAATAACCTTGTCAGTGCAAGTGAGAGGGAACGATTAAATTTATTCAATTAATTTTTCGTGTAATTGATTGGTCTAAATTATTGCGAATCATTAAGAAATTGCCTTGAAATTAATTTGTATTGCAATAAGGGGGCAAGAATGAAATTCTTGTTAGAATTTCTTATTATTCGATATCGTAATTGACACGTGCCTTTCGAATTTAATACTCAAGAAAAGACTCAATAGTTTATAAGTTGAAAAAAGTTAAGTTTTTGTATTTTTATTAATAAAAGTCTATTCTAATGCATAAATATATATGCGTTTTACTTAAACATATTCATTATTGATTATTAAAATATACTTCTTATAATTTAACTGTCATAAAGTAAAATTTGGTAAATTTTATTTCATTTTATCTTTGGGGTATGGCAAACCCCACCTAGTATGGCATGTAACATTTAGTCACCTAGTATGCGGCAGGTTAAAAACTTCTAATTGACGATTACATTTAAAAAATTAAAAATAGTTTTTTTAAAATAAATAATAAATTAGCTCCCATCTAAAAGTATTGAGTGCGCCCCCCCTGGTCACCATGCAATTCTTTAGAGAGAAATTTACCGTGCTATAGGACGGTCTTTTCTACATGTTTACGTAATAAATTTTTTAATAGTTAATTTCATTAAAAATTCAATCCAACAATTCATAACAATCTGTTATTGAGTTTTGATCTGAAACTGATTATTTACGCTAGTCATCGGAAATAACCAGTGCATATCGCTGTAGAGCTTTTCGACATAATAGTTTTCTTGTGTTTCTGTCTAAATATTGTGAGATAACGTTTGTTGATAATGCGATAAGAAATTCTTATGATTTCATCGAGTACCTACCTATTAGATTTTATCTGACAAAATAAATGATTTTAAATGCGTCCTTTTGAAAATAAATACCGCTGCATTTTCTCAAAAACTAACTGTACAAATTAATAATGCAAGTGCGAGATAATTACTTAATGTAATAAGCATAACCTAGAGCCTACAATTTGCATAAAAACATAGTTTATCATTGAAATTGTTTACAAAAAAAATTATAAAGGCTAACAATTCAAATAATTTTAAAATGATTGATTTATTATTCCATATAGACGTTTATATAGATACAAGTATTGTCGAAAGCAATCATTAAACAAACGTATTATATAAATAGTCTTTATTTGAATATGATTTGTTTTTTAATATAATAGCAATTCATTGAAGTTTTCCGACATTACGTTAAATTGTTTCGGCATATCATTGAGGCTTAAGTCGCTGTTGTTTAGAACTACTTTGAACCATATTAGACCTTCAAAAAGCATTTTGAATTCAGAAATGCATCAATTTTGTCGTACCACAATTAAATATGCATACCGGGTGTCCCTTGACTCGATGGCCCATGCTTTCTTACGCGTCTAAAGACGCGTAAAACTGCAGGTTCATCTTATTAAGGGTGTGGCTCTAATATTTAGAATCATGAGTAATTTTCAAAAACCTTACATCCGTACAATGATTATTGATTGCAACGCTACGTTAAATCAAATTAACTTCATTAATTAGCTTTTATCATTTCTCTTTGCAATCCATAATATCAATAATACATAAACGATTGATAACTTTTGTGTTTTTAGCGGCCCTCTTACAATGATATGCGCATTTTTTTATAAGAAATGCGGCCCTTGACCTTAGCAAGTCGGTGCATTTCTGATATAAATTAGCAAATGGTCTTTTTGTGTGTACCACCGATAGATCACTGAATAAAATGCGTTTTTCATTGAAAATTTATTTCTTGACAAAATAATTAAATTAATTTTTAATAAAAAACAGTAGTTTTACTTTTAAAATTTAAATCAAAATTAAAACATCTAATAATACGAGAATTACAATTCGTGTAGTGTCGGAGATTAACACAAAAAAAGACGAATCATTTTTATACATGGAAAATCTACCATACCGTTCGAATTGCTTGAGAAATCCCTTAACGTGGTTTCAAAAAATCGGATAATTTTCATTAAAATTTTTTTGGAGGAGATTTTATTAACTGTGCATTTGTATTTGTAATTTCTATTAAAAAAATTGATATGCAACCGCTTTAGAGAAAAGTTATATGTGCCCCCCTAAAGTGATCGAAATGATGTTCTCCTGTCCTAAGTAAAACATAATTTGGACAACCCTGGTAGGGTAAAACGCCCAGGGAATAACCGTTACGAAAAATAATGTTTATAATAATTTTAAAAAATATTTTATATTCATGATATATTTATTTTTGCAATCTTGTATGTCTTTGTTTCCATTTAATTAAAAAAAATTAAAGTAGGTAATAATGAAGTGGATAGCTAAAATAATTAAATTTATATTACACTTTGTAAGATTTCAATGTAATGTTGAATCTTTGAAGGACGCAATTAAAAAAAGATCGGTGTAACCTCCTAAGCGCCAACAAAACTTGTGATTTATAGAATACTAAATGGAACTTTAATAAAAACACTACACAAAGGTACATCTAAACATAGTGTTTTAGATGAATTTTACAAAATTGTATAAATTACTTTTTTAATACGTGAATTTATTAATCAGTCATTCACTGGGCTATACCCCGGTCAATATTTGCACGAAAAGGTCATTTACTGAACTCCTCATTTTATATTTTTAATTTTACAAAATTTATGACCAAATAGCGATGTTTTCATTAATTCATAAATAAAAATAAAATATTATTGCAACTGCAACGGTTGTTTTGGGTTCATTAATTTGTTTACTATTTTTTACATCAAACTAGCTCTCAATGCAACAAAGCGGTCATTTACTGGGCGTCTGACCTCATATGCCTACTATCATATTAATTTATTTCAATACAGAACTTTTAAATTATTTTGCATTATAATAAAAAATAAATTTTGAATTTATTGTTGGTAAATAACATTAAATCAAATTATAATCAATTTTAATCATATTACATTGACTTTAAAAAAAAATACATAGTAAAAATCGTTGAATATTACTGGTTCTCATTTTGTTTATTTGTAAAGTCGGTGACCTTTCCTAAGTATCGTCAATTGTTACGTTTTATTTGTGTAATAAATAAATTTATTACACTTCAAAACCACTTATTAAATTAGAGATAAGAAATCGACAAACAGAGTTGCTCATTTAAAAACATCAATTTTTTACAACTTCGTATTTTTAATAAAATTTAAAAAAAAACCTTAAATAATAATTAATTTCATCCTCCTCCTTTTATTGTAGTACATATTTCTTTGAAATTCAAAATGAATCTTAAAAAAATTAATAAATAGTTCAAACCCAAATTGTAACTCTTAAATAATCTAATAATATTTATAGCTCACCTCCAGGGGTGGTCGAAAACAGAGTTCCCCCAGGAGTCGAAGAGTACGAGCCGGGAATCTCGGAGGCATCTGAGATTAGAATTCTTCGAGGAATGGCTTTGCTCTCTGACATTTGTCTAGCAATTGGAGAAGCTGACATGTTTTCTTAATTTGTTCGTTCAAAAAAAAAACGTAATCACAGAATTTTTACTTAAATAGAATAAATAAGTTATACATAAAATATCACAGTTGGCTATTAAAAATAAACAACAATCGGTGTTTAAATTTCTATAGAAACTACACAAACAAACGAAATGTGAACACTAATCAAGTAGGCGCTGTGCTTTTTAAATTATACTACTTTATTTGCGACGCAAATGTTCCCCTCTCGATTTACGGTCGCGATGTAAACGCGAGAGCTGCGTTACTAACGGCGGCGACGCCAGAAAACTGCCATAAACGACGTCGTGCGTCGACTCAGCTTTACACAATTCCTGACAATTTACACGTAAGCGAGAACGCTCCTCGGAAATTCTAAGCGCATTTCGTGATATAACACACTTTGTAACGGAAAACGATTTTAGAAGTTATACTTCTTTTGGTTGCGATGAGAGTAAAATTTTAGTCGGCAAAGGAAGTTGCGCGCGCAATGCCAATTTGCCGTTTAAGAAAGTAAATTAAGTATTGTGAATCGTGCTTAAAACCGAGTGCGCACATTCGAGCTCAAAGTGGCACATTCCGATCTCGGGAAAATGAAGCGCGCCGCTCCGCGTCGCGCTTCATTTGCCTCCCTCGCTCGGAAATGTGCCACTTTTCGCTCGAATGCGCACATCCTCGTATTTATTGAATTTATTTTTGGATTTAAAAAGAAAATAATAATGTATTGATATCAAACGGCATATGCGTACATTTTTCCGAGATTAAATTGTATACTCGGCACAGCGTTCTAATTTTTAATTAAAATTATTTAGAAAGTATATTAATTACACAGCCACACAAAAAAAGTCATGGTCCGGGCTGAATCCGAATCCGAGGTCAAAAATACCCCTGCACGTCTGACTTCCGACATAACCTCAAAAAACCTATTTTATAGGCAATTTCACATTTTAACGTTGTAATGCAAGCTGTAAAGCAACCAACCGGTTATTATCACATAAACTCTTAACCTCATTACTTCATAATCTCATATTCATAACCTCACAACTGAACAACCTTAAAACATTCGTCCTCTTACGTATTAAACACCAACTAAAAAATCTTAACTCAAGTTCTAAACCAAAAAACGAATCAGTGAAACACCGTTTTCCCGTAACTTTTTTACCCCATAACCCCACGACCCCATAATTTTATAACCCCATAACTCAATAAACACAATAACTTCAGCAATTAAAAACTGAACTTTTTTTATTTAAGCTGTAAATTAAAAAATAAGATGGCAGATTTCTGTTGGACGCTAAAGCAAGATACACCGAAATAAAATAAAAAGCGTAAATCGTTGCATAGATCATTTAATAAGAAAAGAACCCGGTATAGTACCAAAAAAGAACCGGACACTTGATTTAAAAATCTGATTTTACCGATCGTCCATTCTAATCGTTTAGTCATTCAATTTCCATTTGGTTATTCGTTATTGGGTTATAGGGTTACGGGGTGAAGAAATTATACGGTTTGTCTAAATGGTTTTTTAGTTTACAGGTTAAATAAAAAAATTAATGTTTAATTGCTGAAGTTATTGTGGTTATGGAGTTATGGGGTTATAAAATTATGGGGTCGTGGGGTTATAGAGTAACAAAGTTACGGGAAAACGGTGTTTTACTGATTCGTTTTCGTTTAGAACTTGAGTTAAGATTTTTTAGTTGGTGTTTAATACGTAAGATTACGAATGTTTTAAGATTGTTCAGTTGTGAGGTTATGGGAATATGGGGTTATGAAGTAATGAGGTTAAGGGTTTATGTGATAATAACCGGTTGGTTACTTTACAGCTTGAATCACAACGTTAAAATGTTAAATTGCCTATATAATAGATTTTTTGAGGTTATGTCGGAACTCAGACGTGCAGGGGTATTTTTGCCTCGGATTCGGATTCAGCGACCCCAAATACATATAGAATTTATGGTCTGACCTTCTGACCCGACCATGATTTTTTTTTGTTCGGCTGTGTTATTGTCAATCATGCTTAAAACCGAGTGCGCACATTTCGATCTCGGGAAAATGTGCCACTTATCGCTCAAATGGGCACCTCCTTGTGTTTATTGAATTTATTTATATTAATTTTTACACGTGGTTTAGTTACACCAAAGAAGTATAACTTCTAACACGCGTACATGGGTACACGCACCGGTTTTTTTTTTATTACTCGATAGTCGAGTTTGTTTCTGTTTGTGTTTACGTTTATGTTTAATTACTTTTACAAGCTGCTTTGGCGTCCCATAAAATCATTGTGTCCAAGCTGGCTGACTACCAGATTTTTAAATATTTTTTTCTTCCAAATTACATTAATTACAATCTAAACAGATTCATATAAATATCTTTTATTAATTGCTAATGTCACATTCAACGTGAATAATTTTTAATTTTAATATTGTTTATTCGTTTTTTTTAGTATCGATGAAATTAATTTATGACTTGCATGACTCGTCAACTGTAATGGTTGATTGTTGAAAGTTCAAAATTTTCATCAATATGTTTACAACGGAGGAGTCTTCGTATTGCAAAACATTACGCGAGTAGATTGGCTATAAATGCAACCGTACCGGTTTTATTTTCGAAATTGAGATAAGGCGGTGACTATGTGAAAAATTAACATTCTTGAGTACTGCAGATATGTACAGCTAATTATTAATCATTTTTATCTGAAAACTTACACAAAAAGTCGTCTTAATTCAAAATACAGTTTTTTTCTTTGTTGATTTTAAGATAATGTGCGACTGTTTTATTTAGTGATTAATATTTGTTGCGATTTTTGTAAATAGGTATATGTATACCTAACAATTTGACCACGTTTTTTCCTGTTAAAACAGGACGCTTTGTAATCGTGCTTAAGACCGAGTGTGCGCATTCGAGCTCAAAGTGGCACATTCCGATCTCGGGAAAATGAAGCGCGCCGCTCCGCGTCGCGCTTCATTTGCCTCCCTCGCTCGGAAATGTGCCACTTTTCGCTCGAATGCGCACATCTTCGCATTTATTGCATTTGTTCACTTTATTCTTCTCTCTTTCAATCATAAATTTAAATGTACTTTAGTAAATATCGATTGTATGTTTGAAAAACGTATTTACCATAGCAATGAGTGGAAGGGAGCGAAAAGATACGACAATCTTGTCGGTGCTAGTGAAAGAGAACGATTAATATTATTCAAGGTATTTTTCGTCTAATTTATTGGCCTAAATTATTGTCAATCATGCTTAAAACCGAGTGTGCACATTCGAGCTCAAAGTGGCACATTCCGATCTCGGGAAAATGAAGCGCGCCGCTCCGCGTCGCGCTTCATTTGCCTCCCTCGCTCGGAAATGTGCCACTTTTCGCTCGAATGCGCACATCTTCGCATTCATTGCATTTGTTCACTTTATTCTTCTCTTTTCAATCATAAATTTAAATGTACTTTAGTAAATATCGATTGTATGTTTGAAAAACGTATTTACCATAGCAATGAGTGGAAGGGAGCGAAAAGATACGACAATCTTGTCGGTGCTAGTGAAAGAGAACGATTAATATTATTCAAGGTATTTTTCGTCTAATTTATTGGCCTAAATTATTGTCAATCATGCTTAAAACCGAGTGTGCACATTCGAGCTCAAAGTGGCACATTCCGATCTCGGGAAAATGAAGCGCGCCGCTCCGCGTCGCGCTTCATTTGCCTCCCTCGCTCGGATATGTGCCACTTTTCGCTCGAATGCGCACATCTTCGCATTCATTGCATTTGTTCACTTTATTCTTCTCTTTTCAATCATAAATTTAAATGTACTTTAGTAAATATCGATTGTATGTTTGAAAACGTATTTACCATAGCAATGAGTGGAAGGAGCGAAAAGATACGACAATCTTGTCGGTGCTAGTGAAAGAGAACGATTAATATTATTCAAGGTATTTTTCGTCTAATTTATTGGCCTAAATTATTGTCAATCATGCTTAAAACCGAGTGTGCACATTCGAGCTCAAAGTGGCACATTCCGATCTCGGGAAAATGAAGCGCGCCGCTCCGCGTCGCGCTTCATTTGCCTCCCTCGCTCGGATATGTGCCACTTTTCGCTCGAATGCGCACATCTTCGCATTCATTGCATTTGTTCACTTTATTCTTCTCTTTTCAATCATAAATTTAAATGTACTTTAGTAAATATCGATTGTATGTTTGAAAAACGTATTTACCATAGCAATGAGTGGAAGGGAGCGAAAAGATACGACAATCTTGTCGGTGCTAGTGAAAGAGAACGATTAATATTATTCAAGGTATTTTTCGTCTAATTTATTGGCCTAAATTATTGTCAATCATGCTTAAAACCGAGTGTGCACATTCGAGTCAAGTGGCACATTCCGATCTCGGAAAATGAAGCGCGCGCCGCGTCGCGCTTCATTTGCCTCCCTCGCTCGAAAATGTGTCACTTTTCGCTCGAATGCGCACATCTTCGCATTCATTGCATTTGTTCACTTTATTCTTCTCTTTCTCAATCATAAATTTAAATGTACTTTAGTAAATATCGATTGTATATTTGAAAAACGTATTTACCATAGCAATGAGTGGAAGGGAGCGAAAAGATACGACAATCTTGTCGGTGCTAGTGAAAGAGAACGATTAATATTATTCAAGGTATTTTTCGTCTAATTTATTGGCCTAAATTATTGTCAATCATGCTTAAAACCGAGTGTGCACATTCGAGCTCAAAGTGGCACATTCCGATCTCGGGAAAATGAAGCGCGCGCCCGCGTCGCGCTTCATTTGCCTCCCTCGCTCGGATATGTGCCACTTTTCGCTCGAATGCGCACATCTTCGCATTCATTGCATTTGTTCACTTTATTCTTCTCTTTTTCAATCATAAATTTAAATGTACTTTAGTAAATATCGATTGTATGTTTGAAAAACGTATTTACCATAGCAATGAGTGGAAGGGAGCGAAAAGATACGACAATATTGTCGGTGCTAGTGAAAGAGAACGATTAATATTATTCAAGGTATTTTTCGTCTAATTTATTGGGCTAAATTATTGTCAATCATGCTTAAAACCGAGTGTGCACATTCGAGCTCAAAGTGGCACATTCCGATCTCGGGAAAATGAAGCGCGCCGCTCCGCGTCGCGCTTCATTTGCCTCCCTCGCTCGGAAATGTGCCACTTTTCGCTCGAATGCGCACATCCTCGTATTTATCGGATTTGCCTATATTATTATTTCATTCTTAAATTAAAAAAATTAAAAGTCGAATAAATTAGATCTATTTTTTGTTTGAAGAAGGTTAGATATTTTATTCCTTTTGATAAGTTATCATGGTGCTCTTCCGCACGCCTAATTGTAGCAAGCCTTATAAAAATTATTTCAGGTGTACTTTCGAATGTTTACTAATTCGCATTTTTGATTAATTAAAATTGTATATGAGTTCTACAATGGCGCCCAAGACAATACAAGAGAAGTGTCGGTCGTCCTCCCAAAAGATGGATGGACGACATAAAGGAAAACGCCGGCAGAAACTGGTATCAGTTGGCTGGTGATCGAAAAAAATGGAAAATACAAGGGGAGGCCTATATCCAGGAGTGAATAGTCAAAGGCTGTTAAAGAAGAAGAGAAGTATATGAGTCTTTCTGAAGTGGGCCACTAAAAATCAACTAGTTGATTTTTATATCATCTTTTGCAGATTGTTGAAGGTTTATACTATGTCAAAATTAATGTCTCCAAATATTTTTAGTGGTGAATTTTTGTTGATTATTTTACTAAATAATAGAAAAAAAACGCATGAAATTTTAATTTGAATATTAATAATAATAAAATGTCGCTCGAAAAAATCCAAAGTAATGCACTAATAAATAAAAAAAAATTCTGAGTGACCTTTTAAAACTCAAATTTTAAATTGAAACTTTCAGAAACTTATTTTTTGTTTGTCTATAAAATTATACTGTCACGAAAAAAAAAATAAAAAAAAATTCGATTTTTTACGGATTTTGAAATTTTAAAAAATTCTGAGCGACTTCTTAAAAATTTTTTTTTGAGCTGTCCTTTGCTGGTAGCTCTTAAAACATCAAAAACTAACAATTTTTCATTCAAAACTAAAAAAAATAGTCAGTTTTTTTGCGCCACCCTAATGGGGGTGCATCAAAATTTTAAAATGACTTGGGTGGGATATGTTAAAAAAAAGGTAGGAAAATAAGAGTCAAAATTCGGAAAAAGTTAAACTATTTTTTTTTCATGCACAATGAAGTCTCCCATCTAGTTTAGTTTAAAAGTACTAAATTAAAAATGTGGTTTTGGGTAAAAATACCCTACTGTAATTTTTAATTAAAAGAAAAGCGAGAAGTGGTACATTTAATTCAGTTTGATTTAATTAATATTATTTGTAAGGAAGAATAATAAGATAGGCAAATTCAATTATGAAGAAGTATGTGCACTTTCAAGCAAAAACTTTTTCCGAATAGAAAATCTGGATTTGAAGAATTTGTTATTAATATAATCGAATCCAATTAACACGAAGATGTGCGCATTCGAGCGAAAAGTGGCACATTTCCGAGCGAGGGAGGCAAATGAAGCGCGACGCGGAGCGGCGCGCTTCATTTTCCCGAGATCGGAATGTGCCACTTTGAGCTCGAATGTGCGCACTCGGTTTTAAGCATTATTCGCAATTATTTTGTCAACGAACAAAATAGTAAATAATTTTTTTCATTCCCTCTCACTCGTACTTATAACTTTATCGTATCTTTTCGCTCGCTCCTGCTCATTGCTATGGCAAAAATATGTTTTTCGAATATATAATCGATATATTTATTGAACTAAATTAAATTTGTTGATGGAAGAGAAAGTTTAATTTACAAAATTCAATAAATACGAAGATGTGCGCATTCGAGCGAAAAGTGGCACATTTCCGAGCGAGGGAGGCAAATGAAGCGCGACGCGAAGCGGCGCGCTTCATTTTCCCGAGATCGGAATGTGCCACTTTGAGCTCGAATGTGCACACTCCGCTTTTCGCCACAATTAACAATGATCAATTTACTTCAAAAAAATTCAAGTAAAACCGTAGTTGCGTTCTCAAAATGTCTTTTTTGGGTTTCGCTCATTTTTCATAATTTTTTACGTTTTTCATTTTCAATTAACCGAATTTTCGATTATCCGAATTTGTTTATCTTAGTTTTTTCTATGTGGTATTTTCATATCTCGATTGCCGTAATCTTGGGAATTTACTTCACGCATCATTCAATCAGATTTTATTATACGTATTTACATTTGTTTCGTCAAAGATGAAGAGGACAGTTATTTATTGATTCGTTCTTCATTTTAGATATTGCATAGCAAAAGCTAATATTGATTTTCAATTTTTATTTTCCAATATCAATAGTGGTTATTCGCTCGTCGTCTTGTAAAAAATTCAGTGTTTACAACTCAACTTTAAATAGGTGGGTCTATCTTTAAAATGTTTGAATAATGTATTACACTTTGAAAGGAAATAAAGGGATTGATTTTAAATTGTAGCACAATGAAGGTAGTTGTTCCACGAAATGCGTTTTTTTAATTTTTTTTTTAATTTTGACAAATTATTTAAATAATTTTGAATCGATTAGTGCAAAACGAAATATATGAACAACACTTTTTTAATTTATTTTTTATTTTTTATAATTTATTTTTAATTTATTATTATTTATTACTTATTTATGTAAGTACTTATGCACTTTATTATGTTATGTACTTTATTATCTATTATTATGTTTTTTTTTATTAAACTCTTCCAAACGGCCTTACTAGGAACAAGGCTCCATACAAGGCCGATATAATAAATCAATCGTTTAACATAAAACTAACTTTGTGACAATCAAAATATCTGCTTATACTAAAACTACATAAAAAGGTGTTTCGTTAAAACGAAACATTGAATGCTTACCATAATATATTCACTTATAAAATACTCAACGGACATTATTTTGACTGATATTATAAATACCTACTTGAAATATTTAAAAACGTACAACTTAATTAAATTTAAAAAAATACATCCACTTTAACAAGAAAGTAAGTATAAAATTTTTCGGCAAGAAACCTTGTAAATACATACATAGATACTGTTCAGTGCTATTGCACTATGAAAAACACGTAGTAAACATTATGGAACAAACCTTGAATAGTACACATTTTCAAAATTATCATAATCGATTTTATTTTATTTCCGTACGAAGACCAATCAATAGTTTTCTGGATTTCAGTTTTCAAAACTAGAAAAATTAATTTCTATCGTGTAGTAATTATGGTTTGAAGATAACATTTTATCTGAATATATAGGTAATACGCATAAAATTACACAAATTTAATTAATACTTTGCATTATAATTATTTTTATTTAAAATATTTAGTTTTTAAAAGGTAGAACATCTAATAGTATATATTTACTTGCCTATAATTTTTTGATTTTTTTCTACTTGCTTAATTTTTATTATAATTGGCATAAACGGATCAAGGACTATCAATTATATTTTATTGGATTACTTTTGAAATATCAAAGAATAAATTAAATGCAATCCGCTAGAAGAAACCAGATTCCTTTTAAAACGCTGCAATATCGGCCGTTTTTGCGATTATAAAAACGGTGCCCTTATATAACGTTAGTTTTAATAGTTATTTATTCGAAAGATAAATACGAAGATGTGCGCATTCGAAGCGAAAAGTGGCACATTTCCGAGCGAGGGAGGCAAATGAAGCGCGACGCGGAGCGGCGCGCTTCATTTTCCGAGATCGGAATGTGCCACTGAGCTCGAATGTGCGCACTCGGTTTTAAGCATTATTCGCAATTATTTTGTCAACGAACAAAATAGTAAATAATGTTTTCATTCCCTCTCACTCGTACTTATAACTTTATCGTATCTTTTCGCTCGCTCCTGCTCATTGCTATGGCAAAAATATGTTTTTCGAATATATAATCGATATATTTATTGAACTAAATTAAATTTGTTGATGGAAGAGAAAGTTTAATTTACAAAATTCAATAAATACGAAGATGTGCGCATTCGAGCGAAAAGTGGCACATTTCCGAGCGAGGGAGGCAAATGAAGCGCGACGCGGAGCGGCGCGCTTCATTTTCCCGAGATCGGAATGTGCCACTTTGAGCTCGAATGTGCGCACTCGGTTTTAAGCATTATTCGCAATTATTTTGTCAACGAACAAAATAGTAAATAATTTTTTTCATTCCCTCTCACTCGTACTTATAACTTTATCGTATCTTTTCGCTCGCTCCTGCTCATTGCTATGGCAAAAATATGTTTTTCGAATATATAATCGATAAATTTATTGAACTAAATTAAATTTGTTGATGGAAGAGAAAGTTTAATTTACAAAATTCAATAAATACGAAGATGTGCGCATTCGAGCGAAAAGTGGCACATTTCCGAGCGAGGGAGGCAAATGAAGCGCGACGCGAAGCGGCGCGCTTCATTTTCCCGAGATCGGAATGTGCCACTTTGAGCTCGAATGTGCACACTCCGCTTTTCGCCACGATTAACAATGATCAATTTATTTAAAAAAAATTCAAGTAAAACCGTAGTTGCGTTCTCAAAATGTCTCCTTTGGGTTTCGCTTATTTTTCATAATTTTTTACGTTTTTCATTTTCAATTAACCGAATTTTCGATTATCCGAATGAGCTGCAACAATAGTTAGTCCGGATAACCGAGTTTCCACTGTAGATCTAAACAAAATTCTAAAGTTCAGAAGAAAAATGTAGAAGTTTCTGGTGGTGAGGCCGAAATACTATTTTGCGGCTGCTATCGTGATTTTAAATTCGCGCGCAATACCTTGAATTACGTAACTGCTGTGCTAAGGACCCCAGACGCGGTCAAAATGGTTTGCCAAAATAATTCATAGTGCACGTTTGTTTAGTAAATTTGGCGTAGAGTTGAAATAAATTTGACAAGCCACTTTGTGTCCAGCAATCTTTACTTTTGTTTTTCTTAGTTTTTTCTATGTGGTATTTTCATATCTCGATTGCCGTAATCTTGGGAATTTACTTCACGCATCATTCAATCAGATTTTATTATACGTATTTACATTTGTTTCGTCAAAGATGAAGAGGACAGTTATTTATTGATTCGTTCTTCATTTTAGATATTGCATAGCAAAAGCTAATATTGATTTTCAATTTTTATTTTCCAATATCAATAGTGGTTATTCGCTCGTCGTCTTGTAAAAAATTCAGTGTTTACAACTCAACTTTAAATAGGTGGGTCTATCCTTAAAATGTTTGAATAATGTATTACACTTTGAAAGGAAATAAAGGGATTGATTTTAAATTGTAGCACAATTAAGGTAGTTGTTCCACGAAATGCGTTTTTTTAATTTTTTTTTTAATTTTGACAAATTATTTAAATAATTTTGAATCGATTAGTGCAAAACGAAATATATAAACAACACTTTTTTAATTTATTTTTTATAATTTATTTTTAATTTATTATTATTTATTACTTATTTATGTAAGTACTTATGCACTTTATTATGTTATGTACTTTATTATCTATTATTTTTTTATTTATTAAACTTAATTTTTATTAAACTCTTCCAAACGGCCTTACTAGGAACAAGGCTCCATACAAGGCCGATATAATAAATCAGTCGTTTAACATAAAACTAACTTTGTGACAATCAAAATATCTGCTTATACTAAAACTACATAAAAAGGTGTTTCGTTAAAACGAAACATTGAATGCTTACCATAATATATTCACTTATAAAATACTCAACGGATATTATTTTGACTGATATTATAAATACCTACTTGAAATATTTAAAAACGTACAACTTAATTAAATTTAAAAAAATACATCCACTTTAACAAGAAAGTAAGTATAAAATTTTTCGGCAAGAAACCTTGTAAATACATACATAGATACTGTTCAGTGCTATTGCACTATGAAAAACACGTAGTAAACATTATGGAACAAACCTTGAATAGTACACATTTTCAAAATTATCATAATCGATTTTATTTTATTTCCGTACGAAGACCAATCAATAGTTTTCTGGATTTCAGTTTTCAAAACTAGAAAAATTAATTTCTATCGTGTAGTAATTATGGTTTGAAGATAACATTTTATCTGAATATATAGGTAATACGCATAAAATTACACAAATTTAATTAATACTTTGCATTATAATTATTTTTATTTAAAATATTTAGTTTTTAAAAGGTAGAACATCTAATAGTATATATTTACTTGCCTATAATTTTTTGATTTTTTTTCTACTTGCTTAATTTTTATTATAATTGGCATAAACGGATCAAGGACTATCAATTATATTTTATTGGATTACTTTTGAAATATCAAAGAATAAATTAAATGCAATCCGCTAGAAGAAACCAGATTCCTTTTAAAAACGCTGCAATATCGGCCGTTTTTTGCGATTATAAAAAACGGTGCCCTTATATAACGTTAGTTTTAATAGTTATTTATTCGAAAGATAAATGTTAATAATAAAATAAATATGTAGTATGTCAAAAATTGCGATCTTAATAAAAAAACTCGTTATGCAGAATTCTGCGTTGAAATGTAAATTTTATTACGATTGCCTATATAATTTCATTTTTACTATAAAATTGAAATTTATGATTATTTTTCGTTAACTACGCGTTATTGTATGATTTTTAAATAACGCACAATGTTATTGTATTTGATAATTAATTAGTAAACAAAATAAAACAAATCAACTTAGAAAAAACTTTTAACTGAACGTGTTTACAGTTAATGGAGCGAAGTAGTAAATAAAATATCTTAATTTGCATAAATAATTATTTTGTAAATATTATACGTATCATGACACACCTCCAGTGTGTCACGCCAGTTTTTCTCATGTTTACCTGTTATTTAACATTTAATTGCATAATAAGATAATGTGAACACATTTTAGGAAACTCAGAAATTTTTCATTCTATAATCATTTAGAAAGCAAACAGTCTATTCGGGTGCGTTTAAATCTTTTATGGAAAACGCACACGGAAGCTTTTGCTACTGCACGCACGATCTAATTGACACAATGTGTTATTATTTATGTGTGTTAAAAAAAAACTGTGCGTGTACTCATATACACGTGCTAGAAGTTATAGGGAAACCCGTTGTACCTTGGCCCTTTTTTCACTTGTAATTTTTTAAAATTGTATACCTATGTAACAATTTGTAAATAAAATGAATTGCATCGTAGTGGGGCACTAATAAAGTATTCATCATAAAATATTTGAAAGCATTACCAACCGTTTACTCAAATTGCTATAAGATTTAAAAATTAGTGGAGCTATGGCCTAGGTAGAACAGAGGTGATGTACCTTGGTTCTATTCACATTAAGCAAAATAAAAGCCATTGTTCTATGAAAACTATATATTTATTTTTGAATTATAAGAACTACGAGATGAGACTAAAATTGTTTCAAAAATTAACAAAACTTTTCTCGTATACTAAAATTTCACATTCTTAATGGTTAACTTTGCAAAAATTGAAATTATTCGTTAGACTTGCGAGGCATATTATCTGAAGCAAAATAAATAAAAAATAAGAATTTATAACAAAGGTATATCTAAATTTTTATTTATTACAGGTTGATCTTAGGGGCAAGGTACAATTTATTGACAGTGACCGAGGTACAACACACCGACCCTTGAAGAGAATATTATGAATGATGTCTAAATTTTTTTTTTAAATATCTACAAAATATTTATCATTTTATGAAAATATGCAGTTTTTAATAAAAGAAGTTGTATCATGCAGATTCAAATGCACGTCAGAATGAGGTACTTTATTCAGAATTGTCAATATTTCAACACATAAAAAATCATAATTTTTGATCAAAAATATATCAGCTGCGGTGTAAAAAAATGAATTATCGTATAGATTTGCCATGTAGCCAAATGATTTCTTTAAATATGTATGAGTTACATTCTATGTCAATTAGATGGGCGTGCAGTCACAAAGGGCTTCTAAAATAGTATACATATTCTGTGTGTGGATGGATACTTCAAGAGGTACTATACTTATTTAGTTAGTATTATTTATTAATTCTTTTATATTTATTTGAAATTATTTATTACGAACACTTTATTTCAAAATTGTTTACATAATGATTATCCACATCATTTCCCTAGCAACCGTAAATTTTTTGTTTTTAATAAATTAAAATAAAATTTTATGTAAGCCTACATTACTTCCCCCCTAGAACGGTTGCTATTAAATGTTTTGGAAAGTGCACCGTTCTTCCATACTTCGTAGTAATGGGTTTTTTTGATACCTCTATCTTCTCATCTTGACTTCTGTTAGTTTTATCATTAGTGTTTTTACTTTGTTCATTAAATTTAATTTCTTCATTTAGTATAAATGCCGGTTTTAACCTATCGATGGAAATGTTTTCGATTTTTCCTTTTCTATTAACTGTAAAAATTTATCTTTTTTCTAAAACAAGATACGGCCCATCATAAGGTGCTTGGAAAGGAGGACCAATGGCATCATGTCTAATAAATACATGTGTTGAAGAATATAGATCCTTGTGGATAAAAACAGCTTTAGTCCCGTGTAATGTGACGGGTAAAGATTTTAATTTAGAAATATGATCCCGAAGATTATTCAAAAAAGGTGCATGGACTGAATTTGGCGATAATTGAAAAATTCACCCGGGAGACGTAAGGTCTCTCCATACACTAATTCAGCTGCAGATGTTCCAAGGTCTTCACGAAGAACCGTACGTAATCCAAGAAGAATTGAAGGTAAACTTTCAGTCCACCTATTTGAGGAATAGCATTTGATGGCGGTTTTCAAAGAACGATGGAAACGTTCTACTAATCCATTAGCCTGAGGATGATACGAGGTAGTTCTACAGCGCTTCGAGCCGATAAATTTAGATAATTCTGCAAATAGTGATGATTCGAACTGAGAACCTCTATCGGTCGTTATAATTGAAGGTACTCCAAAACGAGCAATCCAACCCGCATATAAAGCTTTAGCAATTGTTTCTGCCGAAATATCGGCGATTGGAATTACCTCGGGCCATCTAGTGAAGCGATCGACACATGTGAGGCAATAACGGAAACCGTTTGATGGAGGTAGTGGACCAACTAAATCTATATGAATATGGACAAAGCGTTCATTTGTGAGCTGAAAATGTCCGATTGGACTTTTAACGTGTCTGCTAACTTTAGATTTTTGACATGCCAAACAGGTTTTTGCCCAGAGCTTGCAGTCCTTTTTGATGGATGGCCACACAAAACGTCTTCTAATTAAGTCAACAGTTGCCTTAATACCAGGATGAGAAAGACCATGTAATTTATCAAAAACAATGCGCCTAAATTTTAAAGTAAGAAACGGCCTCGAGACTCCATTTATAGTGCTACAATATAGAGGAAAACTACAACCAGAAATCGTGATGGGTTGAAGTCGAAGATTACATTTTGAAGAAAGAAGTTCCTTTAACTCTTCATCCTTATTTTGTTCTTCTGCTAACTCAGCAAACTCTAACACGTGAGGCCAATTTATGCTTTCTAAACGAGAAAAGGTATCTGCCACAAAATTTTTTGACCCAGAGATATGCCGAATGTCGTTAGTAAATTGGCTTATAAAGTCTAAATGTCTGTCCTGCCTAGGTGATCCTTTTCCCGTTTTTGTTGTAATGCGAAAATTAAAGGTTTATGATCAGTGTATAGGGTAAATATGCGTCCTTCAACCATTGAACGGAAATGTTTGATGCTTGCATAGGCTGCAAGTAACTCACGATCATATGCGCTATACCTTTGTTGAGCCGTGTTTAATTTAAGTGAAAAATATCCCAAAGGTTGCCATTCCTTCTTAATTAATTGTTGTAATACTCCTCCAATTGCAAAATCTGAGGCATCAACCATCAATGCTAAAGGAGCTGAGTCAACTGGATACGCCAAAAGCGAAGCGTTACTTAATTCTTGCTTCACTTTGTCAAACGCTTCTTTGGCCTCATCAGATAGCAGCAACGGCCTTTTGTCTTGTTTTTTAGATCCCTTAATATATTCTAAAAGAATTCGTTGAGAAACAATTGCATTAGGGATAAATCTGCGATAAAAATTAATCATTGCAAGAAATCGACGTAATTCTAATCTGTTAGAAGGCACTTTATAATCTTGTAGAGCCTTTACTCTGTCCGGAAGTGGTTTAATTCCCCCCAAGGTAATTAAATTACCCAAAATTTAAGTTCAGTTTGACCAAAGGAACATTTTGCCGTATTTATTGTCAAACCATGTTTTTCTAACCTCTGGAAGAGCAACTCTAGATGTTCTAAATGGTCTTCTTGATTTTTAGAAGCTACTAGAATATCATCTATATAAGTGAAACAGAAATCAAGACCCCTTGTTACTTCGTGCATAAAACGCTGAAACGTTTGAGCTGCATTTCTCAACCCAAACGTCATTCGTGGAAATTCGAATAACCCAAAAGGTGTAGTTACCGCTGTTTTAGGTATATCTTCAGGTGCTATCGGAATTTGATGATATGCTTTTGCGAGATCTATAGCTGAAAATATCTTACAATCATTTAAAAAATATGTGAAGTCTTGAATATGCGGTAACGGATAACGGTCTGGTGTAGTTTTAGCATTAAGCTGACGATAATCGCCACATGGGCGCCATTCACCGCTTTTTTTGGAGACCAAGTGTAATGGACTAGCCCAGTTACTTTTAGACGGTCTGCAAATTCCTTGTTGTAACATGAAATCAAATTCCTTCCTTGCAATTTTTAATTTATCTGGAGGCAACCGACGTGGTGTACAAAAGGTTGGAGATCCCGAAGTTAAGATATGATGCATTGTATCATGACTGCAACTTTTAATATTAAAATTTAACGGTTTAGTTATTTCTGCGTATTTTTTAAGAAGAGTTGAGTAGATAGAATGTTGGTTAACTGTTGTAATAGTCTCTATGTAACAAGGAAGAAACGATCCTATAACTGAAATAGAGGTATTTATGTCAGTCAAACACTTCTTTGCCAAATCAACACCTATGCCAAAATGAGATAAAAAATCGGCCCCAATTATAGGTTTAGAAACATCGGCAATGATAAAAGACCATTGAAAAATCCGTCTTAAACCTAGATCTACTTTAAGAATTGTATTTCCGAACGTACTGATAGGTGAACCATTTACAGCATACAGATTATAGCTAGAAGGTGTACCTCGTTTTATCCTACTAGATGGAATTACTGAAATGTCTGCACCAGTGTCGATCAAAAATTTTAAACCAGAATTTCTGTCAGTAACAAATAAGCGACGACTTAGTGTGTCCTTCGGCTCCGTCGCATAAGCATGAGGACCACTTAGTTTTCCTTCTTTATATAAGCGCATGGTTGAACACACCTGCTGGCTCGTTCCCCAAATTTAGTATGGTACCAACAGTAATTTGATCTATCTCTCGACGGGCTACGCACTCTTGACGAAAATCGACTTCTACTCCTTGAAAAACGTAATTCGTTAACTTGCTTATTTAATTCAGATATCTCTTGCTGAATATCTGAAATATTATCTTTGATTGGTTTTATTAAATTTTCCAAATGTTGTGTATTTTTATCGTGTAGAGAAGAAAGTGAGTCTTGCTTATTAACTCCGCATATTGAAGGTTCTGTAATGTCATTAATCTTATCTGCTAAAAGAATAAGGTTATCCACAGCCTCTGCGCTAATGGATAGAATTGCTTGAAGCTGCGATGGTAGCCTTTGCAACCACAATGTCTTTATCATGCCCTCATTAATTTTTGTGCCTGCTACTTCTTTCATCTCTATATAGAGTAGATGGTTTTTGTCTCAAGTTGTAATTCGATTAATAGTTTCTTTATCTTTTTCTTCAGAATCCGCAAACTGGTTAATTAATCTGCTTTTTAATAATTCATATTTGCCTTCCTTAGCAGGATCAATGACTATATCACTTACAGAATTTAAGATGTCGCTATCAATTGAAGAAATAGCATGATAATACCTGGTTTCGTCTTTTGTAATGTTTTGGAGAGCAAATTGAGCTTCCAGCTGATAAAACCATAAGACTGGATTAAGTTTCCAAAAAGGCGGAATTTTAATTGTTACTCGTGCAATTTCTTTGCCCTCCGCTTGTGAGTCCGTCATTTTTATCAGGGTCACCAATTTAGTTAGTATTATTTATTAATTCTTTTATATTTATTTGAAATTATTTATTACGAACACTTTATTTCAAAATTGTTTACATAATGATTATCCACATCATTTCACTAGCAACCGTAAATTTTTTGTTTTTAATAAATTAAAATAAAATTTTATGTAAGCCTACACTTATAATAAAACAATTTAAATCCTTTGTTACTTAAGATTTTTAGCAGATAGTGATGCCTAAAAATGTTTATTATTTTACTGATGTCCCTTTATATTTAGGAAGTGCGACTTTGAGTGAAAATATTGTAAACAAGTACCTATAAAAAATGTTTTTATTCAATATATTTATATTTGTACCTATCAGTAAATTGCATTACAATGGGTTTAGTATTGAAAAATACCATAAAACATCTACTACGTTTTGTTTGTGTAATTGTAAGGCGTGTAAAATGATATCATTTATTTATCTGCGATGGTCAAGGCCAAAAAAACCATACGTAACAATTCGTGATTAGAATTTTAGTACTAACAGCTACTTGTAGAAATTATAAGGAGCAATTAATATTGAAGCAAAATAGAATTTTCATGTAGTAAGGTTTGTGTTAGATTGTATGTAGTGTGTATTCTTGCACTAACGTAATACTACAAAAACAGATAATGATGAAATACGTAGTAAAAATGCGTGTCCCATTATCATATCGTTTTGAGGATATCCCACTGTGATAAATGAACATATGTGGTTTAATAAATATTAATTACATATGCCCTTGTTTACTATAAATACAAATTCAAGTAAAGTAATACTCTCATTATTCAATTTTAAATGTAAACAAGTAAATATAATTTCATAAAAAAATTCATCAATTATGAATTCACATGAAAATATTATTTTTAATAGTCTGCACAAGTAATATTCAAATTTTATAAAATTAATAAAGTCATAAAGTTTTTTAAACATGTATTTTAAAGAACACGATTAAATTAAAAAAAATCAAAAATTAAATTTTTAGGTAGGCAACCAATTCACACATTTGTTTTGAAAGTAGTATAACTTCGATTTCTGCAAAAATATAAAATTTGAAATTTTGATATCATTACTTATTAGAGACATGTATATAAAATTTTAAAGTAATAGGAATAACAATAACTTTATAATCTATAAAAAAATAATCATACTTATTTTTGAAATGTTTAGAAAACATAACCTAACAATTGTTGTTTATGTTATGAACTACCCATTAAAATGTGGCGTAATTGTTTAAAATTAAGCTGTAATGCAATAAGAACAACTAACGTTAACATTACAAATTATCAGAAGTAAGTCTTTTGTTCTTTAATACCAATTCACTTTTAAGTAATTCTTACACTAGGTGTTTTAAGAATGAACTTCAAATTAGACTACAACAACCAGCCAGGTCGTTTATTACCACTTCTTCATTATCTATGTTTGTTCAAACACAAGATACTCCAAACCCAAATAGTTTAAAATTTTTACCGGGTGTAAAAGTTTTAGAACCAGGCCAAACGATCGATTTCCCAAATGGCCAAGCAGCTTATTGTTCCCCTTTAGGAAAGTTATTATTTCGAATCGAAGGGGTCAGAAGTGTTTTTTTAGGACCCGATTTTATTACAGTTACTAAACTAGATGATGATGTAGAGTGGAAATTGTTAAAACCTGAAATATTTGCAACAATTATGGATTTTTTTGCTAGTGGTTTACCAATCTTAAATGATGCCGTTCCTAATTCAGATACACGTAACACAATATTTCTAAAAGTAGAGTACAATTGATTAATATATATAACATTGCAGAAGTTAATGAAGACGATAGTGAGACTGTGCAGATGATTAAAGAATTGTTGGATACTCGAATTAGACCAACGGTTCAAGAAGATGGAGGTAACAAATTATTAATTGCAACTGAAGCCATGCTAATTTAATGTTCTAGGTGATATAATTTTTATGGGGTATGAGGATGGAGTGGTAAAGCTAAAAATGCAAGGCTCCTGCTCAAGTTGTCCAAGTTCCATAGTTACATTAAAAAATGGTGTGCAAAATATGCTGCAGTTCTACATACCAGAAGTAGTTGCGGTGGAACAAGTTGACGAACCCCATGATCTAGTAATGAAATCACAATTTGACAAATTTGAAGAGAAACTTAAACACGAAGTTGATAGTAAATAATTTGAGAAATCAAACTTAGAAATTAAATAATTTATCTGTATACTTATTCATGAATGTGTAAATACTAAATTGTTTATTTATACGTTAATATTTATAACTTAATTTTTAGCAACCTGGAATTAGTCCACGAATTTTGGAGAAAACTAAGGAAGATAAAAACTGAGGCAGAAAAGATTCATGCTTCCAAAGAAAGTTAAATTTAGAACTTCTTTCATTAAATAAATATTAATGTTTTTGTTCAAATATAAAAATAAATAAAAATATTCAATTAAGTAAATCCATTTTTATTTATATATTAGCATTAATGCACATGGTTTGTTTAAAATTTTAATAACTAAAAACAAAATAGATAAAATTAAATACTGGTGCAAAAGCTATACATGTACAACAATGATTGACGTATAAACTATTTTATTACAATAAGTTCAATATTTACAAAAAACAAGATTACGAAACGAAATACATTACACTTCATTTGTATACAATTGTTTAGAAAAGAATCTAAAGAGCACAATAACAGTTTGTTATTCTACAAATAGTATTCAAGCACCTCTCTGCAACTTTCCCGCAGCTGTAAATTCAGTCATTGGTTTTCCACTAATTCCACAAGTACCGATACCAACTCTACCGTTAACAGAATCAGGAGAAGCAAATATACTCTTATTTTTAACACCAATCTTTTTATTTTTACTTGCCTTAGTTGTGAAAGCTAACCATTTTCGTTTTTCAGTTTCACGTTCTTCTTCCAATTCTTTAAACCTTTGCATTTTCTTAGCCTTTTTCTTCTTCAAGTACTCCTTGTTATTCATTTTCGCACGCTTTAGCTTCTCAGCTTCAGTCAGGACACGTTTCTGGCCTGTGAATTCTTTTAATTCCACTAAAGTAGAAACACCACGATTTTTGTAAGCTTCAAATGTAACATTTACCTGCCCATCTGGGTTTATAGTATCAATTCTAGCTTCGTAATATTGTCCGTTATCGTTCCATTTTGCCATACATGTATCACCAATTCGCCACATCTTTTTGTTTTTATTTTTCGCTACAAATTGCTCTACGGCTAAGAGCGACCTGGTTACCTCATCTTCTTCTGTATAATTTGTTATCTCACGATATTCCGGTTGGTTCGCAGCTTCTTCAGCTTTAACTTTGAGATCTAATGTAAGATCGATTACTTCTTCCAAATCCACTTTTAGCTTTTGCAATTCTTTGTTGTCTGGATCACTTAACAAAGCTGCTTCAACTTGTTGCAATTGTAGCTTGTAGTTTTGTAATTCGTCTCCCATTTTGATAAGTGTTTAATAAAACAGAAGTGTAGAATTGAGATCTAATAATATACTAGTGATACTCACGCTTTCGTTAAATGGATTTACAAATAATAAACAGCAACGTCAAGTTAAAAGTAATCAGTTCTCCATTTACGATTGCTTTATAAGAACGGCAACCTACAACGCAGTGCAGCCAACGTCAAATTACCAAATAGCACTTTCTCGGCCTGTGATTGGCTGTTCAAGTCGGCGCGATTAGGTTTTAATGATCTTCGTTAAAATTCCATTAGCTTAATGGAGTACTTCAGAATCAATATAATTTATTAATTATTCTGAAAATTGAGGAAAGAATTAGTCACTTTAAGCCCTTTATAACTTTAAAACTAATTAGTGAAATTCTTTTAAAATATTTTATTTTTCTCAATACTCCAGATGAAAAATACAGATATTTTGTTATATTATGGTATCTTAAACTTCAATTTATAAACGTGTAATATTTACCTTATTATTTAAAATATTTTGAAATTTTTGTTTGTCTGTTATAACGATGCCATTAAAGCTATAAGCAGAATTGTTTTCTAAATCAAAAAAAATATAAATTTTTTGGGGCCTATTGCAGAATATATTTTAGGATATGTTCATATATACATAAGAGCATTTCATTTCTAAAATTATATTTACTAATATTCATATTAAATATATAATAATAATAGTCATTTAGTGGAATGCTGAGATATTTAAAAGAAGACAAACTTCAGAATCTAGCTAAAATTAATAAACTTTTGTAAAATCCTTAAATTGTGTAATTAATATAATATATAATATTAAAAAATCTACCAATTAAAAATTGCCAATGTTTATTACATTAAAAACACAATACAAAAATTCATAAGTAGAGGTAGACATATTAAAAAAAATTGATTCAGAATAACTAATAATTCTCATAGCACAAAAAATTTATACATGAACCATTTTCAAGTGTTCTTAAATATAGATAAAAAGCAAAAAAAATACAAAAAAGTTAAAAACACCAGGGCGTTAATATCCTCAAAAACTACATTTTCTGACTTTTAATCAATAGCACTCTTCATCTTCTGTTTGACATAAAATATTATCAGATAATATGCCTCTTCACATTATTATCAACCTACATTTATTATTGATATTCACAAGAAATTTCTGTTGTCTAAGTTTCACAATCAGGGTTATTAATATTTTCTTCGAATTAATTATCCGTGGATGCATTTTTGCACTTTACTTCTTAGAACCACCAAATACCACAAAAACGTTTGACCATAATTGTTTTTTAAATGCTGTGCATAATTTTCACAGTAGTTCCAAATTGTTCTTCCAATTGTCATTAGTAACCATGCAAGAACATTATTTCTTACATTAAATAATTTTTCTACATCATTTATGTTTGTAGACATTTCTGAAAATATTTTATAGTGCTAATGTCGTGTCTTCTAAATTTCACCAAAAAATTTAAAAAAAAAGATAATACGAAATTACAATGGTATAACAATGTACTGGATTAATTGAAGTAATGTCATCAATTCATTTAATCTTGCTGTTTGTTGGGAATAAAAAGAATAAATTTGTCTTTCTTAAATAATATTAGTTGTATCAATTTTTCTCCGTTTCTTGGTACTTAGAGTTACCCTTTTTTCTTCGACGTTTTCTTTTATAGGTATCACAGACTGAAAATCTGCTGATATTTATGAGATTTAATTTAAAGATGTAAAATATGTGTATATAACAAATAATTAATTATTACTATTATTTGTTTAAATATTAAAAAAACGAAAAGTGGCAAATAGTTAGCGGTAAACGATTTAGTATTTATCAGGATTGCTTGTGAAAAAAATCTCGATTTAGCCGCAGAATTGTCTAAAACAGAGAAAAATAGGCGGCTGACCATATAAACTTTTTCAAAAATATACTTTGCAATTTAAAACTTGTATTGTCGATAAAACACAGTTCTTTTTCAAGTAATAATTCAATTTCACAGTCGATTTTCTCAAATGTTCAATCAGTCACTCGCTAATTTTTTCAGCATCACGTTTTTTGTCCCTGGTGCATAAATCAATGAATTAATTGTAAGCATTACTGGTTAGTGTTAAAACAATCCAAATTTTACAGTAATTTATATACTAGAGCTGGATTCCCAAATATAAATCTTATGACACTTAATTAATTAATAAATTATAATTTTCAAATTTCTTCTTTTTCCTTGGAACAAGCCATGGGCGTGTTATTTTAAAATTTATTATTTTCTAATGTAGTTTTACGGTTAACTATTGAGGAATCGCCCACTAACGTAGAGTTGCAAATGAAATAAAACGTTGCATATTAAGAATTGAGGAATTTTTTAGTTTTTGCTCATAATGACAAAGTTGCCTAATTAATAATTGATTTTTTAAAGAAAAGTTACAAAAACAAATTTAAAGATACAGCAATTCTTTAAGCACTATGTTATAGCTTTTTTAATTTTGAAATTCTTCAGGCATTCATTATAGATTTTAGAAAATTAATACTTGTTATACGATTTCGTCAATATCAAATAAAAACATAAGATTAATAATAAAGTTAAGAAATTTAAAACTACATAAAGACTGTTTACCTGTTTATTTACAAAGCAAGAACAGTACAAGCGTTGTATACTACAAATTACTAAATGTGTTTCTTGTAAATCGATAAAATACCCTTATTACAAAATCTTGATTATCAATACATAGACACACTCTCACTGTATTTAACCAATTTACAAGTAATTATGTCTAAACTATATTAGTGGAAAGAACTTCACAAAGATTCGGGATATTAACACTTTTTCGAATCAGTCGCTACAATAAAAATTATTTACAATTGGTATACTTATTAAAATTAAAACAATCAAGTACAAAACAAATTGAATACTGTAGAATTTAGAATGATCTTAGAATAAATGTTATAAATAAAATAAAGAGCAATAATTTAACAAAATATAAATATTTTCGAGTTAAGTTAAAAGTCTACATAAGTATTTACTATGCAATTTTTATTCACTAGTTATAATAATCCTCGATATACACAAACATTCACACTAGACTTAGAAAACGATATTAAGTTAAAAATTATATAATACTCTACGATCACAAAAATTCAGTATTTATAAATGTTAAATATATAAACAAATTATGTAATCTAATACCTCCCACAACATATTACAGGCTACGAACTGCACAGAACATTTGGGCACAAAAGTGAGTCATCATCACTCGATCTATCATACAAAAATGTGATTGTACATACTTCGAAACCTTTCTTTTCTCTGTTTTGTGAGCGATTTTCCCAAAAGTCTATTGTATGCATCGCACAGTTCCACCTAATAATTGGTTGTTAAAAAAGGCATCCTTTGATTGTCCTAATAATCAGCTGCTGAGAATCTACACAACGATATAGCACTCTCAACGACCGATGACATTGGCAACAAATTCTTAAGTGAAACCTCCCGGATGCTGATTTATTACATACAATGCGATAAAATTTGTTAAAATAAAACGAAAAAAACAAACTGTACATGTGACTTTAACTTTTTACAGAGATTACATCATTTGGATCGGATCGAAATTTACATAAAATTTATTGTAACTGAGTTGATTTATTAAAATTGTATACAATTTTTTATTTTTATTTTTTGTACAAAAAACTTGTGTCTTTATGAAGAATTTAAATTATATACAATTTTATCCAGTATAATCTTCTTACCTACTGTTATTATCGTATATTTATTCTATGCTAAAGTGTAATTACTTGTATAGCACTATGTTAGATATAAAATTAACACAAGAAGACTAAAAATGCGTTACAATTAATAAAATCCTTATAAAATTAAAAGAAAAATAACAAAATTTACTAAGACATTTATCTTGAGTGCTCTATTTTTATAATAAAAAATAAGAAATATACTGATATTGCTTATTTGATTTTCAAAAAAAAAACCCTACTTAATCTATAAAATACACACATATTCAACGATATTGCAACAAAACAATTGGATAAAACAAAATATAAATAGTAAAAACTACAATAATAACATTATTTATCGTTATATTCTTGTATTACACATTCAATACCAATCTGCATTTTAATTTTTAAATCTACAGATCAGACCTTAGCCTCCTGATTGTAATTCGAATGCGCTTTAATAATTAATAATAACAAGCTACCTTATATTTTCATGGCAGTACGTTAAACAAATCAATATATCCATGCAGTACCTATTTTTTCTTTTTCTTCTTGTATTTTTTTTTCTTCTATATGTAAACTTGAAATGTAAAATACAGGCCAGTAGTGGTCAATATCACACGAACTGATTAAGGATGACACTTTTGTTCATAAAAATGGGACCCGTTTCTAAGTTCAATCGGAGTGATTCATACCACTATTAACACTATCACGATTTCTTTACTAAATTATGAAGATAACTAAAAGTGGCTGTGTTTGTTTAAGTATAATTTAGACTAGTTGTTTGCAGTCTCAGCTTAAGTAATCATATTCTGAAAATAAAAGAATATTATTTTACTTATGTGTTAAATAAAATTAATAATCTTAAACTTAATAAATTGAGTTGTTAAAAGTTTTTCTAAATACATTTCCGCTGAATCGTATACCTAACGTTCTCTTTTTTTACTATTATACCCTCTGGGCTAACATTTTGGATACCTGGTCAAATTAGGAAGCCAATAAGAACGAAGGCCGCAAGTTTTATATTCATATGTGTAACCAGTGATTAAAAAACAGAGTTCAATAATAGAAAATGAAACTAAGATTTAGTTTCAGGTTTTTGTTATAAAAATTTGTTGGGGATTAGTAAGGATTGAGGTAATAGAGCCATCCCTGGCGGTATGGTCCCGTAGACCAGACATATTCTCATTATTAACTAAAACTTATTTTAATACTCAAAAACTATCAAATAAAAAACATTTCACTTTTGATTTATAAGAGCTTAAAAAGTGCATATGCAGTTAAAGGCGTTTATAGCAACGGCCGCAGGACAGAGAACATCGCGTCCCTATAACCGAGAGTCGCTATAGCAGATTTTTATTTTGTGTAGAGATGTTTGATTTTCTCATGGTCTATGAGTCATGCCTGTGCAAAAGACAGAAAATGGCCCCAGTTGCTGCTACACTCTGATTTGAAAACATCACCATTCTTGTTCTATTTCTTTAATGTAACGGAGTTGTTTATACCTGTGGTTTGTTATTGAGAATGTTTGATTCACGTGTATGTTGTCGTTTAATAATTTATTAAAACAGTTTTTTTCAGGAGTATTTTTATTTTGCGTTTTTATTCACTGTAAGTATGTGTTTAGTTTGCATTTATTGTTTTCATCAGTCTCCATAGCTCCGCCTTCGTGCAGATATTTCGAAGGTCATAGACCATGAGAAAATCAAACATCTCTACCTATATTATTTTTACAACCTATAACGTTTATGAGTTATAGATTCATTATAACTGCACATCCTTGGTTTTATTAAATTAAAAAAAATGTTTTATTCCAATAAACTAATAGATACATAAATTTAATATACATAACTATGCATAAAGTCGAGTTTCATTGTGGTAAAGCTATTTTGATGCATTTTTCACATACTTACGCGATTCTTATTAAATTTAGGGTTTACTAGGCTTTACAGAAATTAATGTAGATAAAACTAAGAACACGTGGCTGACAACGGACTTGTCGAAGCCTTCCGATAAAGTGTAAACATTGACATACTTTTATACATAAAATAGCTGAAAAGGCAAAATTTTGTTACTGGTAGTAAACTGAAAATCAACAATTTTACTTCACACGTCGTTACATCTGACAACTAAATCTCCGTTTCATACAGAAAATAGGTTGTCATGATAGACTTCGTCGTTATAAGCAAGTTTCGTCTAAATGATCTATTACAGAAGCTAAAACGGAGCTTGAAAATTCTAGAAAAGTACAGTAGTGTGCGAATTAATGTGAACACAAGTGATAATATCAATTCCAACGTGTGCTAAACCTTGTTGGAGGTCAAAGCTGATCTTTCTAGGATTTAACTTACTTTCCCTATTTAAAAAAGTTTCATCTCTGACAGTGGTTATCCTTCTTCTTCAAGTTTCCTTTTCTCTTCATCTCGATTGATACAGTTTCCCTTTTTGGTTCAAATTTTATTTATAGCCCCCAAGCTTACCCCACAATGTTTAGCACTGCCCCTTTGAGTCATAGCCGTATGCTCACTAAAAGTAACAATCGTTGTTCGTTTCTTGGGCGAAATATCCATCATCAAAAAAGACACGAACATACAAAAAAATATAAGAAAATAGGCAATCAGGATTAATGTTTTATAAAAAAAATCTGCAAAAAAAATCTAAAATTTGTAATAGGTTATTACTCACTAAATGACAGTACTAGTAAAAGAAAATGGCCGCCGCCAGTAACATAAGATGCTGCCAACTGTTGAAAAGTCGAAATTGTAGGTATGTTCACATTAATTCTCACACAACTGTATGTTTAAAATAATCGGACCTTCGATACAGATGACGTCATTAAAAGTATTTCAGTAATATTTTGTGCTCTCTACATTAAAAATTTTAACAATATAAATAAACATTTCTTTAAACTTCGAGAAGTGTTTTCTTTCTCAAGAGCACATAGGTACTTTGAAACTTCCCAGCGTTTTTTGTCACAAGCTTAACTTTGCAGTACTTCTTTTGATCATGATTGTACAATACATACAATATTGATGTTTCGTATTATTTGGCATTATTTGAATAAACGATGCCCAAGGACCTTTCAAAACTATGAAATACCTTAGAAACAAAACGAGGGAGCAAGTTCTCCTAATTATTATTGTTTCTACTAGAAAATTGAACATTGATCATTATAAATTCAAATAATTCTGATTAGTTTGCTCATAAATATAGATATCGGAAGTTTACAAAGTAAATAATTAAAGATAATTACCTGCTCTACCGTAACAACTCTGTGCCGTTTGGCTCAGTTGAATTAGCTGCTGGACTTGGTTGAGAACTGGACGACGCACGTGAATTATTCCCGTGAGAGTTTTCGTACTCCATAACTTCTTGGTAGATTAATTCCTTCCACTGTTCAACTGTATGCTCCCTCTCGTCTACACTATGATCATATGGACCCGGAGCAGGCTGGCGTAAAGAAAAAGAAAGTGAATAATGGGATCAGACTGGTAAAATTAAAAGGAACAAAACTTACTGCATTTACTTCTCCTTCGTCGTACCACACGTTGATGTATGGATGTAGAAGTGCCTCGTCGACGGATATTCTTCTTTCAGGATCAATAACTAACATCCTAGATAGCAAGTCTCGGGCTTGACTGGCCTTTAGGCGATTGTGTTCACTACTATCTGATGGGAAAAGCATATCTGGAAACAGTTTGTCGAAAGAAAATCCAGGATATCGCGGTCGATTCTCCACATAATTTCTAACTGTTGGTTGTAGTCTTAACATAAACTGTTGTGATGGAGTACCCAATTGTTCTAAAGAAAAAATAAGTTTCAAAGTTATTTACATAAATTACAGGAACGGGCTATTGTTTTTTAGAGATTGCTTATGTAAATTAATTAGTGATATTACATTCAGTATGTTTTTAAATATACTGCTATTTGTGTTATTTAACTAATGTGCTAAAAATTTAGATAATTTTATAGTTCCAAAACGATATGAAAATCTTGCACATGAAGTAAATACAGGGTGTCCCATATTGAACAAGCTACCATCCGAATCTTTTTATTAGTGAAGATAGTGATTTGATTCAATAGGCCATGTTTTGTAGTTTTATTTGTTGATTCTGATTTCGTTGCTCAAAGGCCATTACCGGATTAACATGGAAAAGTGCCCTTGAAGATATTTAGCTGGCTTTTTTTCTGTGATGTACCCTTAGCAATAGTCACAATTGTGGAAAATTTTAGGTTTCCGACAAAAAATACTTTTTATTTTCAGAAAGAATTTTTTTCCATCAAAAATAACTTCACTGATCAATTTATGTTTTGGGTAACTTATAGAAAAAAGAAAAAGCTATTTAATTGTGTAAAAATTCAATATAGCGTCCATATCTTGACTTAAATTTCAGCTGTATTTTATCAAACCTAGTAACTTTTCTAATGAACCTTTTTTTATATTTCTTCTAATTACGAAGTTATTAGACATTAAAGAAAATAGCTATGTTCAGTTTTTTTACGGTAATTGTTCGAAATTTTCTCAACGGAATCCGAATCGGCACATAAAACTACATTTGACCAAATCTCTATCTTCACTAACAAGAAAGATACCCATCGTATCTGGGACACCCTGTAGATTCACTTTAAAAAATTATGCACTCAAAATAATCGAAAAACGCTGCAAATCTTGGTTCGACCTTTTATTTGGGTAATTTAATTTTTAATTTTTATGAAAGAAAAAAAATAGAGTTGATTTTTGATAATTCTTTTAAATTGTATTTTATTTAAAAATGTACTTCTACAAGAGTTTTATATTCATTGCTGTTAAAAACTTCAACTAACAAAAAAACTACTAATTCCTTCCCACTATTTTGAGTACTTTCTTTTTAAAACTAAAAAATAAAAAGTTAGTACCATTATTTAAAAAGAAATCTATATTTAATAAAATATAGTTCGTCTAAGTGTTTTCCCATATTTTAGTGACTCGCGGTACACAGAAAAAAATATAAAATATTCGTAATACCATCTATTTTGATTTTGCAATATTTTATTTACTATTAACAAAAATGGGTCTTAATGTTTTAAAAATTAGTCGTTAAAAAGAACTACAGAGCTACCCAATTTACTTTTTTCATTCAAAGAATTCAGCTTAACTTGTAAAGTTCAATTATATACCAGCCGGGTACCCATGAACCTGATTGGGCAACTAGTCGGACAAAATATAACCCAATTTTATGAACCCGGCCGGCAATCCTGGGAGGGTTAATATATGTTGCCCTGTACCCATGGACGTGTTTCAAAGAAAAACATCGTTAATTTGAAAGAACAGGGGCGTTTGACAGGGACCCGATTGTACTTAGGGCATAATAATAATTTGCCCGATCAGCTTCCATGATATACTTTCTACCAGGGGGATTGCAAATATATGGTATCTTATTATGGTATGTTAAATTTATATTAATTTTAACTTAAATAATTACCAATAATTTTATTCCATTGATCGATGTGATCTGTTCCGGGAAACAGCACACCGCCTCTTATCATTTCGCCCATAATACACCCAACAGACCAAATATCGACATTTTCGGTATAACCCATTCCTAAAATTACTTCCGGGGCCCTATAATATCGCGTCACGACGTACGGTGTCATCATAAATGTTGTGCCTGCTGTCCTGGCCAATCCAAAATCTAATATTTTTAATGTGCAATCAGATTTTACTACTATATTGCTTGGTTTGAGATCCTAAAAGGGCTTAACTTAATACGCTGCTATACGTCACGGATTTAACTTACCCTATGTATTATTCCTGCCGAATGTAAATGCTTTATACCACAAAGCATTTGGTACAACAAATAACTCATTCTTTCATGATCGAGGTCCATTTGAATCACTTGACAAAGATTCGCGTCCATTAGTTCCATAACTAAATATACATCTTGAAATTCTTCTAACGACTTTTGAGGCGTAAATGCATTTAGAAGACCAATTATCTGAAATGATTTAACGTTTTACAATTTTTGTACAAAAAAAAACGAAAAAAACTTTCAATAAAATAAAGAAAAGAAATGCTACCAGGAAACTGAAGAAAATTGTTTAAGGAGAGATTGGAAAGAAAATAAAATCAGTATGAATAAAGAAGTGATCAAATTCCAAAGAAAAACTTACATTTTTGTGATTCACTAATTTCATAAGTTTGAATTCTCTATACGCTCTTTTGGCGTGCGTTACATTTTGGAATGGTCGACTAAGTTTTTTAATAGCTACATTTTGTGGTTTTAATGTATCCACAGCGGCACTGAAATTAAAAATTTAATTAATATCTTATCTTTCTTTGTAGTCTGGTCAATGAAGCTTTTTACTTCTTACTTCCCGAGAATAGAAGCGCTTGAATAATTCATTTTAAAGATAATTATTGTATTATATTATTTGAAACCAGAAATATTTCAGCGGGGGACGCAAAATCTATATCGTCGAAACCAGGGGTTCTTTTTTGATCACAAACTCCTTTGAAAATTCGTTAAATTTTGTAGCCTCCATATTTGAAAGTTACTAATATTTAGCAAAAATTTTTCTGGCGTCTCCGTTTTTTAAAATGTTCGTGAGACTTAATAAAATTATCCCATGGCCCCCTGAAGATCTATATGGCTTAGGTTGGGAATCCTTAATATGAACAATGTAAAAAAAATAAAAATTCGAAATTCTGGCATTGTAAAACGTTTTAAGGGTTCTTCAAATTTTTCTCAAAATTAATCTTGAATTATAATCTACAATTATAAAAATAAAATATTTAAAAATGTTCTAAAGAAACAAAATTTAATAGCAGTATAGTTTGCATTGTCAAATAGGTTAGTTGTTTATTTTTTTGTTGATTTACAATATTCGATAAATAATTACAATTTTCAGATTTCCTAAGAGTAAAATTCCTAACATAAACCGAAAAAAAAATTGTTTAATCTTCATTCTTAAGACCACTTTTGGATAGTACAAATTTATAGAAAACTAACTGGCTCGCCTGGTTTCGCACGGCTATTGCGATTTCAAAGTAAAAACTAATTTTTTTCAAAATAAAATATAGCCTATGTTACTCAAGGATAGTGTCTTCTACCTGTTAATTCAAGTCCCGTCAAAATCGGTTCAGCCGTTTCCAAGATATACGGGCGGACAAACTGACAGACAGATAGACAGACAGACAAAAATGTTAAAAACGTAAGTTTGGGCTTTGGTAACGATCAAATAACTATATTAAATTAAAAAAAAGTCTTTACTTCGAAATCACAGACAGACACTTCATTTTTATTTATATGTATAGAATAAATTCAGTGATAATGGTTTAGCAGAAAAAAAAATTTACCAAGTCCGTATACATAAAACCAAAAAAACAAAAATTTGCAAAATTTTCCTTTCCGCTATTGCTTAAGATTACGTGATAACGGTGACTCCCAAAAATTTTTGACTAAAAGATCTGTAAACTAGAATCTTGGAACTTTAAAATGCTTTTTTTTAATTTGCAATACGACTATTGTTCACTGAAATACACCCTATCAAATATCATCAAAAAAATTCTGAATTTTTTTTTGACCTTTTAATTTATTTCCTTTAGTGAAATTGAAATTTCCATTCGGAAAAGTAATTATTCAGATAATCGGCGTTCTTCCGTAATTTTTTAAAAATGTCTACTTTCTAATTAAAATTATAATTTGACTATTAAATATTATAAATTACAGTAAAACCTCGATTATCCGGAACTCAGTTATACGGATTTGCGATTATCCGGATTGTCAACCGCGTTCGTTTTTTCCTGTTAAAACGGGGCACTTCGTAATCGTGCTTAAAACCGAGTGTGCGCATTCGAGCGAAAAGTGGCACATTCCGATCTCGGGAAAATGAAGCGCGCCGCTCCGCGTCGCGCTTCATTTGCCTCCCTCGCTCGGAAATGTGCCACTTTTCGCTCGAATGCGCACATCCTCGTATTTATCGGATTTGGCTATATTATTATTTTATTCTTCAATTCAAAAAATTTAAAGTCGAATAAATTAGATCTATTTTTTGTTTGAAAAAGGTTAGATATTTTATTCCTTTCGATAAGTTATCGTGGTGCTCTTCCGCACGCCTAATTGTAGCGAGCTTGATAAAAATATTTTCGGGTGTACTTTCGAATGTTTACTAATTCGCGTTTTTGATTAATTAAAATTGTATGAGTCAAATTTTCTGAAGTGGGCCACTAAAAATCAACTAGTTGATTTTTATATCATCTTTTGTAGATTGTTGAAGATTTATATGTCAAAATTAAGGTTTCCAAATATTTTTGAGTAATTTTCATTTTTCTGAAAATTATAAACAAATTAGTTTTAAGGCGCATTTTGTATACACTGTTGTAATTATACTTCATTTATGGATTAATTCAATATTTAAATATAAAAAAATATTTATATGTTACATAGGTGGTGCATCACAATTTTAGAATGACTTGGGTGGGGTATGTTAAAAAAAAGGTGGGGAAATAAGAGTCAAAATTCGGAAATAGTATTTTTTTCATGTACGATGAAGTCTCTCATCTAGTCTAGCTTAAAAGTACTAAATTAGAAATGTGGTTTTTCGTAAAAATACCCTACTGTAATTTTTAATTAAAAGAAAAGCGAGAAGTGGTACATTTAGTTCAGTTTGATTTAATTAATATTATTTGTAAGAAGAAGAATAAGATAGGCAAATTGAATTATTAAGGAGTAAGGTAACTGCGGGTAATAAGGCCTAGCTCAAGGGAAATTGAAAATTAAATGAAAAAACATCGAATTTAATCAACAGGTTTTAGTAGTAATCAATTTTGAGATTCAGTTACTGTAAAATATGAAGGAAAAATGGCAACTTTCACCATAAACAAAACCAAAAATTACTATTTTTAAAAACCTTGCCAGTAGGCCTTATTATACTAGTGAAGGGTAATAAGGCCTACAGCTTTAAAAAATTTAAGTAATCAAACTGGACATAATATATTTGATAAGTAAGGAGGATAATCAGGCCATTATAATTTTCCCATAAGAAGTCCCTTTTATGCCCCACTCGGGAAAGTGATTCTATGTGATAGCCGACATCGCCCTGAGTCCGAATATACCAAAATTGGCGGTCAACTCCTGTGCATTTTTGAGATTTTTGAGATCAAAGTTGAGATATTTTTTGGTCATTTTCTCTCGAATGGTTCTAGATATCGACATGGGACTTTCACTACTGTGATCAATTCGTTGAATAGAGTTCAAAAATATCCATATTGACGTACTTTATTGATTAAAAATGTGTCTCCACTAGGCGTGTTAGGATTACCCGAGATACACCAGTCCGATTATTTGTAAGAGAGAAGAATAAGATAGGCAAATTCAATTATTAAGGAGTATGTGCGCTTTCAAGCGAAAACTTTTTCCGAATGGAAAATCTGGATTTGAGGGATTTGTTATTAATATAGTCGAATCCAATTAACACGAAGATGTGCGCATTCGAGCGAAAAGTGGCACATTTCCGAGCGAGGGAGGCAAATGAAGCGCGACGCGGAGCGGCGCGCTTCATTTTCCCGAGATCGGAATGTGCCACTTTGAGCTCGAATGTGCGCACTCGGTTTTAAGCATTATTCGCAATTATTTTGTCAACGAACAAAATAGTAAATATTTTTTTTCATTCCCTCTCACTCGTATTTATAAGTTTATCGCATCTTTTCGCTCGCTCCTGCTCATTGCTATGGTAAAAATACGTTTTTCGAATATATAATCGATATATTTATTGAACTAAATTAAATTTGTTGATGAAGAAAAGTTTAATTTACAAAATTCAATAAATACGAAGATGTGCGCGTTCGAGCGAAAAGTGGCACATTTCCGAGCGAGGGAGGCAAATGAAGCGCGACGCGGAGCGGCGCGCTTCATTTTCCCGAGATCGGAATGTGCCACTTTGAGCTCGAATGTGCGCACTCGGTTTTAAGCATTATTCGCAATTATTTTGCCAACGAAAAATTAGTAAATAATTTTTATCATTCCCTCTCACTCGTACTTATGAGTTTATCGTATCTTTTCGCTCGCTCCCACTCATTGCTATGGTAAAAATACATTTTTCGAATATATTATCCATATATTTATTGAACTAAATTAAATTTGTTGATGGAAGAAAAAGTTTAATTTACAAAATTCAATAAATACGAAGATGTGCGCGTTCGAGCGAAAAGTGGCACATTTCCGAGCGAGGGAGGCAAATGAAGCGCGACGCGGAGCGGCGCGCTTTATTTTCCCATGATCGGAATGTGCCACTTTGAGCTCGAATGTGCACACTCCACTTTTCGCCACGATTAACAATGATCAATTTACTTTAAATTTTACCTAAACATTTTATGATTCTTTTTGATATTTTTTACTGTTGAATTTATAATTAATACTTATTTGTTTCGTTTTTTTGTAAATAAATACCTAACAAGGTAAAATTGTTTTTTTTTTCAATTATCCGGATGAGCTGTAACAATAATTAGTCCGGATAACTGAGTTTCTACTATATATGAATTCGTGCTCTACAAAAAACTATTATTTGGTAATTTTAAACATGTTTCTTAGGCGAGTTTTAAATTCTACACGTTTTACTTTACAATTTTTTATATGCCCGCGTAGTAGCAAAAATAATAAGTATTTGATGTTGTATAATCCTTCGGTTTTGACTAAATTTTGTATACTTATTTGAGATGCATTGACCCAACGATGTTGTAAATTTTAGTCCTGTAAATGCAATATTTTCAATCCCAGAGAATTATTTTTAGAATTTCCGCGCTTCACGTTCGTCGCAAAGATTATTTGCCCACACTGTATTTGTTAAAATATTCCTTAAAAAAGTACAATTGCACCAGTAGTTAGTTCCTCCCGGAATTTTTCTCATTCCAACACTAATCGGCCAACTTTCTAAAAAATCCGGAAAATTTTGCGGAAATTCCTGATTTTAACAACGTATTCGTAATTAGCGACCCTAAAAAGCCTCCGAGCAATTTATTTTCCGCAAAAATAAAACATAGTACCTTAAAATCCACAAATACTTCGTTAACACAAAATTAATTCAGAGATCGAAACATTATCTGGCCAATCTCTAATATTTCTGGTTTCAAACGGTCCAATATAAGAAACATTTTTAAAAGGTTTTTATTGAGTTAGCTTCTGTTCCGGAAAAGTAAGACATTTCCACAACTTTTCGGCTTCATCGGCACGACTACAGCGAAATAATGCATCTCACAGAAATTAGAGCTGGTCCAAGATTAGACGCTTTGTTTTAATACTCCCAGACACTGATTTTGGCCTAGCTCTAACATAAGCATATCTTTTTACAATTAAGCGATAAAAAATAGAAAAATTATCTACAGAAAATAGTTGCAAAAAAAAAGTTAAGGCTAACTTACCACACTAGACCTTGTGCTCCACCTCCCTTAGGTTCCAAATTAGCGTACCGTTCAGGTACACAGAACTCTGTGTCCCCAAAAACCCACCTTTTAAATTTCGGTCTCATTTTATACAAGAAGCAAACAAATATATATATATAAAAAAAAGGATAGTGAGTTTCTGACAACACCAAAAATTAACTAAAAGGCAAGAAAATCAAGTTACAACAAAAATCATATCTTAAAGTATAGATCATCTTTAGTTTATTTTGCAAATAAAATAATAATGTAAGCGACGTGAGAGAAAAAAAAACAAACAACAAACAACAATAAAAGAAAGATGATCCAACATGCAAAATAAAATCGAAACAGTTTTATACACAATTCAAACTTCAAATTGTCTACGAATAGTTTTGTAAATCATTCAGAAACTTACCAGACAATACCCTGAGCACCTGAACCTATTGGTTTGAGATTTTGATATCGCTTTAAAATTGTAAATTTTGTGTCTCCCACCTCCACGGTGTAGAATTGGTGAGAAAGTCGGGACATCTTATTGCATCTGTCCCGATAATTTACTACTGTTGTCTGAAAAAAGATAAGCACAATATTAAAATACACATTTGATTTAGTTATTAAAAATATGTTTTATAAAGGTTTATTCCCGCACGGAAAAAAAATTTCTAACACACCTATTAGGGTGGCGCAAAAAAAACCGACTATTTTTTTTTTAGTCTCGAGTGAAAAAATGTTAGTTTTTGACGTTTTAAGAGCTGCCTCCAAAATACAGCTCAAAAAAAATTTTTAAGAGGTCGCTCAAAATTTTTTATAATTTCAAAATTCGTCAAAACGCGTATTTTTTTTCTCGTTACATTATAATTTTATAGACAAACAAAAAATAAGTTTCTGAATGTTTCAATTTAAAATTTGAGATTTAAAAGGTCGCTCAAATTTTTTTTATTTATTAGTGCATCACTTTGGATTTTTTCGAGCGACATTTTAATATTCAAATTAAAATTTCATACATTTTTTTTCTATTATTTAGTAAAATAATCAACAAAAATTCACCACGAGATGAACTAAAATGAAACAAATAGAAAAAATTCTGAGCGACCTTATAAAACTCAAATTTTAAATTGAAACTTTCAGGAGCGGCGCGCTTCATTTTCCCGAGATCGGAATGTGCCACTTTGAGCTCGAATGTGCGCACTCGGTTTTAAGCATTATTCGCAATTATTTTGCCAACGAAAAATTAGTAAATAATTTTTATCATTCCCTCTCACTCGTACTTATGAGTTTATCGTATCTTTTCGCTCGCTCCCACTCATTGCTATGGTAAAAATACGTTTTTCGAATATATAATCGATATATTTATTGAACTAAATTAAATTTGTTGATGGAAGAAAAAGTTTAATTTACAAAATTCAATAAATACGAAGATGTGCGCGTTCGAGCGAAAAGTGGCACATTTCCGAGCGAGGGAGGCAAATGAAGCGCGACGCGGAGCGGCGCGCTTCATTTTCCCGAGATCGGAATGTGCCACTTTGAGCTCGAATGTGCACACTCCACTTTTCGCCACGATTAACAATGATCAATTTACTTTTAATTTTACCTAAACATTTTATGATTCTTTTTGATATTTTTTACTGTTGATTTTATAATTAATACTTATTTGTTTCGTTTTTTTGTAAATAAATACCTAACAAGGTAAAATTGTTTTTTTTTTCAATTATCTTGATTTTCGATTATCCGGATGAGCTGCAACAATAATTAGTCCGGATAACTTAGTTTCTACTGTATATGAATTCGTACGCTACAAAAAACTATTATTTGGTAATTTTAAACATGTTTCTTAGGCGAGTTTTAAATTCTACACGTTTTACTTTACAATTTTTTATATGCCCGCGTAGTAGCAAAAATAATATGTATTTGATGTTGTATAATCCTTCGGTTTTGACTAAATTATGGTATACTTATTTGAGATGCATTGACCCAACGATGTTGTAAATTTTAGTCCTGTAAATGCAATATTTTCAATCCCAGAAAATTATTTTTTAGAATTTCCCGCGCTTAACGTTCGTCGCAAAGATTGTTTGCCCACACTGTATTTGTTAAAATATTCCTTAAAAAAGTACAATTGCACCAGTAGTTAGTTCCTCCCGGAATTTTTCTCATTTCAACACTAATCGGCCAACTTTGTAAAAAAATCCGGAAAATTTTGCGGAATTTTGCGGAAATTCCTGATTTTAACAACGTATTCGTAATTAGCGACCCTAAAAAGCCTCCGAGCAATTTATTTTCCGGAAAAGTAAAACATAGCACCTTAAAATCCTGAAATACTTCGTCAACAAAACATTAATTCAGAGATCGAAACATTTTCTGGCCAATCTCTAATATTTCTGATTTCAAACGGTCCAATAAAGAAACATTTTTAAAAGGTTTTGATTGAGTTAGCTTCTGTTCCGGAAAAGTAAGACATTTCCACAACTTTTCGGCTTCATCGGCACGACTACAGCGAAATAATGCATCTCACAGAAATTAGAGCTGGTCCAAGATTAGACGCTTTGTTTTAATACTCCCAGACACTGATTTTGGCCTAGCTCTAACATAAGCATATCTTTTTACAATTAAGCGATAAAAAATAGAAAAATTATCTACAGAAAATAGTTGCAAAAAAAAAGTTAATGCTAACTTACCACACTAGACCTTGTGCTCCACCTCCCTTAGGTTCCAAATTAGCGTACCGTTCAGGTACACAGAACTCTGTGTCCCCAAAAACCCACCTTTTAAATTTCGGTCTCATTTTATACAAGAAGCAAACAAATATATATATAAAAAAAAGGATAGTGAGTTTCTGACAACACCAAAAATTAACTAAAAGGCAAGAAAATCAAGTTACAACAAAAATCATATCTTAAAGTATAGATCATCTTTAGTTTATTTTGCAAATAAAATAATAATGTAAGCGACGTGAGAGAAAAAAAAACAAACAACAAACAACAATAAAAGAAAGATGATCCAACATGCAAAATAAAATCGAAACAGTTTTATACACAATTCAAACTTCAAATTGTCTACGAATAGTTTTGTAAATCATTCAGAAACTTACCAGACAATACCCTGAGCACCTGAACCTATTGGTTTGAGATTTTGATATCGCTTTAAAATTGTAAATTTTGTGTCTCCCACCTCCACGGTGTAGAATTGGTGAGAAAGTCGGGACATCTTATTGCATCTGTCCCGATAATTTACTACTGTTGTCTGAAAAAAGATAAGCACAATATTAAAATACACATTTGATTTAGTTATTAAAAATATGTTTTATAAAGGTTTATTCCCGCACGAAAAAAAAAATTTCTAACATACCTATTAGGGTGGCGCAAAAAAACCGACTATTTTTTTTTTTTTAGTCTCGAGTGAAAAAATGTTAGTTTTTGACGTTTTAATACAGCTCAAAAAAAAATTTTTAAGAGGTCGTTCAAAATTTTTTATAATTTCAAAATTCGTCAAAATGCGTATTTTTTTTTCTCGTTACATTATAATTTTATAGACAAACAAAAAATAAGTTTCTTAACGTTTCAATTTAAAATTTGAGTTTTAAAAAGTCGCTCAAATTTTTTTTTAATTTATTAGTGCATCACTTTGGATTTTTTCGAGCGACATTTTAATATTCAAATTAAAATTTCATACATTTTTTTTCTATTATTTAGTAAAATAATCAACAAAAATTCACCACGAGATGAACTAAAAATGAAACAAATAGAAAAAAATTCTGAGCGACCTTATAAAACTCAAATTTTAAATTGAAACTTTCAGAAACTTATTTTTTGTTTGTCTATAAAATTATAAAAAATGTGAAATGTTACTTTTCTGAAGTTGTATATAACTTTAAAATAAAAATAATATATATAACAATATATATTTGCCAAAATTCAAAATTTCATATTTTCAAAAAAACAACCCGCCCCCCTTCTGAAAATTTCAGGATTTTTTTTGATATATGAGAGGTATAATATAAAAAAAATTGAGCCCAAAAATTATTGTCGATAGTCGATTTTTACAATTTTGAAAAGTTTTATAAATTTGGCATTAATTAAATTTTTTTTTCAAAATTTATTTTTTTCATAACCCCAAAACAAAATCAAGTTTTTTTTTGTAGCTATAATACTTTGCGAGATATTCAAAAAATAAACTTGAAAAACAGGAAAAATGGTGAAATTTTGAATATTGCTTAACTTTTCTTTAAAAAAAATTTAATTTTTTTTCTTTGTCAGAACTTCGTTATATGATAAAAGAAAACTTCTGACCAAGATTCGTTCAAATCGAAAGGGTCGATTCCAACTATTGGTCGATTTGACATGGAATGGCTCATATGATATATTAAAAATATTAATCTGTGTATGTTATCTTGTATTTCACATCAGTATAAAATACATTAAGTATTTCTAAAACGAACCAAACTTATTTTGGAATTAAAATTAAACCAATTTAAAGTCGGAATTATTTACGAACTTTGTTACTTCCAACAATGACTCTCCGTAAAATCAGTTAGGGTAATCCAAATTTAATAATAGAATCAAATTAAAACTCTTAAAGATTTACCTAATTAAGTATTAATTGAAATCTTATCTTCGGATTTGAGCAGAAGGGCGATTAATATAATTATACAAAATTAAACCTAATGCAATAAAATAAAGTGAAATTTCGTACGTTTAAACCGTAATTATTACTTCGAACAACGATGATTGATTTACAAAGAAAATGATTTAGCCAAAAAGCATTAAAAACCTATTAAATTCAAATTAGCAAAATAGAAGCTCTTTAAAATTTTTGTGCTAATATGTCTTGCGTGAAATTGATAATATCGTTCGGGAAGGCTCCGATAATCTTTTTTGGGATAATAGTAAACTTTTATATTATCGTTCCTCACGCTTATAACAAAAAAAACTTTTTCCAGACGTTTATCATCAAATCTTTCATATCTACATTACTTTAATTCTTTAATAATTCCAAAGAAAATTTTAAATCTATAAAATTCAATATGTATGTGTCAACTTTCAAATATTTGATGAGATAAGGGCCCAAATCCCCCTAAGTGCACGTCTTTGTTCGTGGTAAAAGTTCAAGAGTAACGAAGTATATATTTCCTTTTCCATCGATTTCAATTTAATAAATGCAAATTTTTATGCATTGCTTACTGGTGCACTCCGAGTAAATTTCTATTTCTTTCCTTGACATAAACAAGAGGATTCAATTTCAAAGTAAAAGATTCGGTAAAAAGCAAGATAAAGGGGACGGAGTATAAAATGGAAGTGATATAAGAGTGCATACTGAATTATGTTATCGAGATAAAATCAAACGAGAAGAAAGCTAATGCATACTGCAAAAACAAAATTATTTAAATTGCCTGTTTTTTTTCATTTGCACTCTGGAAGTTCATAAGAGTTATTAAAAAATGCAAGAAAACTGTAATTATAGGTATGACGAATTAGTAGGTAATATTCACAAGCAAAAAAGAAGCTGATTTTTTGATGACTAATTTTAAACGGAATTATGAGTCAAATTTGAACTATATAAGGAAAATTTTCTTTTGCTCTTATTCGTATGCTTATTTATCTCTTTTTGTGAGATCTATTCAGAAAATAAACCTATTTTTTTTAAATTTAATTATTAATTTTACAGATTATTGGTCCTTATGCCACTCCCTGTTAGTACGCTTTTCCCAGCAGTGTTACCATATCGCGAAGCTTTATTTGAGATGACTTTTAAAGCCTGTGACGAATTTGCTTTGATTTTATCAATACTATGAAAAGGGCGTCCTTTCAGCACTGAATTTGAATTCAGAAAATAAGAAAAAATCGCAAGAAACCATGTCTGGCGAATAAGGATGCTGCGGGAGTACAGTCATCTGCTTTTTAGCAGAATGTGCGGTTAGATTGTCGTGGTGCAAGAACTATGAATTGTCCTGCCACAACTCTGGTCTCTTTTTGCGGATTTTTCACGTAATCGTGACAAAACGCCATGATACTATACGAATTTTTAAAAGTTGAAACGATTCTGTGAAAATGTTTCCCAGTTTGTATTTTACTTTAAATTTTAGTAAATTAGGAAGATGGAAAGCAAAGTAACGATCCCTAAGATGCAGTGGATTGTGTAATTAATCAAGGCTTAAAATCTGCTTCCAAGTTTTGAAACAATTATGTCATCTTAAGACTAGTGTAAAGGGTGCGCCGCACCCAAGCGACATTATTCAAGGAGATGGATTTTAAAGTTAATCGGTACAAATGTGTGAAAGCTTTATTAAATTTTTTTAAAAAAATATTAAGTTTCAACTAAGTGACATAATTTATTTTGGTTCTAGAGAAAAATAATGAATCCCCGATTCTGTTAAAACGGCATTGAATAGAATATAGAATTAGTATATTTAAATCACTTTCTATAAAAATTATGAAACACGATGTAAAATAATGTTTAAAAAATTTAATTCAACAGAAGCTGCTATCGATAGAAATAAATAGCTAAACTGTATTTTTAAAATGAATTATCGATTATTTAAAAACTGTCATTATTACAAAATTCTGTGTTATCAACAACAAATTAGTCACCAAAGTACAGTTGACCCTCGACTATTTGAGCCTTGTTAATCCGAGTTTTTGTGCTATTCACGCTAATTTTTAAAAATTTTCTTTAAATTGCCATTGTAATGAATTTTTTTTTAAATAACAATATTTGGTCAATCATGAAATAATGAGATATAATTTTGCACTTATTATTTATTTTCAATTTAAAAATATCTCTATTTATAATCAGAAAATCCTCTTATTTCGAGTAGTGTGGTTTTATTGTGAATTACATATTACTTGGCCGCAAAAAATTATGTAGTTTTTAAAATTCCCCTTATTATCCGAGTTATCCCTTACCCAAGCTGTCCACAGTCCAGAATAGTACGGATAATCGGGACTCTACTGTATTCAGACTATGTATTTGTTTTTCAATTATTTGAACAATTGTGAGTGAAATTTTTATAATTGAAATAAGTAATTATAAGTTTTTGAATGATTCTAAACGTAATTTACAAAAGGCAAAAAATAATCGTACGAATTACACAAAAAATTTTATTTTACAAAACTACTACGGTTTTCTCACTTTGACCCACGTCAATCTATTTTTTGGCCAGTTCACTCGGGGTTTTATGTGACATTTAAAGTGGGATTCGTTTTCCGACTCGTTTAAAATTTCATGAACATACCAGTTGCAAACCGCCAATTTTAATTCTGCAGCAATATTCGCTCCCGATTATTTACTTTTGAAAGCCTTCTTTATTATAACATATCTTATTTTTACAGAGTTGTTAATTTTTCACTGCCTTTGCTTTAATGAATTCTTTTTGTATTTTAAAAAATGTTCTCTTTAAAATTCGATTGAAATTTCGTTATTTGAGCGGATCATTTCTGAAATGCATCAATATTAGCTTTTTGAACAGTTGAAAACACTTTTCCTTTTCGTTTTTTTTTATAAAATATTATGTTATGTTTTGTATCATCAAATTATTATAGAAAAAAGTCTTGCCGTTCTAAAAAAATATTAATTGTAATGCGTAAAGTAGTACAAACATTGAATTTGGTTATAGTAATAAGTTTCAGCATATGTCTTCTTACTCTTACTTTCATGTACTTATATACTTTATATTTATATACATTATATACCTATATACTTATATAGGGTCGCAGACTAATAGGTACTGAGACTCAACCGAGCGATACCTGACACAAATCTAAACAACCCGACTAGAAATTTTTCAGTAAGCCTTGTTGGGTCCTCATTGGGCTGCCTTATTAAGACCTCACATTGGGATGAAACTCAAAACACACTTGGGCCCTAATCTGGCAATCCCAGTTAGATCCCAATGGAGCAATCTCAATTAGGTCCCACTAAGGCAATTTCAGTCTGGTTTCGTTAGGGCATACCCTAGCAGGTCCCAGCTATCATTAAATTAATTTACTCACATGGGAAAAATGATTCAGATCTACTTACAATTAGATCTAATTAATCGATTTTTAGAATCAAATTAAATTAAATTTACATAGATCAAAATAGATTAAATTTATTTATTCTCGTTGGGTTATCCCAATCCGACCCTACATAGATCCCAATTGAAAAAAACTAACAATATTCTATTTTTTTCCATGTTGAGTTATGCTAATCGAATTCCACATAGATCCCAATTGGGAAAACTTGATACTACTTTATTTATTTTAACCTTGTAATTTCCATGTTGGGTTGTTATTGGGTCCCACAAGGATTTTCACATTGGGCATGCCTCGTTGAAACCCGATCTGATCCAAATAGATAATTATAGCATTCCCAAAGTAATTTTTAATATGGTTCGTTTTGTTTAAAAAAATCTATATATATGGCTTTAATGGCGTCGTTATAGCAGACCTGAACAATTTTTTTTGAAATATTCTAAAGGTACACATCTTTAAATTGAAGTTTACGATATCAAAACTCAAAAATATTATACATAAGGCCACTTGACTTGAGATATGTTTTAGTTATTTTTAGAAATATTTATAAGTGGGTTAAGTTCCAGTACTTATTCATCTGACAGGCTGTATATGAGAATATAAACCCAATTTTAAAGTTCAATAGTTCGGAGAAGTTTGTGATGAAGAACAAGATATCTATCTTCAACAATTTCTCAATAGATCACATACAAAACATCCTTTCTATTTACAGTTTGGAAATTGATATTTTATTTGTGCTCACTCTAAGCTTGTAATTAAAAAAAAATGAATCAAATATGTAACATAAAACTTTTAAATATCAATATTATTCAAATACAATCATTATGAATATTTATTTAAAACATATTCCAAGTAAATTTTCTTTGGCAAATCTCAGACAAAAATAATACGAAGCAGGTTGCATTCTGGATGGAAATTCGTTCGAATAAGCGATCATAATAAAAGTTCCATTTAGTCGTTATTGTTGCACATCTGCAGCAAACTAGAAAAATTCAAAAACTCTACATAACGCACTTGAAAAAGTAGCGAGAGATTACAACTTAAAACGGTCATTATAAAAATTGCATGTCACAGTATTTAAAGCAGGCACTCGTTTTTTAAGTGCACGTAGAAGACAATGCCGTTTCATGTTAAAAACGTGAATGGGTTTGTTAGAAACACAATATGGAAGTTCCACCCTAAGGTGTATTCAAATACAATTCAACAGCGCGACAATCGCATCCCAGATTTCAGAATTTAAATAATATAAGTAAACGTGTTTCTACTTTTCAATCGGATATACAGTAGAACCTCGATAAGTCGATGCTGAAAAGAAGCTATATAAAAAGAGCCAAAAGTTTAATATTTACATATACAGTAAAACCTCAATTATCCGGACCTCAGTTAGTGTTTTTTTGCTTTGTAGATTTTAAGATAATGTGCAACTGTTTTATTTAGTGATTAATATTTGTTGCCTTTTTTGTAAACATATACCTAACAATTTGACTAAATTTTTTCCTGTTAAAACGGGACGCTTTGTAATCGTGCTTAAAACCGAGTGTGCACATTCGAGCTCAAAGTGGCACATTCCGATCTTGGGAAAATGAAGCGCGCCGCTCCGCGTCGCGCTTCATTTGCCTCCCTCGCTCGGAAATGTGCCACTTTTCGCTCGAATGCGCACATCTTCGTATTTATTGAATTTTGTAAATTAAACTTTCTCTTCAATCAACCAATTTAATTTAGTTCAATAAATATATCGATTATATATTCGAAAAACGTATTTTTACCATAGCAATGAGTGGAGCCAGCGAACAGATACGATAAACTCATAAGTACGAGTGAGAGGGAATGATAAAAATTATTTACTAATTTTTCGTAGGCAAAATAATTGCGAAAAATGCTTACAACCGAGTGCGCACATTCGAGCTCAAAGTGGCACATTCCGATCTCGGGAAAATGAAGCGCGCAGCTCCGCGTCGCGCTTCATTTGCCTCCCTCGCTCGGAAATGTGCACTTTTCGCTCGAATGCGCACATCCTCGTATTTATCGGATTTTGTAAATTAAACTTTCTCTTCAATCAACAAATTTAATTTAGTTCAATAAATATATCGATTATATATTCGAAAAACGTATTTTTACCATAGCAATGAGTGGGAGCGAGCGAAAAGATACGATAAACTCATAAGTACGAGTGAGAGGGAATGATAAAAATTATTTACTAATTTTTCGTTGGCAAAATAATTGCGAATAATGCTTAAAACCGAGTGCGCACATTCGAGCTCAAAGTGGCACATTCCGATCTCGGGAAAATGAAGCGCGCCGCTCCGCGTCGCGCTTCATTTGCCTCCCTCGCTCGGAAATGTGCCACTTTTCGCTCGAATGCGAACATCTTCGTATTTATTGGTTTGCCTATATTATTATCTTATTCTTCAATTAAAAAATTTAAAGTCGAATAAATTAGATCTATTTTTTGTTTGAAAAAGGTTAGATATTTTATTCCTTTTGATAAGTTATCAAGGTGCTCTTCCGCACGCCTAATTGTAGCGAGCTTGATAAAAATATTTTCAGGTGTACTTTCGAATGTTTACTAATCAGCATTTTTGATTAATTAAAATTATATATGTAACAAATTTTCTGAAGTGGGCCATTAAAAATCAACTAGTTGATTTTTATATCATCTTTTGGAGATTATTGAAGGTTTATATGCCATAATTAATGTGTCCAAATATTTTATTGTAATCTTAATTTTTGTAAAAATTATAAACAAATTTGTTTTAAGGCACATTTTGTATACACTGTTGTAATTAGACTTCATTTATAGATTAATTTAATTTTTAAATATAAAAAAATATTTATATGTTACATGGGGGGTCAAAATGGGGAGTCAAAAATCGGAAAAGTTAAAGTATTTTTTTTTCATGTACGATGAAGTCTCCCATCTAGTCTAATTTAAAAGTACTAAATTAAAAATGTGGTTTTTGGTAAAAATACCCTACTGTAATTTTTAATTAAAATAAAAGCGAGAAGTGGTACATTAGGTTGAGTTTGATTTAATGAATATTATTTATAAGAGAGAAGAATAAGATAGGCAAATTCAATTAACCCTTAACCGACTACATAGGATTTGTCAGTCATCCGTTGCTTTGGCGCCTCATAAGCGCTTACAGTAAAATCGGCATATTATTTTTCTTATAATGCAAAACACATTAAAATAGTTATAATAAAAAATTCTTTATTTGCAAATTATTGTAGGTATATTAAATTTTGAATATTTATTACATATGTTTTTATTACAACAAACACAATGTTGAAATATTTGTCTTTTTTTGATACGTAAGAGACTAAAGTAAGAGCTTTAGTAAACCCAAATATTGAAAAAAATTCCTTTCGGGAACGATTCCCAGATAATAATAAGCAATAAAAAGTGTAAAAAGTTGTATACAAAATATGCACTAAATACTTACATGAGCAAAAAATAATACACAGGTGCTGCGAGTTTGATTTCGCTAATATATAATTTATACAGGATATGCACAGATTACAGTAACATAAGAGTTACAATTGTTTATGTAATTTACAATAGTTTTTATAGAACAGTAGCGAAATATACAATAAATGGTGGTCGAAAAGTATTGAAAAACAAATGAGAGATAGTAGTTGGAGAGAAAAAGTATTTATAGGACAGGGTTTGAAAAAAAGTGCGTTTCTCCCACATTTATAGACAAATATCACTAAAAGAATTTAAGAGAAGGATTATGGCTTACATGGAGCTGAAACTTTAAAAAATTAAGACAAAAATTTAATCCTCTAGATCAGGGGTTCTCAATGTGCGATGAAAATGCAAAAGTGTGTATTTTCTTTGATGACATGGCGCTCTGCACTTTGTATATTTGTAAATGGATAATTATTTTTAAAAACATTATAGCAGGCTAAAAAGTATTTTTGTAATATTTAGCCCGCTGATCGAAAAGTTTGGCAACCCCTGCTCTAGATTGTCAGGTAGAAAAAAGCATGACAAGTGGTAGATTGCAAGTTTTGGGTATCAGCAAGGATTAAAACTATGTTATGTGACGTTAATTCCTACAATAGAATAAAAGATTCTAAGCTTCAATTACACTAAATTGTTTTTACCTAAAATTTAAAATTTAGTATTCTAATCGCCAGAACAAAATTGTATCCGGTAAAGCGCCATGTCAACGGTTGACGGAGTTTTGAACAATATGTTAAATTTGTAGGTGCCATTGCAAAAACATTTAGTGTATTTTATACCAAATTGTAAGTTCTAATGTTTCATTAAAAGAGTACTGAAAAAGAAAAAAATAAATATTTAAAATAAAACAGTAAAAATTATTTGTAAAGTTGTCGAAGCGCCTCTCAGGCGCCAATAGTCGGTTAAGGGTTAATAAGGAGTATGTGGATTTTCAAGCAAAAACTTTTTCCGAATAGAAAATCTGGATTTGAAGGATTTGTTATTAATATAGTCGAATCCAATTAACACAAAGATGTGCACATTCGAGCGAAAAGTGGCACATTTCCGAGCGAGGAGGCAAATGAAGCGCGACGCGGAGCGGCGCGCTTCATTTTCCCGAGATCGGAATGTGCCACTTTGAGCTCGAATGTGCGCACTCGGTTTTAAGCATTATTCGCAATTATTTTGCCAACGAAAAATTAGTAAATAATTTTATCATTCCCTCTCACTCGTACTTATGAGTTTATCGTATCTTTTCGCTCGCTCCCACTCATTGCTATGGTAAAAATACGTTTTCGAATATATAATCGATATATTTATTGAATTAAATTAAATTTGTTGATTGAAGACAAAGTTTAATGTACAAAATCCGATAAATACGAGGATGTGTGCATTTGAGCGAAAAGTGGCACATTTCCGAGCGAGGGAAGCAAATGAAACGCGACGCGGAGCGGCGCGCTTCATTTTCCCGAGATCGGAATGTGCCACTTTGAGCTCGAATGTGCGCACTCGGTTTTAAGCATTATTCGCAATTATTTTGCCAACGAAAAATTAGTAAATAATTTTTATCATTCCCTCTCACTCGTACTTATGAGTTTATCGTATCTTTTCGCTCGCTCCCACTCATTGCTATGGTAAAAATACGTTTTTCGAATATATAATCGATATATTTATTGAATTAAATTAAATTTGTTGATTGAAGACAAAGTTTAATGTACAAAATCCGATAAATACGAGGATGTGTGCATTTGAGCGAAAAGTGGCACATTTCCGAGCGAGGGAAGCAAATGAAACGCGACGCGGAGCGGCGCGCTTCATTTTCCCGAGATCGGAATGTGCCACTTTGAGCTCGAATGTGCGCACTCCGTTTTAAGCATTATTCGCAATTATTTTGCCAACGAAAATTAGTAAATAATTTTTATCATTCCCTCTCACTCGTACTTATGAGTTTATCGTATCTTTTCGCTCGCTCCCACTCATTGCTATGGTAAAAATACGTTTTTCGAATATATAATCGATATATTTATTGAATTAAATTAAATTTGTTGATTGAAGACAAAGTTTAATGTACAAAATCCGATAAATACGAGGATGTGCGCATTCGAGCGAAAAGTGGCACATTTCCGAGCGAGGGAAGCAAATGAAGCACGACGCGGAGCGGCGCGCTTCATTTTCCCGAGATCGGAATGTGCCACTTTGAGCTCGAATGTGCGCACTCGTTTTAAGCATTATTCGCAATTATTTTGCCAACAAAAATTAGTAAATAATTTTATCATTCCCTCTCACTCGTACTTATGAGTTTATCGTATCTTTTCGCTCGCTCCCACTCATTGCTATGGTAAAATACGTTTTCGAATATATAATCGATATATTTATTGAACTAAATTAAATTCGTTGATTGAAGAGAAAGTTTAATTTACAAAATCCGATAAATACGAAGATGTGCGCATTCGAGCGAAAAGTGGCACATTTCCGAGCGAGGAAGCAAATGAAGCGCGACGCGGAGCGGCGCGCTTCATTTTCCGAGATCGGAATGTGCCACTTTGAGCTCGAATGTGCGCACTCGGTTTTAAGCATTATTCGCAATTATTTTGCCAACGAAAAATTAGTAAATAATTTTTATCATTCCTCTCACTCGTACTTATGAGTTTATCGTATCTTTTCGCTCGCTCCCACTCATTGCTATGGTAAAAATACGTTTTTCGAATATATAATCGATATATTTATTGAACTAAATTAAATTCGTTGATTGAAGAGAAAGTTTAATTTACAAAATCCGATAAATACGAAAATGTGCGTATTCGAGCGAAAAGTGGCACATTTCCGAGCGAGGGAAGCAAATGAAGCGCGACGCGGAGCGGCGCGCTTCATTTTCCCGAGATCGGAATGTGCCACTTTGAGCTCGAATGTGCGCACTCCGTTTTAAGCATTATTCGCAATTATTTTGCCAACGAAAAATTAGTAAATAATTTTTATCATTCCCTCTCACTCGTACTTATGAGTTTATCGTATCTTTTCGCTCGCTCCCACTCATTGCTATGGTAAAAATACGTTTTTCGAATATATAATCGATATATTTATTGAATTAAATTAAATTTGTTGATTGAAGACAAAGTTTAATGTACAAAATCCGATAAATACGAGGATGTGCGCATTCGAGCGAAAAGTGGCACATTTCCGAGCGAGGGAAGCAAATGAAGCACGACGCGGAGCGGCGCGCTTCATTTTCCCGAGATCGGAATGTGCCACTTTGAGCTCGAATGTGCGCACTCCGTTTTAAGCATTATTCGCAATTATTTTGCCAACAAAAAATTAGTAAATAATTTTTATCATTCCCTCTCACTCGTACTTATGAGTTTATCGTATCTTTTCGCTCGCTCCCACTCATTGCTATGGTAAAAATACGTTTTTCGAATATATAATCGATATATTTATTGAACTAAATTAAATTCGTTGATTGAAGAGAAAGTTTAATTTACAAAATCCGATAAATACGAAGATGTGCGCATTCGAGCGAAAAGTGGCACATTTCCGAGCGAGGGAAGCAAATGAAGCGCGACGCGGAGCGGCGCGCTTCATTTTCCCGAGATCGGAATGTGCCACTTTGAGCTCGAATGTGCGCACTCGGTTTTAAGCATTATTCGCAATTATTTTGCCAACGAAAAATTAGTAAATAATTTTTATCATTCCCTCTCACTCGTACTTATGAGTTTATCGTATCTTTTCGCTCGCTCCCACTCATTGCTATGGTAAAAATACGTTTTTCAAATATATAATCGATATATTTATTGAACTAAATTAAATTTGTTGATTGAAGAGAAAGTTTAATTTACAAAATCCGATAAATACGAAGGATGTGCGCATTCGAGCGAAAAGTGGCACATTTCCGAGCGAGGGAGGCAAATGACGCGCGCCGCGGCGCGGCCCGCTTCATTTTCCCGAGATCGGAATGTGCCACTTTGAGCTCGAATGTGCGCACTCGGTTTTAAGCATTATTCGCAATTATTTTGCCAACGAAAAATTAGTAAATAATTTTATCATTCCCTCTCACTCGTACTTATGAGTTTATCGTATCTTTCGCTCGCTCCCACTCATTGCTATGGTAAAAATACGTTTTCAAATATATAATCGATATATTTATTGAACTAAATTAAATTTGTTGATTGAAGAGAAAGTTTAATTTACAAAATCCGATAAATACGAGGATGTGCGCATTCGAGCGAAAAGTGGCACATTTCCGAGCGAGGGAGGCAAATGAAGCGCGACGCGGAGCGGCGCGCTTCATTTTCCCGAGATCGGAATGTGCCACTTTGAGCTCGAATGCGCACACTCCGTTTTAAGTACGACTCACAATTATAATACATTTACTTTAAAAAAATTCAACTAATTGTAAAACCGTAGTTGCGCTCTCAAAATATCTTTTTTGGGCTTCGCTTATTTTTCATAATTTTTTACCATTTTTATTAAGAAATTGCCGTAAAATTAATTTGTATTTAAATAAGAGGCAAGAATGAAATTCTTGTTAGGATTTCTTAATATTCGGTATCGTAATTGACAATTTTTTGAAAACGGAACATTTTGGCGTCCCGAATGATTGCTTGGGGACAATCGCATTCAAAACAGAAAGTATGGTCACATTACATATAGCTAAAATTCGTTTTTTTCTATAAATTCAATTAACCGAATTTTCGATTATCCGAATGAGCTGCAACAATAATTAGTCCGGATAACTCAGTTTCCACTGTACTTATATTGTATATAATCTTATTGATATATCACCTTTTATATAAAATCCTTGTAGACTTATCAAAAAATTCGAGTTATGGAGGGTCGACTGTATCTCTAATACATCTTAAAAATATAAAGTTCTCTTTCGAAAATTTACAGATTTCTCTTTTGGGCTCAACAATAACTATTTCTTTAAAGTTTGATGTTTTTCTTCGAAAGTCCAACAGAACACGAAATGGCACAATAAAATGTTTGAATCTTATCTGCAAGAATTTGATGACCATCCTCAGGGCGCAACGTGGAACACTGACCTGTAGATGGTCTGTTCAATTTTCGCCAAACACGTTATTGCGAACTATAAAAACGAAACCGCCTTGTCGATAGTTTGGCAAATTTTTCAAATGTCCAAAACCTGTAGTAAATTTTTCCCATTATTTTTTGTCAATTTTGTTATCAGATCGTTCACGTAATGTTCCATTATTCTTATTCTAAATTTATCACAAGGCCGACTTGGGTGGGAATTCGCAACTTCCAAAATGCAAATTCGAATCAAGCCAAGGAAGGAAATATCAAACACGCACGAATTCTTTATTAGGATTTATTTTTTTTTAGAAAACCTTAAATTAACCAGGAGCGTTTTAAGTAATGGTGTACAATTCAAACATCGGAGCTTTGAAAAGTGCAACTTTATATTGATTATTTTAAACCCTGAAAAACATAGTGTATTAAATTGAGTAAAAAGTGACATTTTCTTCATAGATATCTCATTTAATCTTTTTGTTTTTTGTATTCATATTATTAATTTTTTAAGAAATAGGCGTATGCCTTAATAGATATCATTTTATAAAATTTAAAAAAACGAGTGGAACTCACCAACATGAGCTCGCAAAGAAGTGAAACTTGTTTGATAATTCGTGCTCGTCTACATTATTATATATGTGGTACATTCCCCGTCAAATCACCGCGGTCGTGGACCTTATCATTTTTTATTTGGCAATTTTTTTAAATATTGTAGCAAACGCGATGAATGAATGTAGCGGCCGCGATAGATTAACTTAATCGAACGCGAGAGATTAAGTAAGCGGATGTATCTCATTAATGTCTAAACACACGCACTGTGGAATTTTCTATCTACATAACCTTGAATGCTGATATCAGAGTAATCTACACTTTTTAGAAGCTAGATAATTAATAACACACATATAAGCGCAGACGACTCCCGTAATAAGCAGTTTAAGACTCAGTTGGTTTCGTTAGTGTCAATGCTCTTAACTCCGCTCGCCTGAAGAAACTGAGGCAATCTCTTTAACGCATTTGTTGAGATAAATGTGTATATATAAAAAAACAATTAAAATAAATACGAGTGTAAATCAAATAGTCTAGTGAATTAAAACTGTAAGTAAATTAGTTCGTAAATTAAATAATTATTAAGTAAATGTTCTAGTATTTAAGTTATTTGTGTAGGTAAATTGGTTAATTCTGTTGTTAAATAAATTGTAATTGTTATTAAAATAAGTGACCGATTATTAATATTCGCAACCCTAATTCGAACCCTAGTAAACTCGATACAATATTATAGTCATTGTTGAAAAACGCACCCATGATTATTGTCAAACTTTTATCTCGAATTCGCAAAAGGCTATGAATTTTTGAAAATTTTCGCACAATTAATTTTTTATACCTATAACTTTATAAAAAAAATTGATAAATATATAAAGCCATATATACATTTTGTTCGGCCTTAGAGGAACTTTCAATAAAAAATATTTAAAAAATTCAATTTTTTTTCACTTTTTTTCTTCATATGTAATAGAAGTTAGATTTTGAAAATGTATGGCACATTTTTTTTCTCGAAAAAATCGCAAAAATACTGTATACTGTGAGAAAAATTTTAAGCCGAGTCTGATGGCGCAATTCCGAACTGTTCTATATTTTTTTTTTTATTAAACAAAATTCTGTCTTTAATTCGTCAAGTTAGTGTTTTTTTTACAGAAAGATAGTGTATCATAATAATAAGTCACTGTGTTATTACGGATAATAGTGGCAGTTTAAAGACCAAAAATTACTAAATTGAGAAGAATTTTGAGTTTGTAAGATCTTCAAACGAACTTGGAAATAAGTTCCTTTTGATTAATTAATTGACCACCTATTGTAATGTTTTATCTTTTTTCCATACGGGCCATTCACAAAATACATTTGAAAACGAAATGGGGGAGAGATATTGGTTAGCGTGGCGATATGTAAAAAGGGCGGGGAGAGTCTAAAAAAAAAACGTGACAGTAGGATACACTTGATAATTTAGTGTTCAAACTCATAACAATTCTATTTTTTTTAATTAGTATTTACTTATTTATTTTCATATAATCGATTTAGTTTTATTACACCTCTTTAACATTTTTTTAGAATAAATTATTTTAGTATCGAATTTAACTATAATTATTTTGTTTGTAGCTATTTATAAAGAGTTATTGATTCAGTCTAGAAAAAAAATATAGCATTTAACGTTATTTTTAACTTGATGTAAAGGAATAAATTCATTTTTCTGCATTAAAATATTGAAGCCCGTAAATTCTATATTTGATTTTCTTTTGGATAACAAAAAATAATAAACTGGTCTAAATACAGTTTTCCAATGGATATTTTCAATACATATGCGGAAAGCGAGAGGTTTCGGTAGGCATGGATTTAATGACACAACGACAAGGTTATGACGCATTGACTACGGGATCGAGTACGCAGAGTACACATACAAACCGATAGCGTCCAAGATGCCGTTGTGAATGTGACATAACCCTTTAAACAAGTGTTGTCAATGCAAGTTTACCGGGTTCCTCGTTTTATCGTAATTAATCGAAACAAAAAAAATATATAATGCTTCAAGGAAGACATTTTAATGAAGAAACACGCAGATTACTACTTTTATTCAAATTGTGTAATTATAGAAATGCACAGGCAATAAATACTAAAACGAACAAGATATAGTGTTTTTGAATACAGAAAGGAAAAAAAGTGAAAGGGAAAAGAGCGAAAGTACACACTTTCCACACCCGTGCAGAAAGGAATGACGAAAGTATACTCTATAGTGACCTGGGAAAATCGACCAGTAAACTATCGCCCCACGGCGCCGAAGATCAAACGTTCGCAGCGGGCGTTAGAAAAAAACTTTGATCAGTTTCCGTATTTGTTTAGGTTTGAAGACTCTGTAAAAAAATTTGTAATCAGATCGGATTTCCTCCTACGCCACGTTTGTGTATTTCAGCACCTAATAGTAAACATTTGTGGGATTTTATTCCAATAAAGCTTAGTCTCTAAAACTAATAGGTACGTATGCAAAGTAATACGAAACTTAAATACTTTTTGAATTACATATCCACTACTATTTTAAATCATTAACAGTTTTGCTTTTTTATTTGTAATTGGAGGTTATTCCTACCACAATATTCAATTTCTTTCATAATGATAAAAATCAATGCCGCACAGTATGAATAAATTTGTTTACTTAATTGAATTTTTGTATGAATTGAGTAATCCAGACAAAATTTATGATTTAACCTGAGTAATAAAAAAATAATTCATTAGAAAGATATTAAAATTTTTTTTTCACTAAATTTTTAATTCACAACAGATTTGCTACAATAGTACCAATAATTAATTAATATGTTGTCAAATATTATAAGATTTTATTTATATTGAAAATGAAAGAGTGGTAAATGGAGAACCCCACACCCAAATTATATAAAAATTTCTTTACATTGTATGCTAACAAAAATTTTAAATTAAATTCTGATTAAGTAGTTCTTTTTTCACTATTAATTTTGGCACTTTTTGCCGCATAAAAGAATCCATCACCGCATTTTCGATCCCGGTGTGATAAAAGATATTTTTGATACCTTTGTCAACACATGTAAAAAATTATTTTCTTTTCTAGTAATTATTCGTTATTAATTGCTCCAAATTTTTAGGATAAAATGTTAAATTTTAACTCTATCATAAAAAAAATCGGAAAAAGCACGATTAATTTTCGATTTGTTTTTGCCTCGTGAATCATATCCCAAAAATACGGGCGTCAATTATGAGACGCCCGGTATATTATTGTGTTTATTAAACTCAATTTATTCGGACATTTAGGTACAGCTACTTCGACTAAAAGTATCTTTTTGTAATAAACACCATAAAAGTTTGATTTTCAACTGGCGTGCGGAGATAGTAAAGTGGTGGATTTCCCTATGTCAGAATATAATTTGGTCGTTCGTTTCTACATGTGTGTGGAAAGTATGTGTTTGCTCTTCTCCCTTTCACTTTTTTCCCCTTCTGTAAATCACTATAGTTCGATTTAATATTTATTTATATAATTACACAATTTGAATAATATTAGTAATAAGCCCGTTAAATTAAAAATTTCATTGAGATTTTTCCTTGAGGCATTTTATTTCTCGTTTTTATTGTAAGAAAATAAATTTTCAATTATTATATACCTACGATAAGACGTGTGTTCCTCTAAAATGAAATTTCTGTAGTGGGTTTTAAAAAAACATTGTTCGATACGTATGCGTAAAACGAGCGACCCGGTAGACTTGAATTGGCAACACTCGTCTGAAGCACAGTGCTTTAACATAAGAAGTTAAAGCTCTGAAAGTTAGAGGACCAATCTTACATTAAATATTGTATTAAAATTTGAAAGTTATAATATTTTATTTTTTATATTGTCATTATACTTACCGTTTTTTTAAGAGCTGATTGTACCTTTAATAAAATAATATTGTACTTTTACTTGTTCACAAAATTTATAATCAAAAAAGTTTTGCAAAAAAGACACTATTGGCATTCGAACATCGGTAAACCATCCCAAGGTTGCCGAACTAGTCGGTTGAGTTAATCGAGCAACGACCAAATAGTTTCAACTTTAAATATATAACTAAAAGCAGCATGTAAGATTGGTCCTCTAACTTTCAGAGCTTCAACTTCCCATGTTAAATTCGCATGTCCATTCTCTTTTGACGAGCACTGTACATTCACAACGACATCTCGTATGTTTATTGGCTTGTATGTGTACTCTATGTGCTCGATCCCGTGTGAAATCAGTGATGTCGCCAAATTCTAGGCTACCAAAATTCTTCGCATTACGCATATGTTTTGAAAAGATCTATTTTTCCATAAAATATGCATTGCACTTTTTAATAATCTTTAAAATACAAGAAACAAGATTAAAATGTTCTTCCATATACTGTGCGCGTTTAATATAATGTCGATAAACCAACCAACTCATGTTATTCATAAAAAGAAGGCGATCTAGTAAAATATTTAATTAATGTTAAAAAAAAAGATTTCTTCCAAAATTAATAACTTCTTCGAGAGTGGTATGCTTTTTTAAATTTTTTTTAAACCTTTTTAAAAATTGGTAGTCCATAATAACATCTACGTTTTTCATGCTAAAAATGCACACTTTTAGATTTCGAAGCTGTTCACTTCAAAATATTTATTGAGTGCTCACAGTCACTTCTTGTTTAAAAATCTAAAGAATAACTCGGAAGACCTTTTTTGTAGATAAAAAAAACTTGAATAAAAAAGAAAATATTTCGGAAGTCCTTTCAAAGCATTTCTTAAAGAAGAAGCAAATCTAAAGTGTTGAAAAGAAGTTCTCTTTTATAAATTTGTGTTTTCTTATACGAAAAAATCCGCGATTAATTTTCAAAACGTTTTTTTAAACGATAATTATTTTATAAAGATTGAAAAAAACGACTTCCAAAAGCCTAAAGGCATTTGACGTAGTAAATTTATATTTAAGATAAAAACACAATTATTTCTCAGTCAAGCGATAGAAGATAATTTATACATCCCGAATTTCTAAACGGCATAAATAAATATAAAAGCACGCCTACAACATCTAAAATCTGAATGAAAAATATAAGACGAAAAGAAAAACTGCGACTACAAGGGCGAACGAAACATATAAATAGCTTCGCTTTCGTTAAACAAATGTAGTCCTTTAGAACTGTACACAAGAAGCGTTCCTTTAATAATATAAATGCAAATCGTTATCCGAAATATATTTACACATTTTAGAACAAAAAATAATCAAATTTTATTCAATTTGCACATATAAGGTCTGTTCAGAAAATATCTAAACTGAATTTTTTTAAAACTGTATTATTAATTTGATAGAATATTGGCCCTTGTCGCCTTCAAAATACTTCCTTCCCCTATTGATAAACTTTTGCCAGCGATGTTTTCATTTCGCGAAGCAGTCACGGATAGCTTCATTTGAGATGGCTTTTAAGGTCTGTGAGGAATTTGCTTTGATGTCATTAATACCCTGAAAACGGTGTCCTCTTAGCACTGATTTTAATTTTGGAAATAAGAAAAAAAAACGCAAAATGGCGAGAATAAAGGTTGCAGAAGAACAGTAATCTGATTTTTGGCACAAAACTGACGAATTGATAAAACTGAGTATGATGTGGTGCAAAAACCATGAGTTGTCTCACTAGAACTCTGGTCTCTTTTTGAAGATTAAAAATTAAGACGTTTTTGTGAAAGTTTTCGCCAGTTTCTGTTGCACTGCTACTCTAGAAAATCGGACTTTTCAAAAATCGCCACCAACGCATTGCACTCGAACAACAAGAGCACGAAAACTAAACGAGATATCAACAATCCAAAAACATGTGGTTACAAATGAGGTTATATGCAAGGAAGTGCTACCAACAACTAAATATCTCGGGTGGCGCGTATATCAAAATGTTGGGTTATTTTGTGAACAGACGTCGTACTTATATTAAATTCAAAATAGTAAATAAAAAGGGCAAAGACGTTAATGTGCATTTTGCAGTGTAACTTTCTCATCAAAAATGGAATGACAAAAAGTTTATTTACGTATGTCAGAAACCAAATTTTTTAAAATTTCATGTTTATTTCCAATACGTCATAATTCTGAAGAAAAATGTATAGTGATTTTCAAGATTAGTGAAATTTTGCATTTGGCTTCATACAGATTTATTTTGATGTTGGTAGAACACAATGAAATTTGTCGTACAAGCGTTTGTATCAAATTAATAATGTTAAAAAACTTGTTTTAAATTAATTATTGTTTTTATACAAAATCTAACAAGCAGTAAAATTAAAAACAAGAATAAACGCAAAAAACAAGTGCAATTCCGCAGTGTCGTAGTGTGGATTTCCGCCGCCCGGGGCGTAGGCCAAATTCGCCGCCACCTTGATTAGGTATTTAAATCCAAAAGGATCCAAAATTTCTTTTCAGCAAGAATAATTGTTTTATTGAGTATTGTACAGGGTTCCGTGCTCATTAAAAAATATGAAAAGAAATGGTTTAAATTTTTAGTTAAGATTTTATTATTATTATTATTTGTGGTCAGGTTTTGCCTAGCTCAAAAAGTGACACATAGAGCGCCCTCACCCCGCACGCACCCTTCTGCAACAACGGAAATCACAACATCATAACGTAAAACCTTTTAAAAACATTTAACAGTTTAGCATAACATTTAGCAGTGAAAATTTCTAGCTTCTTACAGTTTAACCACCTTCAAATTATAAAATACACTAAAAACAGTGGCGGTAAAATGCGAATGACCTAAACCTTAAAAATCACCTTGTATAATAGTTATACAAAACATCAAAGTATTAAAAAAAAAAAAACATTCAGAAGAAAAGTAAACAGGGGTTAAATAGAAAAAATTATAAAGTAAATAATTAAAAATTATGAAATCATCAAAAACTAGGGTTAATTTTTAAACAAGTTATGAAATTTCTTAATCTACCTAGACATTGTGCGTTTCAATTTTTTTCTGGACATAAACTACTATATTGGCGACTCGTAAGGTGAAACTTTGACGACAAACAGAATTAATTTAACTGTAGTTAACGCCCGAACGTAATCCATCATAGTCTTGTATGTTTGTATAATTATGGCGTAGATTCTGATTAGATACATGCAGTGTACAAAGCAGCTTTAGATTAAACCTCCTCCTCTGGTTAAGCTCCCTTTCGGTCGTCGATGTTGGTGCAGTGGCGCGCAAGCAGAAAAAACACTACCGGTCTGCAGACCCCTCCGCCCCCTCTGAACCCCCAATTATTAAATACAACAGAACATCGCGGTCAACTTCGCAACGAAATAAATTTTTGGACAATTATGGAAAATAAACAGAGTTACCAACTCAAAATTTAAAAGAGTCTGGAGATTATTTCAATAAGTCCGGATGTATGTATTCAAATACAGTTCTATCTCTACATATTACAACCTCGGAATGTAAACATTTTTATACTCTTCCATCAACCCTAAACCCTAACAATTTTTTTTTTGACTAACTGAAGACTTATTTTTGAAGTGTGCGTAACTGTTTATCCGTGTGTAAGTATGATGTATTTGAAATGTAATTCAAATAATTCAAGTTCACATTAAAGGAGAATAAATTAAATCTAATTAATAAAAATTTCCGTCTTAATAAAACGTGTCTATATTACATGTTTTACCTACTTTTTCATACACATCAACAAACCTTCACACTAATACCTTGACCCAAGGCCCAAACGAAAGTAATTTTTATACTGCCGCTCAAAATTTTACGAAGTTCCCAAATGCTCGTAAGATGCCGAGATACTAGTGTATGAAAATTCCTTATTTTTAACAATTTCTTTTCTTTCGTGCCAAACATCTAACACATCGTTTCTATTTATCAAAAGCCATAAAAAATTAATGTATTTCCAGCTATTTCAAAGTGACCTTAAATAAGAAGGCTTTTGCTCTAAAACGGTTTTTATATGTATGTATTAAAAAAATTAATTTCATAAACTTTTTTATAATAAAAAAATTTCAAACATTTTTCTTAGTTACTTTTTTTATTAAGTCCGAGAGAAGTGGGTTGCCTAATATGGATGATAATTTGGACCTTTCGTAGTTCCATTCACATTTTTTTCTAACAACTTTTTGTATTATAAAGAGAATAGGAATAGACCAACGGAAGATAAGACTGCAGGGTGAGATGTTTTGATTTGCCCAAAACTGATAATATATATTCGAAAAAAAATTGCAAATTAACTGAAATCGAATCTACATTAAAAGACAAAAAGTGAACTTTTTAAACTATAATTTTACAAAAACTAACGATTTTTGTTCAATTTAAAAAAATATCACCCTGTAGAAGCATCTTTTATGTATCAATTCCTGCAAAACTGTTACTGACAAGTATCTTATAACAATTTGGGAATGAAACTAGCGAGCCACTATAAATGTTAATTATTGGGTTATGTTCTATCAACATTAACTTTGACTATCTTCTGATAGATGGCGCATACGCAAAAATCAAAATATGAAAAAATTCGTTACGAATATTAATGTTGAATTTTCAACACCACGTTTATGAATACGAAATATGATTTTATAAGACATAAAAATTTGTTGATCCCGGAACATTTAACTTGATTCAGAGCACAACTATTATTATTTAATTATTCGTCGCTTCCGAAAAAAAGCGGCACTTTTACAAACCGCATCCTTAAAAAACGTTAACCACGTTTTAAAATCTCCAATAAATAATCGGAAACACCCTGTATTAACTTTTTTTCTATTAATAAATAAATCGCACACGTACAAGATATGCAGAAAATAAGCTATTAGTGTGTCAGGTAAAATTCCGAACAGTCTGCATAAACATTGGCACGCTTTCAGAATCAATTAAAGTGCCTCCGCTTTTTTTAAAGCCGAATATTAACTGAAGTCACCGTACCGTCTACTAAAATCCTGTAATTATGCAATTATGCATTACGGAAGGCGCCGTCGACAAAAATAAACACTTTGAATAAAACTCACCAAGAGCGACCCATCTTCGAGATGTTTTTTTAGGAGGACGGACAACTATTTAAATCTGAAACAAAGTCAAACTGTTAATTAGAGCTTGTCGCTTTTGCTTTATATTTGTTTTAACACAAATTAATGAAAAATGCCGAAAATGTATGCTTAATTATTCTAAAGATTTATGCATTTAAAATTGGATTTTAGTGTAATAGAGTACTTATAGGCTATGAAGGATTACCGTCTGTGAATCCCCACAAACAAAAATCGTTAATTAAGCTTTTTGTAAATTAATTTTTAAACCACTAAACGTTGAAATCGTTAATTTTACATTTTGGTAATATGAGGTTATGTATTTATTGATGTCTGTCCATTAATATACATTATCAGGGCGATAGAGCTTTGCGCGGCGTCTTTCGATTTAGCCATGAGAATGTGATGGCTTTCGGTCGCTTAGATACTGAAATATATAATTATGAATGTAGTGCCATCTGTTGTTGTCTATTAATACATGAATATTTCCGTCTACTGGTACTTCAATAGTCGTTAAGATGGCGCTAGAAAAAACATATTTTCTTCTGTGAAATCGCACTTTTTCAGTGATGCCACCTATCTGGATACACTTGTAAAGTAGGACATTATCTAAATACATAATTTCGTCCAAATCGTTAGCGCCGTCTTCGAAAAACCAATGTACATACCCTATATACAGGCTGTTTATTAAACAAATAGCAAAAATTGAAGGGGCTATTTCCTGGATTATTCTAAGAATATTTTGTAGTTTGACCATTTTTGGCAAAACCGCTTTGTTTCGTAGACACAGGGCGATAAAAATTTTTGACAATGAGAATATTTTATTTGACGTTTGGCTGTTTGACGTGAATTTTCTCTCCAATAGTTAAACTTTTTTTAGTCAAGTGCTCTATCTTGAATTTCTATACGCACGCCGAGATGATTCACGTGCATTTGACGTACGGACTTGCTGATGGTAATTTATTACAAGCTACACGATTGTACATTGAGCGATTTCCCGACTATGGGGGCCATCGAAAGTCATGAGTTTACAGTACTCCAGTGGAAAAAGTGGAAGATTTAAAATATCGGATAATTGCTGGGTGTAACTCAATAAGAAACGACCCTGGTGATTTTGAAAGAGTTCGCTAATCAATGAAGAGAAGATTGGATTTTTGCATCCTAGCTGGAGGTTGTCATTTTAAACACTTATGGTAGATTAAGAAGCTTTACATGTAATTTTTGTTAAAAAAATGTTATTGTCGCAAATTTTTATCGACCTTTGTCTTCGAAACAAAGCGCATTTTGAAAAATCGTCAAAGTACAAATTAACCTTAGAATAATCTAAAAAATGACCCCTTAAATTTTGCCGTTTGTTTAATCAACACCCTGTATATAAAAGATTTACACTCTGCAAGTATAAGATATTATCATTAGATTAGGTTAGGTATGTATTAATATTGGTCATAGTATTAGGTTATGTAGTAGGTATTGACATGACATTAAAATATCGTCATAATATTAGGTTTTGTATTTATTATGTTGTCATGTAAACCTACAAATCTTTCAAACATTAATTGGATACAGAATCAGCTTTATCACGGTTTGTAACTTATTACTCTCTAAATATGAACGAATGAATATTCACTATTTGAAATATTTAAAAATATGCCACTGTCAATGAGTGAATATTGACTTATTGTATCGGTGAAAAAATAAAATTAACATCGAGAGAAACATAACCTTAATTCATTGTCAGTTACATTTTGACTTATTGCCATTGAGTAATTTAAAACTGTATATAACTGATGATCTATAAATAATTATTTACTTTCAATTTATACAAAAATGATTAAAATAATGTAGGTAATTAACTTACCTAATATATTATGTTATTTATGCACTAGAAAGTAAATTACCACGCTGTACATGAATAATAATAATAATGACAAGTCATGGAGGCGCCACAAGGAACCTTGTTCATAAATAAGGTAATCCCTATTCTGACAATAAATTTTATTAAAATTCACTATTTTGGGAGTGAATTTTGAAGTTACTATTTTAAAAAGTGAATTTTTCACTATTTCAGTTTTAGAGAGTAAGTTTCTCGTGCAATTTTTTCATTAATTACGTTTATAATTTGACACTATTTCAATGTTGTTTGTTTATTTGTTTAATTGCTAATTTAATATGATTCTTTAAAGATCGAATTTCATTTTTAATGAAAAAAAAACAACCATAATATAACCCAATCAACACGAGGATGTGCACATTTGATCCAAAAAGTAATACATTTCATCTTCAATTTCCTGAAGTCGGAAATGTGCCATTTTTCGATCAAATTGCTCACACTGCTGTGCCCTACGATTATCAGTAATCCGTATCAATTTACACAGCATTAAATGAGAATTGATACAACTGAACATTGCTCTGGTATAATTACATGGGCCCTTAAAACGTATTAACTTAAAGCCCCTATTTAACTTAATTCGACGTTAGCGTTTTATTACATCTAACGTGGGTTTTGGTCCTTCTTGCGTATTTAATCATGTTTTTTGTTCCTTTACGAAAATTAGATTATTTTATACGTTTTATTCGTACACAGGCATTTTGCATATATATTAGGGTAGTCGTTAAAAATTAAATTTCTTCCGACGCCCCAAAAAAAACCTTCCTTTTAATGAAAAAATACGGGGGAATTTTAAAAAAAATTTTTGACAAAAATAACACGGGCCTTAAGACAATATAACTTCATTTTTTGATAAAATCGTAGTTTTTTTTAAGTATTTCTTAAAGTATACAGATTTGAGAAAAAGTTATAGGAACAATTTTGGAGGAAATTCAATTCTTTATAAACAAAGGTCTTTTTCATTTTCTTCATGAAATTCATATTTATATGGTATATTATATTTCTTTCTTAAATATATATAATTTCGTAAAACTATAATAAATTCTAGTTGTTACAAAATTTTTTAATTTCAGAAAAATTGACTAAAAAATGACTATATGGATTTAAATAATTTATTATTGAGAATATCTCCATAAATATAAATTTCATTAAGAAAATGAAAAAGACCTTTTTTATAGAGAATTGAATTTTCTACAAAATTGGTCTTATAACTTTTTCTCAAATCTGTATACTTTAAAAGATACTTACAAAAAACAACGATTTTATCAAAAAATGAACTTATATTGTCTTGAGGCACTTGTTATTTTAGTTTAAATTTTTTTTTAAATTTCCCCCGAATTTTTTCATTTAAAGGAAGGTTTCTTTGGGGCGTCGGAAGAAATTTAATTTTAAAGGACCACCCTAATGTACATCATAGACTTGTTTTGTTCAAGCTCGTTTATACAGTTCGCATATTAATAGAATTGAATAAAGAAAAGAAATAAAAAAAACATATTTAAAATTTTCCTAAGTGTGCCACTAGGTACTGCTTTCAACCAACAATTTGTAATCCCCGTAGACGGGCGTAATAAAATTGGCTTTCAAATCCTTGGAGGTGTGTTCGTACGGTTTTCCATTGAATAACGTTCAATTCTTAGATTGGTAATACTGTTCGCATTTTATACTACAATACATACTCGATATAACATTGTTGGTTAAATTTTCAATCTTCTATTTGGCTTTACATTCTTACTATAATAGTAATATGTACTTCCTTGGAGCATTTCTATTGAATAGTAAACATAGGCAACAGATCGAAATAAAATATAGTTTTCAAGTTTTTAACAATGTGGCTTTGTTCATTATAAACAGTTAACTTTTACTACGAATTAAAAAAGATATTTTCTAATTTAATGAAATACATTGCACTACCTTGTTTTAAAATACAGTGGAAATTCGGTTATCCGAACTAATTATTCGGTAAAATTCGGTTAATTGAATGTTTAAGAAAAATACGAATTTTAGCTATATATAATGAGCCATTTTGAAAGCGCAACTACGGTTTTAGAATTAGTTGAATTTTTTTAAAGTAAATGTATTATTGTGAGTCGTGCTTAAAACGGAGTGTGCGCATTCGAGCTCAAAGTGGCACATTCCGATCTCGGGAGAATGAAGCGCGCCGCTCCGCGTCGCGCTTCATTTGCCTCCCTCGCTCGGAAATGTGCCACTTTTCGCTCGAATGCGCACATCTTCGTATTTATTAAATTTTGTAAATTAAACTTTCTCTTCCATCAACAAGTTTAATTTAGTTCAATAAATATATCGATTATATATTCGAAAAACATATTTTTGCCATAGCAATGAGCAAGAGCGAGCAAAAAGATGCGATAAACTTATAAGTACGAGTGAGAGGGAATGAAAAAAATTATGTACTATTTTGTTCGTAGACAAAATAATTGCGAATAATGCTTAAAACCGAGTGCGCACATTCGAGCTCAAAGTGGCACATTCCGATCTCGGGAAAATGAAGCGCGCCGCTCCGCGTCGCGCTTCATTTGCCTCCCTCGCTCGGAAATGTGCCACTTTTCGCTCGAATGCGCTTATCTTCGTATTTATTGAATTTTGTAACTTAAACTTTCTCTTCTATCAACAAATTTAATTTAGTTCAATAAATATATCGATTATATATTCGAAAAACATATTTTTGCCATAGCAATGAGCAGGAGCGAGCGTAAAGATGCGATAAACTTATAAGTACGAGTGAGAAGGAATGAAAAAAATTATTTACTATTTTGTTCGTAGACAAAATAATTGCGAATAATGCTTAAAACCGAGTGCGCACATTCGAGCTCAAAGTGGCACATTCCGATCTCGGGAAAATGAAGCGCGCCGCTCCGCGTCGCGCTTCATTTGCCTCCCTCGCTCGGAAATGTGCCACTTTTCGCTCGAATGCGCTTATCTTCGTATTTATTGAATTTTGTAAATTAAACTTTCTCTTCTATCAACAAATTTAATTTAGTTCAATAAATAAGGTAAAAGTCCCTATTATGAGACGATGTCCCGATTTATGATACATTACGTGAATACATTAATTTATTCAAAAAGTACACATAATCCTTTTAAAAAATACAAAGAATATATAACTTCAACAATTTTGAAAGCAATTTACTAAGTTTGCAATTATTCTTTTGTTATTGTTTAAAGAAAAAATATAAAAGTATAAGCGCTTTGACATTTGCACTTGAATCCACGCCCTGAGCAAAGTTGGGCGACAACGACTATTCAATTTTTCAGTCGCGTTAAATTTAATTGCCACTTCTATTTATATATGTGCATTATATGATATTTGAAAGCTAATGAGTATTAGATTTCAATTCTATAAGCATTTATGCTATTTTATGACTATTTTATGACTATTTTCGACCGTATCATTAACACCTACACTTATAAACTTGGACGTACCGGTTATTTGAGACACTTAGAGTGTGTATCGCGCAATAGGGACATACTATTTCGCTTGTCCACATTTCAAGAGACAGTTTACATTTATAAGTTTTAAATAAAAAATTCAACAATTTTGAAAGAATTTCAAGTTTGCAATTATTCTTTTGTTTTTGTTTTAAAAAAAAATATAAAATATAACGTTTGACATTTGCATTGAATCCACGCCCCGGGGTTCACCATATTTAATTTTTCAGGCGTTAAATTTAATTTCCACTTCTATTTATATATGTGCATTATATGATATTTGAAAGCTAATGAGTATTAGATTTCAATTCTATAAGCATTTATGCTATTTTATGACTATTTTATGACTATTTTCGACCGTATCATTAACACCTACACTTATAAACTTGGACGTACCGGTTATTTGAGACACTTAGAGTGTGTATCGCGCAATAGGGACATACTATTTCGCTTGTCCACATTTCAAGAGACAGTTTACATTTATAAGTTTTTAAATAAACAACCAACGATATTAACTATTTAAAACGTTTAGTTCTGTAATATGAAGTATTGTTGATTAGTACAGCTTAAAATAATTATTTACGAGTAAGTATTTTTAATGAAATAACGTTATATTATAAACCTAACCTACAATCATAAAATGAAACTTTGTTGTACTTAAGCATTTTTTTTTTAAAATAATTAAATAAGTTTTTAATATTTTTACATATATTATATGTATATTGATTTATAAAATGTTTTGGATTAAATAACAACAGTATGCGAAACAAAAATTTTAATTAAAAACTGAGAGAATGAAGAATAAACAAAAATCAAAGAAGACAAGAAAGAATTCTAAATTAACCAAAAAAAAAAACAATTTGTGCTCAAATGTGAAGAGTAAAATAACAAAGAAAAAGATTAAAAGGAATAACTATGATCCGTTAAGTATTGAAAAAGCTTTAAAGGCGATCTTTACGAAAGGCAGTAGCTGCCTTTGGAGTACCTGTAGCTACAGTATGTAGAAAAAAAAATATTGGTCCTGCTGAGAAGATAAAAAATAAGACAGGACCGAGCACATCGAAAGAAGAGTATGATATTTTCAAGTGGGTGCTGGATAGACCTGCGATTGGAGCGCCTTAGGGTGGCGCAAAAAAACCGACTATTTTTTTTTGTAGTCTCGAGGAAAAAAATGTTAGTTTTTGATGTTTTAAGAGCTACCTCCAAAGGACAGCTCAAAAAACCTTTTTAAGAGGTCGCTCAAAATTTTTTAAAATTTCAAAATCCGTCAAAATTCAATTTTTTTTTCAATTTTTTTTCTCGTTACGGTATAATTTTTTAGACAAACAAAAAATAAGTTTCTGAAAGTTTCAATTTAAAATTTGAGCTTTAAAAGGTCGCTCAGGATTTTTTTTTATTTATTAGTGCATCACTTTGGATTTTTTCGAGCGACATTTTAATATTAAAATTAAAATTTCATACATTTTTTTCCATTATTTATTAAAATAATAAACAAAAATTCACCACGAGATGAACTGAAAATAAAACACATGACAAATAAAACATAATTTTATTAAAAAGTGCGTATTAAATTTGCTTTATTAGCATTGGGATATAATCCAAAGTGATGTACTAATAAATAAAAAAAAATTCTGAGCGACCTTTTAAAACTCTAATTTTAAATTGAAACTTTCAGAAACTTATTTTTTGTTTGTCTATAAAATTATACTATAACGAGAAAAAAAATTGCAAGAGAAAAATAGAAAATTAATGGAACAGGTTAAAAAGCTGCAAAAAAAATTAAAGAAGAAAAAGAAATTTGATCTTAAGATAATTTTCGTTGATTAGTCGTTTAATTTACAAAAATTTAATGATTTGTTGTCCTAAATTGATTTTTTAACTGTCTCAATAACGGGGACCTGTATCATGAGACACTGGGGCCACACACCTTTAGAGTGTCTGATAAATAGGGACACAGCGGTTCCCATTACAAAAGCTTATTTTTAAGTATTTTTAAATTAATATTTAGTGCAAACTCAAAATATTAATATAAGAATGATAAAACATATGTATCATTTAATTTAAATTGTGTTTTACACTAAAACTGATTAAATAATAGCGCTAATGTTTGACCTACCTAGAAATGTGTCTCATAATAGGGACTTTTACCTTATATCGATTATATATTCGAAAAACATATTTTTGCCATAGCAATGAGCAGGAGCGAGCGTAAAGATGCGATAAACTTATAAGTACGAGTGAGAAGGAATGAAAAAAATTATTTACTATTTTGTTCGTAGACAAAATAATTGCGAATAATGCTTAAAACCGAGTGCGCACATTCGAGCTCAAAGTGGCACATTCCGATCTCGGGAAAATGAAGCGCGCCGCTCCGCGTCGCGCTTCATTTGCCTCCCTCGCTCGGAAATGTGCCACTTTTCGCTCGAATGCGCACATCTTCGTATTTATTGAATTTTGTAAATTAAACTTTCTCTTCAATCAACAAATTTAATTTAGTTCAATAAATATATCAATTATATATTCGAAAAACATATTTTTGCCATAGCAATGAGCAGGAGCGAGCGAAAAGATGCGATAAACTTATAAGTACGAGTGAGAGGGAATGAAAAAAATTATTTACTATTTTGTTCGTAGACAAAATAATTGCGAATAATGCTTAAAACCGAGTGCGCACATTCGAGCTCAAAGTGGCACATTCCGATCTCGGGAAAATGAAGCGCGCCGCTCCGCGTCGCGCTTCATTTGCCTCCCTCGCTCGGAAATGTGCCACTTTTCGCTCGAATGCGCACATCTTCGTGTTAATTGGATTCGACTATATTAATAACAAATCCTTCAAATCCAGATTTTCTATTCGAAAAAAGTTTTCGCTTCAAAGTGCACATACTCCTTAATAATTGAATTTGCCTATCTTATACTTCTCTCTTACAAATAATATTAATTAAATCAAAGTGAACTAAATGTACAACTTCTAGCGTTTCTTTTAATTACAAATTTCAATAGGATATTTTTACCAAAAACCACATTTCAAATTTAGTAGGGGGAAAGTGGCATGAAACAGCCAGGTTTTGAAAGAGCCATTATCAATTACGCGGTAGTTTTCATACGAATCGTTTATGTATTATTATTTTAAGATAGCAACACTAGCCAGATATCCCCCACAAAAATTTGACCGTTCACCGTCAATAAACGGCGCCGATACGACGTATTGAAGATTTTGTCGTCAAAAAGTAAGGTTTTGAGTTCAGTTTATTTGTTTTCTAACGCCTATACGTACAAAACTAATAATAATATGATTACACTATAATTTTATAGATATATTAGGCCTTCTAATAACGTATATATTTTGTAGACTAATCTTTGATTTCATAGTAATTTTCGAGATTTTGTTTCTTGAGAGAATATGTTTTGAAATAGCCGCACTGCAGTGTAATGAAAAAGCCACCTTTTAATTGCATAAAATGCAATAATAATTGTAGTAACAGCAATCAAGAATGGTACCGATGCAAAATTGTAATGGTTGGGCATATAAATCCTGTGGCGTAAAAGAGAAATTGCATTATTTTTGCTAAAAACGTTTTTAAGTTTTTGCAATGATTGATCTCAAACGTCAAATTTTTTGACAGTTTCTTAGATTTATGTAAGTAAATATTTTATCGAGAGTTTGCGTTATTTAAAACGTTTTATAATTATATAAGATCTAAAATTATAGCTTAAGATTATTATTAAATAATATCTTCGTTAATGTGCAGTTTTAATCTTGTAATAAGAACATGGCTTTTTCAAAAATTAGGTTGGCTGTTTCAATACCTATAGGTTATGAAAAAGCCAAATTTTTTTTTTTTTATAAATGATTAGAAGTCGAAAAATATCGTTAATTTTGAAAAATGTTTTATGACATTACATACATAAATGCATGAACAATTACAGATTTAAATAAAAATTGATTTATTTATTTCCTTCTATATTATTTATCCCTTTTTTTAAAACTGGCTGTTTCATGCCATTTTCCCCCTACTTGGTGGTACCTGCTGCTTTTCTGTTTCTTTTTTGTTTCTTGAGAGAATATGTTTTGAAAGAGCCGGACTGCAGTGTAATGAAAGAACCACCTTTTAATTGCATAAAATGCAATAATAATTGGAGTAACAGCAGTCAAGAATCGTACCGATGCAAAATTGTAATGGTTGGGCATATAAATCCTGTGGCGTAAAAGGGAAATTGCATTATTTTTGCTAAAAACGTTTTTAAGTTTTTGCAATGATTGATCTCAAACGTCAAATTTTTTGACAGTTTCTTAGATTTATGTAAGTCAATATTTTACCCAGAATTTGCGTTATTTAAAACGTTTTATAACTATATAAGATCTAAAATTATAGCTTAAGATTATTATTAAATAATATCTTCGTTAATGTGCAGTTTTAATCTTGTAATAAGAACATGGCTTTTTCAAAAATAAGGTTGGCTCTTTCAATGCCTATAGGGTATGTGCACTTTCAAGCAAAATTTTTCCGAATAGGAAATCTGGATTTGAAGAATTTGTTATTAATATAGTCGAATCCAATTAAAACGAAGATGTGCACATTCGAGCGAAAAGTGGCACATTTCCGAGCGAGGGAAGCAAATGAAGCGCGACGCGGAGCGGCGCGCTTCATTTTCCCGAGATCGGAATGTGCCACTTTGAGCTCGAATGCGCGCACTCGGTTTTAAGCACGATAACGAAGCGTCCCGTTTTAACAGAAAAAATCTTGGTCAAATTGTTAGGTATATGTTTACAAAAAACGCAACAAATATTAATCATTAAATAAAACAATCGCACATCATCTTAAAATCAACAAAGCAAAAAAACACTGTTTAGTGCGAAATACAAAATAAAATATTTAATTATCCCAACGAGTCCGAACGCAGTTGCCAATCCGGATAATCGCGAATCCGTATAACTGAGGTCCGGATAATTGAGGTTTTACTGTAGATATATAATACAAAAAAAAATGTTATTCCAACGACCTTATTGACTAATTTTTATTTGAAGCATTTCTCTCAAAGCTAAACGCCCTTTAAATGTGATTCAATATTAAAGTAGGTACATTAAAAAGTACTGACATGAATAAAACGACCTTTTAAAACCAACAATGCGCTAAATCCAGAATATCTCAATATTTGAGGGATGCTTTTATGTCTTGTCAAAACAAAATTTGATTAATGTTTATCGATTAGTGGCGTGTTTGTAAAATAGGGAGGGTGTCAAGAGACACACCATGTCACTCACAGAACGGAATTTTACGGCAAGCTTTAACTAATGAGAAGGTAATGAAAATTTTAATTCCAATATTATAACGCGGTAAAATCAAGTGCTTATCGATTAAATTGTTGTGTTAATATTTTGTATCGTGTTTGTAATACGCGAGAGAAATTTTGTTATTTAAATCGCATATTAAATACGACTAAAACTTTGTTTAATACTAATACAAGGAATTAACACAATTAATTAATGTATTGAACAGGGTTGCAAATTTATTAATTCAAAAATTTTAATTTTTAATTCAAATGTTTAGATTATATTTTAAAAAAATATTTTATAATCCCAATGTTGGGATTAAAAAAAAAAATTAATCCCAATGTTGGGATTAAAAATTTAAAAAAACATTTTTAATTCTAATGTTAGGATTAAAAAGTAAAAAATTATTCTTTAATCACAATGTTGGGATTTAAAATTAAAAAATTAATTTTTAATCCGAATGTTGGGATTAAAATGTAAAAAATTATTTTTTAATCCCAACATTGGGATTAAAAAGTAAAAAATTATTTTTTATTCCCAATGTGGGGATTAAAAATTTTAAAATTATTTTTTAATGCAATGGTCTGGTATAATTTATTTTTAAATTTTTTTATCCTTATGGCAGGAGTAGAAATTAAAAAAATATTTTTAATCCGAGTTTTTGGAATTAGCAATTAAATTTTTTTTTAATTCGAGCGCTAGTTCAATTATTTTTTAATGCATTATTTGCAACCCTGCTTTTGAAGTTAATGAATTGATATAAAAAAAAACATTTAATTCTTTAATAAAATCATTAGGGTAATACGTTTAGTGAATGACCGATTTGTTACATCAAAAGCTATTCTGATGTAAAAAAAATAGTAAATAAATTAATAAACCCAAAGAGCATAAAAGGAGGCCCCAGTAAATTACCATTTTCGTCCAAAAAATGACCGGGTATAGCCTATTAATAACTGACAAATTGTTTCAACTCTTAAAAACGAACAATTCATAAAAGTTTGTGAAATTTATTTTAAACAACTTCGTATCGTTTTTTAATAAAAGTTTCTTTTGGTCTTTAATAAATTATAGACTTTGTTGACGCTTATGAGGTTTTTTATTTAAAGAGTTTGGTTCTTTAACTGCTAAGATCATTATCACCATTTTACAATAAAGATATGGACAGCTATATATATATAGATATACAAAAGTTAAATTATTTTTATAAAATTGCACATTGTGAGAAAGGGAAGAAGGTTTTTGTTGTTTAGGGCTTGTTCAATTGGAGGGTATATTTGAAGCAGGTTTCGTTGGGAGGAGAACTCTGGGCATTCTAGGATGACGTCATCGGAAGTAAGAGGTTATGAGGTTTTTGTAACGGGCCGGCACTAAAATATTCCAATAATATCTCCAGCAAGCGCGTAAATGCTGTGACCTTGAACACATATGGACTAGAGAGTAGCGAACGGAATGCTCTTAACACTCCAGATCATCTAGGAGGCTTCTTCTTTGTCGCACATATGTATAAGGCGAAAGGAAGCCGGTTTTGTAAAATATGATCAGAACTCTGTTTTCTCATCTTCCACATTAAAAAAATAATAAATATTAGCAACATAGCATGTGGTATATATATTTAATTTAGTAAAGACAAAGAAGTGTAACTTCTAACGCGCGTACATAAGTACACGTAGCCGTTTTTCATTTATTGCCATAAATCAATATTAATAAAATATCGATAAAAACAGAGAAAACTTTAAAAATAAACCTGGCTAATTCCGGCAATTTTGTGCTTTTCTCATATTCGCCGACAGTCAATAAAATTCAAACATTAAACAAATTACTAACAATATGCTGCAATAAAAATAATCATATTATTCAAAAATGCCTCTGGAATAATTAACAATGGGACGTAATTCAACGCACCCTAGGGTGTAACTTTAATAAAATATAACCCAATTCCACAAATACATTCTCTTTAATATACCGACAAAGGGGAAATAAACGTACAATATATTATTAGATATTTTTTGATCGGTAGAGCGTGGGGAAGCGATTTACGCGTAAAATTAATGCAGCAACGTTCCGTCTCGATTAGAATTATAGATTAACAAACGTATCGGTCCCTTTAATTTCAATTCAAGTTAAGAGATGCGAGGAAATACCAGAAGTATATTGACTCGTGCGAAATCCGCATCCGCGACCCCAAAAACAAATTCACTTTCGTGTTTGTGTAAGCAAAAAATCAAATTTAGAGTATAAACTTTAACGCTTAGTCAATAAATTAAGGGCGTATTAGAGACGTAGGGTAGGTGTATTGATGGTGCGTTATAGTTTCAATATCCGCAACCCTACGCGTTCCTCACGTCGTACATTACTTCATTTCCCTTATATGATCTTTTATTTATTGAGATAACGCGGGATTTCCTTTCGAATTCAGTTAGGAATCGTTATTTCTAAGCCCTTTCCTCTCTTTCTCTTTCAAATTTGATTCGCTGCATTAAAGCAATAACGAAACCTTGCTGCTTTCTTATTTATACGCTTAATCTAAATTTATGTGTATGGCGTCCACATGTAAAAAAAACAGTCGTTATTTATTTTCCTTATTTTGCTATTTATCTGTGAACAAAAACTGAATTTTTAAATTTTTTGATTTGTTTGATTTATGTTTCATCTCTGCAGAATCAGTCTTTCCAAGGCCGATTCAAGGATTTAGTAATGGTGAAAGACGAAAGGACGCCATAATTCATATTTCGCGATATTTATGGATCTATTGTTGTGTGATTTGCGCAAAATACGTTTTTACTATTGATTTTAAATTTACATTGGTTAATAGGTTATTGGGTGAGATTTATGTAACATATTTGCAACGTAACTATAAAAAAACTATTTGCTATTTCAAATTGTTTTCTTCGTTTATAGAATTTATTCGAAACTAGCTGATGGCCGCGATTTCGTCTGCGTAGAAAACTAATTATGTACGAATTGCTCAAAAACGGAGAAACATTAATTATTATCAAACGTGTAATTATGATGAGTTTTATATCCTTTACTTGAGAAATGATTGATTCCCCATACAAAATTTCATCCCTCATTTCACCCCCTTCAAGTTTTATTTTCGCAACAAAAAGTAGCATATGTCCTTCTCCAAGGTCCAATCTATCTCTATACCAAAATTAATCAAAATTGGTCCAGTGGTTTAGGCGTGAAAAGGTAACAGGCAGACAGACAGACAGACAAACGGACATACAAACGGATTTACTTTAACAGTTATAATATTAGTTTGGATGACTGTTCACACAAATTCAACGCTGCATATTTGTTCACCCCCATATATTAAAAGTGCAATCTTGGATAATAATTACATTGTCTAGAATGTTACAACATAAGGGCAACGTAGGCAACGAGGTGTTAAATTGCATTTCAATGCACTTGACTGCGCACTCTTATCAAACTCAGTATTGTTGGTGTTCAACATAAATGCACTTCCCACTTTGCAATTATATTTAAATACAAATGTTACCTGTTGCAAATGCCGATTTAATAGTCAAAGAAAACACATCAACGCTTTTGAAAAGTTTTCAGCCGGCCAACTCCTGCGATCTAAAAAAAACGGTTTATATCTTTTATTTGCACATTTATTCAAAAATGTGCAATAGCTTATTGTGAGTAAAATTTTATTCAAAATTTCAAACAAAGAAAATATAAAAACCGTTTTATCTCAAAAACCAAGACAATTACTGCTAAAGCATGTTTGCCTTAACCTTCCGCATACTAGGCGACTAAATGTTACATGCCATACTAGGTGGGGTTTGCCATACCCCGAAAATAAAATGAAATAAAATCCACAAAATTGTACTTTATGACAGTTAAATGATAAGAAATACATTTTAATAACCAATAATGGATAGGTTTAAGTAAAACACATATTTATTTATGCATTAGAATAGACTTTATTAATAAAAACACTAAAACTTTACTTTTTTTCAACTTATAAACTATCGAGTCTTTTCTTGAGTACTAAATTCCAATGACACGTATCAATTACAATACCGAATATTAAAAAAACCTCACAAGAATTTCGTTTTTGCCTCCTTATTGAAATACAAATTAATTTCACGGCAATTTCTTAATGATTCGCAATCATTTAGACCAATAAATTACACAAAAAATCAATTGAATAATTTTAATCGTTCCCTCTCACTTGCATTGACAAGATTACCGTATCTTCTCGCTCCCTTCCACTCATTGCTATGGTAAATACGTTTTTCAAATATAAAATCGATATTTACTAAATTAAAATAAAATTTTTGATTTGAAGGAGCGCACGGTAAATTATACTAATGTAATAAACACGATGATGTGCGCATTCGAGCGAAAAGTGGCACATTTCCGAGCGAGGGAGGCAAATGAAGCGCGACGCGGAGCGGCGCGCTTCATTTTCCCGAGATCGGAATGTGCCACTTTGAGCTCGAATGTGCACACTCGGTTTTAAGCTCGAATGCGAAAAGTCCCGTTTTAACAAAAAAAAATTGTTCACGTTAGTTATATTTAGCTACGTATATAACACATAAAACTCTCGTTGTACTTTGTTTTAACAAACTTTAAGCATTTAATTTAAAGTCATCGGTCGCTCAAATGGGATTATAACTGAAAAGAGCAAAAACTTATAAAGAAGATAAAATTCCAAGCTTATTGGGATAAAATAAGAGGTAATTTTTTTTCTTTTCGTTTGTATGTTTATCAAGTTTTCGTTTATCTTAAAAAGCACATTTAACTTCTAAAAACGCGAAAATATTTTCATAATACATATATTAAATAATTTTAAGAGTCGCGAGTTTTCACGTTTAGAGTTGGTATAATTTAGTTTAGATTTTAACCCTTCTGAATTATAAAAACAAGACGGAGACCCGAGAGTAATTTTAAAATAAACAGGCGAGATAAAATGCGGCCGTTAATTTTAATATTTAAAATTACGAGGAACAATAAGTCACTTTGAGCAAACTAGTTTGTGGAACTAAATTAAAAGGGATGCAATATTAATTTTCTACAGTTAGGCAACATGCCATCTCAGTTTGTTTGCTGAAATAATAAACACATGGTTCTGAACGCCAAAACTGCAAAATTTGGATATTAACTAATTAATTATGGATGAAAAGCATTTGTATAGTAGAATACACATCACGTACCAACATGAATTTACATTACTTTAAAAGTTTTTGCTATTTTCAGAAAATAATACTTTATACAGGGTTAATCTATACATATAAATAAAAATAAAGTGTATGTCTGTGATTTCAAAATAAAGACTTTTTCTTAAGCTCATTTGGTTATTTGAATGTTACTAAAGCCCAAACACGCGTTTTTAAAATTTTTGTCTGTCTATCTGTCTGTCAGTTTGTTCGCCCGTATATCTCGGAAACGGCTGAACCGATTTTGACGGGACTTAAATTAACAGATAGGGGACATTTCAAAGAGTAGCACACTTTTTATTCCGGAAATATTTACTATTAAAATTAAAATGAAATGTTAAATTCTTGATTTTAAATTTATTGTATTGTAATTATTGTTTATTGCGACTAATGCTTTCTCTCTTAAGGTGGTTCCCATGACCAAATGTTGGCTGTAAATATCATGACACTTTTATAATCCGTAACGAATCCTACGTTGTAAATATTGGCTACACCCAAAACCCCTAATTTCGACATTACAAGATGTTATAATTTTGCTAGTTACAAGATGTTATAATTTATGTTAGTGCTTTTAGCACAATTTATTTTTTCGATGAATTATTTTATGAACATTGCAAAAATTTGTTGTAACTTGCTACAGTATTATTTGTTTCTTTAGTGGCTTATTTTTGATTACTGTAAATGTACGTAATTCTAACATAAGGCTTGAGAACAATTAATCGTATCGTACAAAAGTTGGCTTTTAAAATTATTACAGAATCGTAAAAAACCGCTTTTTCTGTGTGCAAATCTAACCGTTTAACTCTTTTAGTTTCAGAGGTCAAAATTATCGAAAAGAGCATGTTTTATTAAGAATTTTTTGAAAAACTTTCGGTGCTTTGCCCTATACAAAATTTCATTTTTCATACACAAAAGAATCCGTTCCATTCGAATTTAAAGATTCTTTTTTTTTGTTGCGTATTTGTTACAATAAAACAAGAAATGATAACATTCTTTAAAAGTAACCTCTGTTCAAATAAAAAACCCTTTGTAACCCACTATTGAAGAGTATTTTACATACATAGTAATTCAAAATAGATAATTATTTGTAATAATGTTAGAAAATGTAAATTGATGTTTTAAAGTGACACATAAGCGATTGGAGGCGCTAATTTAAATTCATATGTATGGAACTGCAAAAATTACAAATTAATTAATTTTGTACACGTTGTAATCAATTGTTTAGAACTAATTCACAAAAATCAGATTTATAGTAACATTTTTACAAACACAAATCAATCTTTCTTAATGTAAAAATGTTTTTCGTTTATAAAAATATTTAAAATAAGTGAGTCTTTCGTAATTTTAGTAACGTTCCGGGAAATGATCAGTTGTTCACTGAATGACGATATTAATATGGGTACAATAAAGGTACATTAAAATCATAAACGATTCGTTTCAGAAACTATAGTTAAATATTTATTTATTTGCCATAGGGTTTGTACATGACCTAAAATTTACTTTTCGTAGTCTCAACAAGTCCCACAGTGCAGTCTTTTAATTAAAGTTCACAGATAAAATAGCTACATGTTTAGTGCGTTGTAGAAGATAATTTTTGTAACTGGCCGATTCTAAAAATTATTTTACTAATAAAAAGTTACACTATCGCTGAGTAATACAAGATATTTTATTTTAATAACAAATAATTTTTTTTAACACAATACCCGAGCGAAGCCGGGCGGGCCAGCTACTCTAAAATAAATACTAAAACTTCTTGAAAACTACTTGACAAAAACTGAACGATAAAGGCAAGCATGCAGTAGGTCCTAAATCTTACAATTTTCGGTAAAAATGGATTTTTATATACTTCTTTAAGAAAGTGAGATCAATTCACCATGTGCCTAAACTCAAATTTATTTTATCTTTTGGATATTATGTTTCACAATAAATGCCAGTGAAATTCTTTACAATTATTTAGTGTTGATGCACAAAAGACAGTTCAGTAATTTTAAAGCAAATTTAACCCTTTGTTAGTCTCTCGCTTATCTTTCATAATTTTTCAATTTTTTCATTAAGAAATTGTCGTGCAATTAATTTGTATTTAATTAAGCACGCAAGAATGAAATTCTTGTTAGGATTTCTTAATATTTGGTATCAAGATTGACAATTTTTTAAAAACGGCACATTTTAGCGTGCCGAATGATTGCTTGGGGACAACGGGACAGATGGTCTAAAAACCGAACAATCCCATTCAAAATGGAACGTATGGTTAAATTAGCTATACCCCGGTCATTAATAAGATGACAAGGTCATTTGCTGTACTCCTCATTTTATTCTCTTTATAGTTCATTTTACAAAGTTTATGTCGAAATTGCAATAATGTATTCATTAATTCATAAATAAATATCTCATTCCCATTGTTTTGAATTGTTTACTATTTTTTTACCTCAAAATAGCTCTGGATGCAACAAATCGGTCATCCACTGGACTTTTTACCATGCTTTTATATTGATTCAATAAATAAATAAAAAATATGCATACACATGCACCTGTAAGTAAAACAACGAATTGTAAAATCAAATCATATCTCTGCAACGAATTTAACGCCCGAAGAAATAATGGGTCAACATTGATCTGATCGAAACCTCCGTTTACCTAAAATAAACATATGATACGCAAAGTTTACAAATAAATTTAGACGTGTTTGTACAACCACATAATTCAAATCGAGCATTGAAGTCATATTTGCATATGTAAACTTACAACCCGCAGTTCGTTTCAGCAAACGATTTACAGTACTGCGGCATAAAAACAATTTTAATTGCAACTTGTAACTTGTGTTTCTAACGTAAATGTCCGTCTGAAATTTTTATGGCCATTTATATGCCACCAAAGGCGTTTTATGACATTAGTTTTCAGGTTCACAAGTGTTAACGTTTTAAGATTAATCCGAAAATGAGTTACGACGTTTCGCAGCTTGCAAGTAGTGGCAAAATGTTGCACGAAACGTTGAAACATTATCAAACTAGTTAGGTAAGAGGCGAACTTTTAACTTCGATAAAAGTATGCAAGCGAACCGTTTTACATTTCGTTCAATTCCAATGAGAATTCGAGCATTTCCATTTGAAAAACGTTTGATCCTTTCTAGAATTATTTATGGCACTAGTTTACTGTTTTTTTATACAAACGCAAGTTTTTATGTTGTTTACGTCCATTTATCAAAATGTTTGACCTATTTATTAAAAAGCAACGAAAATAAAATATTAAGGATTAATATGCTAGCTTATATCGATGATGTTTAAAAGTGGAGTCCATATATCAAATAAAATACAGTGGGCTCTCGATATACAGCGGGCCGTGGACGGAGATCCGCGTTATACCAGTAACTCATAAATACTGTAATAACTGTTATAGCAATGTGGACATACACAGACTAGCACTCAAAATTCAAATAATGATTCCTATGAGAATTGTGCAATATCTTATGAAAGTTCCTATGAGGATTTTGAAATACCAGTTTAACCCTCAAGTACCTTCGTAAAATCAGGCAACCCTGTCTCTCTGCGTTATATCCAAATCGGCGGTACAACGAACATCGGTATAAAGAGGGTTCACTGTACATAGTAATCGCATTAAATGTATACAAAAACTAATAGGTCTTTAAAAAAAATAACAAAATGGACGCCAAAATATTGAAAGAAATTAAATAATTAATTGTTTTATACACTACCGCCCATAAGTTTTGCGACACTAACAAAATGCTTAAATATCTTAAAATATTTATTCACAGATAAATATTATGGGCCAAAGAAGTCAGATTATGCGAATAGTTAAAAAGCTTAAAAATAGTAGTACAATAAAGTCTTGATTTAAAGCTTCCTCGATTAACGCTGATTCAACATATTGCGGTATTTCAAAATGACCCCATTTAACGCTGTTACGTTTGACATGTTATCGTCTATGGATGAATTCTAAGCTCTAAACGAAGCCCTCTATATCAAAAATAATGGAAATAACAATTAAGCACTGGAAGATAATTAGCAAATGTTTTTTGGTACTTTTTGCTTATTATTTGGAACTGTTTGTTAGAAATTCGCACTTTATCAAAAAACAACGCTGCAAAATGATAGTTATAGTGACAGCAACGTTGACATACCTTACAATGTCGCTAACACTTAAAATAGTTTCCCCCCAAGAGTCATTACAAAAACCCCTACATGTAAACCAAAGCCCCCTAAACGGACATTTTGTGAAATGAAGTATTTAGAAAGTGTAAATTTTTTCTCTAATAGAGTATAGAGTATAGATTTTATATTTTATATTTATTTAAAATCAATGCAATTTAAAACAAAATACTCCACAAACCCAATTTTTAAATAAATTTAAATGTTTTGAAGGACGTGATTAAGGAAGATAAGATTTTGAGAACATTGTTCTACTGGATTGAGTTTGGTATCAATAGAAAGATCTTAACGAGGGAATTATGAGTATGAAAATGATTTTGTGGGGAAATGTATAGTTTTCGAGTTATCAGGGTTTTTAGATAACCTAACCTAACCTTGATTTTCCTTATTTGGTGCTAGTTATCGATTATTATGATATATTTAAGTCATATTACATATATTTTAGGCAAAATTGTATTAATTCGTAAAAAAAAATTGCAAAAAGTATATAAAAAAATTACTAATATTCATTATATCAATTTTTTAATAGTTTAATAACACTTCATATTGTACTCATTTTTGGGAAAATTTGTAAAGAGGAATAAAGAAAAGGGATTAAAATGGAAACCACTTTAATTGGAATAAATATATAAACCGAAAACACTTTTTAAACCCCTAAAAAAACCTCTAAATATTTTTCTCCCTAAAAACTACCGGTTCAATTTTTTCCTCCTAAATTCAGAGAAAAAAATTGGCTACCCTGTTTTTTTAAAATTTATATTGAAAATGCCACCGAAATGCGCCTTGACAGTTATGTAAAAATGGGTTGAGTAAATACGACAAGTTGCGGAGTTTTCCACAAGAAAAAGTGTCCTAAAACTTATGGACGATACTGTACAATTTGTCCTAAAACTGCCATGTACAATCAGTTACGTTCATTTTGACATGAGTGATGGTCAACACAAATGTCTTTCAGAAATTAAATAAAAATAACGATATTTTCATTTTCTTGAATGTGTTTATTGCACTAAGCCCAAAAACGAATACATATTATGTAAAAAATATATAACTACTACAACGTCTCTGGTGTTTTAATTGTTACACTTAAAAAGTGTATTATTTATGTTTTCATTCCTTTATTCAATTTAAAATAGTTATGATAGATAAATATTTTATTATATCTAAAACGATAAATTGTATTGTACAAAATCCTTAATATTTTATCGTTTTTCGTTGTTTTGATTTAGATATGAAAAATTGTATAAATTTTAATAAAAACATATAAGACAATTGCGATTAAAATTTAAGTTAAACATATTTCATAAAAGATATAAATTTAGATCAAAACCGCAACCGACCATATCTCCCAAACAATAAGTAATAGATCTTTGTCCACATCAAAACCCATAAACTTTGCGTAACACTATTAGTAGACCTCTGCGTGGGCACCTTTGGTGGCTCCGAACACATCTGAACAATAATTAATTTCTGGCTATGTATCAACCAATATCTCTGGAGAAATTACTCCAATATCCAGTAATGGGTCTGACCGTTAATGTATCGATATGGAACACGATTATCACTAATTTCGGTATCCAATTATAAATGTTTTGCACTTCTAACGGTGAATGTGTTTCTTCGATCGCAATAGAATAAAAAATAATCCTAAAATTTAATATTTTTCCTGTAAACAAATACGTAAATCCGGTACCTATCTTCAAAAATAACAGAAAATGGTTGGCAAAGGTATTTGATTCTGCACTACTGAAAATCTAAAGTCAGGTATTAAAAGTGCTAAGTTCCAAAACGTAGACACAAAAAACCGGTGCCAAGTGGTTTTCAATTAAAAATCGCATAAATAACAATAATTTTTTTGATTTTATCATTACCCTAATCGGGAAATTTTGCAAACAAGTATGCCTTAATGGCAATACATATTCTTTGTCTGTAAAAAAGGAGCAATGGTATAAAAAATAAATAATATGAAATTAAATTGCAAATATTTACAAACAACTAATAAATTCTTAAGTGCTGTACAGCAGTATTTCAGTGCCAAGTGTAAAATTTGTGAAAAATGAGATTTTATTCATAAAGTTGTAGATAACCTAAGAACCTTTACATATTAAACGGAAATTCTTTCTCAATTGCTGATTAAATGGAACTTAAAATTTTTTTTTAATATTAAGAAGATAATAATGCCAAGCATAAAGCACGTATTATGCAAGAATGTGTGCTTTATCGTTGTCTCTAAAGATTACAACCACCGCCCCCAATCGTCTGATTTGAATCCACACGAAAATCTATAAAAGGAATTGTACAAACAATTTCTTCATAATTCATTAAAGAAAAATAGCACTTAAAACAAAGTTTTTCAACTAGTTAATAAAATGACATTATTTTGAGTAAGAAAATTTTTAAACTGACCCTCCCACGTGAACTTGAAAGTGACATGTCTCGCAAACACTTGATCTGAGAAGTAGAAATAAAAAAAGAAGTGATTATTAAAAAATGTATTACCTATACGTATATTTTAGGAAAAGTCGTGAAGTTTAACGGCGATACAGATACGTTGTATATAAAAAAGTATAATCAAAAGTTTGAAAACTGTCATTTGACCCCTCGCGGCAGAAATAGTGTTAAATGTATTGTAGGGAACGCGATAAAATAAATCTAATTAGACGATCGAGAAAGATCTATCGTTTACCGAGTCCAAGCCCTTGAACGATCGTATCGTTGAAAGCGAAGAATTATCTCGATCTTTCCAGAAGCTGTGATACGGATAACGAAATACACATACCCGGTGTTTTATTTAAAGTGCCACGAGCTTATAATTCCTAAAGTAATAAAAATTCCTAAAAAAGTACAAGTATAAAAGTTTCTTGATTTTTTTGATCTATGCATTGGTATACATGCAATTTTTGTTCAACTTCCGGTTTAACCGGAAACCGAGTCAACTTTCTTATCTTAAATCGATGGGTACTAATTTTTTTAGATAATTAGATAGAACTCGTAGAGTGCTTTCGAAAAATCTATAACAAGTTACCATTAGATTAATAATTAATTTAAAAAAAAATCTTTCGGTTTACAATAATAACTTTTAAGCTAATAAGAATTTCAAAACAAGCACGAGTATAAAAGTTTCTTGAATTTATACGATCTATGTACTGATATTAATAGAAATTTCTTAATTTAAATAGTAAGAGGTATTAATTATTTTAATCAAAAATAAAAATATTTTTTTTGAATTTATTTATGAATTAAATGGTAACCTATTATATATTTTTAGAAAGCTCTCGACGAGCTCTATTCAACTGTTAAAAACAATTAATACCCTTCTATTTAAATAAGAAAATTGATATCATATCCTGTTAAACCGGAAGTAGAATAAAATTTATATTTATGTCAGTGCATAGATTGAATAAATTAAAGACACTTTTCTAATTTTACTTTTTTTTAAATTTTTATTATTTTAGAAGTTATAAGCTCGGGATACTTTACTGAAACACTATTATAATCAAATACAAAAATATTTTTTTTTAATTCATTTATTCATCAAATAGAAACTTGTTATATATTTTTGGAAAGCTCGCGGCAAGCTCTACCCAATTATGCAAAAAAATTGATATCCTTCTATTTAAAATAAGATAGTTGATACCATTGCCTGTTAAACCGGAAGCGAAACAAAATTTATAATTATGTCTGGGCATAGATCCAATAATTTGAAAACACTTTTATTTTTGGGAAATTTTAATAGCTCGTTGCACTTTAAATAAAACACCCGGTATTTTCATTAACAACTCCCAAGTTTTGAATAGAAGCCGTCCGTACGAAATTGTCAAGATTAAAATAAATAAGAAGAAGAAAGTTTTCGTTAAGTTTACAAGTTTTTCCAGCCATTTTACAATTTCATTATAATTTTCGCAGTGTCATTTCATTGTATAAAAAAATGTGTAGGAGAAGACGGGCTTTTAGCAGGAAATAAACGTAGCATCCTCTTATCTCTTTCTGGAGTTAAAGTTAATATTATTCTCCATAAAACGCCTCCCGAAAACAAACTTAAAATTTCAAGCAGTAGTCCCGGCGAATTGTGCACTGAATATTAAACGAGAATAACCACCGTCACGAAACTTTGAAATTACTTTAAGCCTTGCAGGTGGTTCTTGTTATAACGCGGAAGATTTTAAATCGCAGCCGAGCCGGGGCAGCGCAAAACACTAAAGGGTTGAAAATTTAAATAAATCGCTTATGTTAATCGGCAGCGATCCCGAAATTATTCGAAAAATTGTGATTAATTACAAAGCGGAGTGCGCCTTGAAAACTTGCAATCTTACCATTTTACTCTAATTAGGATCCTTTTTATCTTTTAAAACGCTTAATTTTAGGGTGGGCGTCGTAAAAGCGAGTTACATTTAATAAGATCCTGGCGGAATTTTAAGTTCAACATGTAACCTAAAAAAGTTATAAAAACATTAAAGCAAAATATATTTAATTAAACTTGCGGAGAACTCGTTTTAACTTTAAAGCTAGTTGACTGCATTTAGATTTCGCTCCAGTTTTAAAGAGTAAATTAATTTGCTACGTAATTTTGCTCGGTGTAGTTTTCGTTTAATGTCGGCACGGTCTTTTTTTGGCATTTGAATATTGTGAGCATGTTTTCCTTTTAATCAAGTAATAATATAACTTCGTTGAAACCTAAAACGGGCTCCTTTTTGCAAAAGTGGGAAAACGTTGTTTTCCCATCTTCGACTTCCATTAAATGAGGAAACGACTGCAAAATCTGATATGATTAATGGTTTTTTCTTCTTTTGTACGGTAAACAAGCGTCATCTGTCAAGATATTTTTATCCTTCATTCTTTGCTAAAGCGTATGGATGCAAAACTCAACATTTTAATTAGATGCAGTCAATTTTTCTTAATTCGGTATCTTAGGCCTAATGGTCTAATTCGGCGTGGCCAATTGTTTTTGCCCTCTCGCCAGACTAGAAAAAAAAACTTTTTACTCGGCCCCGACCAAATGCTAAAATTAAAAAATGTTAAATACAAAAACGATTCCTTTACAATAATAAAATTTTATTGTGAAATTTGTTTATGAATAAATGATGGTAATTTGGTACAACAAATTAACAAAAAAAAACAATGTGACGTATTAAGGCGCCGCTAAAACAATAATTATATTGACGTACTTAATCAAGCCAGTCAATAAAACACACCGCAAATACCAATCAATAAAATTAGCATAGCTGAATGTTCCTTTATTGGGTCGGACTTTATTTTGGTGTATCAATAGACGAAACAGTATAATAATCAAATTTTGTTAATATTGTTAATATGTTTTCTTATCTTTTATGTATTTTTAGATATATGAGTGATTCTGTTCGAACTGTTACTTTTTTGATTAAACATTTTTTAAGTCTATAACTAAACTTTTTTGTTATTTCATGCATATTATTACTCTATTTGATAGTACAAATGAAAGTGCGAGAGAATTTTGGTACAACTTTAAAATATCAAGAATAAGAATCAAATTTCAAATTTTCCATGCCACGGTACTGACCCAGTCGTCCACGGTACTGAAATAAAATTCAATGTATTGCAAAAAAATTCATTAATTTCTTTTATGTTTTATTATACCTATACATTAATATTTATCATTTAATTAGTTTGAATTATTTAGTGCGACAAAACAAATATCCAATTTATGGGTAAATCCTAGAAAAAGACATGACACGGTACTGACATTGAAGTGAGATATTGCTCGTTTTCTTTGGACACTCCTTCAAGAAAAGTGATGAAATACGTTCATGAGGATCGTATTGATAAAAAATGTCATTAATAGATTGATAATGTGTGACCACTGAGAGCAAATAGTTTAAGACATAAAAATCAGTTAAAATTGAATCAACCATATTTATAAAAAAAACTAATTGAAAAGTTGTTTTATACATTTTCTATAATTTTAAGATGATTGACATTTTTTTTCGCAAAATCATTAAGAAACATGTGGATCTGACACTATTGTCATGATATACATTTTTTTTCATATTTCGGATAGATTCTAGTCTTATTCATATTGTACATATTTCATAAATAAAAGATTACGGTTGTAAATAAAGAAAGTGCCATTTCATTCGATCGCATACACGATTAAATAAAAGTAATTATTATCAAATCGTTCCAGTATTGGGTCTCGTTCCGGTATTGGGACATTTACCTTAACAGTTTTGAAACAAATTCTGTTTATCTTTTTCGATTAGAATAACCTCTTAAATCCTTAAATAGTTCAAAATGGTAGGTACTCCATATTGAAAAAGCAATAAAAACCGATTTTGTATTCTTCTTTCCTATCACTGTTGTAATAACGCTATTCCACGATGCCATTATTCCACAACTTAGGAATATGATACCGCTCGTTGAGGTCTATATTTTTCATTGCCAAACTCAGATCTAAGTAATTGATTTCCTCAATATAAAGCCAATGTTTTAGAGCAGGACATATGCAAGAAACATATTGAAATTTTCATAAATAAGAAAATTATAACGAGATTTTCTGTAAGGTAGCACCATTACCCTAAACTACCATAATGTCAGATAAATAAAACTATTATACTCAACCCAAAGAGGGGCTACCCGACTGCAGCCTCCTCCCCCAAACACACTGTCACTAAGGGCACATCGACGCCAACATCATTTTCTCAATTAAAACATCTAGAAATTATATGCGGGCTACTGCCATTTTGTAATTTTAAGTAAACATTTTTAAAAAGCAAATAAATTATTGTAAATTGTGGTAAAAGTGGTACATTTTTCGCATAACGCACGAATTTTGTAAATTTTAAAATATACAGTTAGACCTCGTTTAACGCTGATTCCATATAACGCGGTCTGCTCAATGCTTCGTTTATTTGACGTTGTGCGGCATTTTGCAATGACCTCGTTTAGCGCTTAAACTCATTGAAACGTATCCCCCGCGTTAAACAGGGTCTTACTGTACCCATATATCTAAATGAATCCCCTAAACTTATATTCCTTAACTTTAAATCTTTCTCAAAAAAAAAAAATAATAATTTGCCATAAGATAATTGTACAGTTCCCTTGTTTTCAATTTTGCGATCTCCACTTCATTACCAGCGGTACCAAAACGACCGTAGAACACAGTTTGAGAATAGTTGAATCAAATAATACGTATTTTTAAATATTAAAATTAATTTCACCTGTTTTATAGCATTTACAAAAAAATAAAGATAGTGGTGATTACAGTAAAAATATAATAAAAACAGTATACAACCTTTTAAAAAAAGATTAGGTCCATCTAATAAATTATATAAAATAATTCTTTGCCATTTAGAAACTAAAATAAAAGATACAAAATATGTAGCATAAAAGTAGTTAATTAAGAAGGGTATTAGGAAACTACTGTAATAGTTTCCAACGAGGTACCTACATAATTATATTAAGAGCATAACCATCAAGAAAACGGTCTCCGACAACTGCAAAACCTGAACGTAATGGAAGTCTTGGGTTTCGCAACTTTTATTAAAAGTGGCGGTTAAAAAGGATACCTACTTCCCTAATTGCAGTTAAAAGAAGAGCTAAATAAATAAACGCTAACGCAATTTATCCGCATTAAAATTGCGACCCATTTTATTAGAAACGTTAACTCCGACACTTGTTGAAAAGCAAAAATCCGCAGAAGAGCCAAAAATTTTAATATAAAAGATGAAGTAGAATAATATTTTAGATTTTATAAATTCTAAGGGCGTATTGCCGATAAATCATTAAAGCTTTTACTTTAGTGTAATAGGAAAAAGGTAGCAGCACATGCGGTGTTAAAATATTGCGTGCAAACCAATGGACATTAGCTTAATACGAAACGAACCTACTTAAAGTTCAATATCAAAATCCATCCATCACAACATAATAACGCACCCCGTAAATCTACCAACACTCAAATAAATTCCGCAATATTCGTATTTAGGATTAAAATAATTTGGAAATACATACAATCCGAACTCGAACAATACTAATGCTGATATTAATCAATCCAACATCTGATAAATAAAAAAGTACACACTATACAAGCAATAGAATTTTTAAAAATTTATTTAAAGGCTAACCAAAATCAAAAGATGTTATTAGTACATTATTTTGATCTTACAATTAGAATTTAATTAATTATTTTTTTAAAATAGCACCGGAGGCCCTGTAATTATACCAATTAACCATAAATAAGCACTAAAACTTAACCAACTGATGCTTGACACCAAACTGAACAAAAAAATGTAATAGGTCTTAAATCTTACGATTTTCAAGAATAATGAATTCTAATTTTATCAAAAATGGCAACACAGCATTGTTTCCATCCCAATGAATACATCAACGTAATAGTGATATCTCTCAAAGAGAACATGTGACGTTAAAACAAGAATTTAAAACAAGTAATGTAAATTTACAATAAATATGATAAAAAATTGTGGCCTAAGTTTAATGCCAAATTAGTTATGTCAGAGTGGATATTACCACTACATAAATATGACCTGAGATGTGACGTCATATCAGTGATCTATATATAATAATGTTACATTTACAGAACATAATTACATTTCTTTTACATAGCACGTATTATGTTAAGGTGATATAACTAGATTACTTTAAAGTGACGAATATTTGTAACATTGAAAAAATTTTAATGTAGGTATTCTTAAAAACTCGTTGGAAAAAATTTAAATCTTTGCGCAAAAAATATGTTCATTTATATTAGTATTTTTTTAGTGTATTAAATATTACGATTTACGGGATATGTAGATATTTATGTTGGAATCAATGTAATATAACCCTTATATAAATTTTTCAATATAATAATGATATAAAGCTTTACATCACTGAGAGGTGAAAGCGACATAACCTAGACGTTTTTACTACGTAAATAGGATGTTTCAATGATATCCCATGCATGTAACATTGATATCACATTGACGTTCATTATGTTACGTCACGTGTGACGTACAAGTAACGAGAGTCGGGGAAGACCGCCAACTAGATGGACTGACGGTCTTAAGAAAATATCTACCAACTGGATTGTAGCTGCCCAAGATAGAAAAAAATTGCAGACAACTATGTATAACAAATAAAGGTGGGTAAACAAGAAGAAAAATTGTTCACTATTAACCACTATAATGATTGCAACTGCTTTTTTTTAATTAAGAGAGCACAAAAAGAACTGCTTCGCACAACATTCCTCGACATTTTCAGCGAACTCGCGTATAAATACTAATTGTATTTCGTTTTATCCTCGTTATTCCATTTCACTAAATAAAAATTGAACAAGAAGGATTTATGTATTTTTGAGCCGAAGTTGGATAAGGAGATTTATTATTTAATCTCTTTGTTAGTTATTTACTCGTGCAGATTGATACTTGTTTAATGAACGAAATTCTGTTGCAATGACGCCAAGTTAAACGTTATCCTGCGTTTTGCATTCTGCACGTTTTACTGTATTGATCGTTGTATTTTTGTTTAACACGTTGTTGTGAGCTTTCGAAATGAAGCACCTAATAATGGAAACTCCCCCTTCATTTAATTAATTAATATTGCACTTACTATCCACATATTCCATTTTACTTTTGTGTCTACCGTGCAAAAAATTGTAGCTTTATTTGCATTAGTCCTCCGGGCTCGATGTCTACAGGATAAAAATGACGTATACAGAAACGCCCCGTCGAAATTTCTATAGTCAAATTAACCAAAACATTTTTAATACATAGAACTATAAATAGGTACATCGATTCAATAATTCGGAAGTGGAACAAAGTTTCAAAAACATAATTAGTAGAATGAAGGCATGGAATTTGCACCTCTCAAATATTTATCAAAAGTAGGTACAGTCGAAATCCTATATAACGAAACTGCATATAACAAACATTGTATGTAACGCACAAGGTTATCCTGCATATAACAAACTTTTTAATTGTCTGTGGGAACATACAGAAGGCATATGAATACGAATTTCGAGAAAAACGCAATTTAATGTTTTTTAGTAAATGGCAACACATTATTGTCTCCATATGCTCTTAAAAGAGAATGAGATCATTTAGTACGTGCTTTATTGCTAATTTATTTTATCGTTTAGATGTCATGTTTCAGAATAAATGTACGGACCTTGAAGTTACTTATGAAGTGATTAAGATAACAACTCAACCACTTTTGAGGCATTATTGCCAAACCTATTTCTCGTATTTCAATGTGTATATGATATTCGATTTCTATGCTTGTTTTGATTCCCAAAAAAATTCAATATATAGTTTTTAATGCCATGGTGATGACAGACATGAATATAAATTTTAGAATTATTCTAAATACCTAATAAGGTATTTTATTATAGAATAACTAAAAAACATAAAACTGATGTTTTTGTTCCAGTACTTATATGTCTGACAGGCTGTATACAATTTGGACCATACTAAAATAATAATTAGTAACGGAATTTGATATTTACTCCTACTCATTTTAAATACATATAGTAATTTGTTGAAGCTAATGAACACGTTAATAATATCCATTTAAATTTTTTTTAATTATATTCCAATTGTATTAAGTAAAATATAAATTCATGTTTCGTTTTATTTTAAAATATTAATGCGTATCCGTTATCTCAAGTTTAAAGTTACGTGAAAAACTAGTTTTGTGTATTTTTTACTTCGCAATATTTCTTGTCAAAATGGTAAAGAGTAAACATTTTAATATTGGGCTCCTCGTATCATGTATCTGACGTGAAACAGCCTAAAATGTTTACAAAATTTTAGAACTTACATCTCAAGTTAAGTAAAAAGTGCTCCACGCTGCTCCTCTTACCTGTAATTAAAAAAAATTGAATTAGTCAAATAGAACAATAAAAACAAAACAGTAAAAAAACCTACATAATGTTGGGAGGTTTAACATAATGCATTTTAATTATAGTTTTTCGTAGTACAAAGTAGTGCGTATTAGTAAAAACTTTTCTATAAAAATTGCACATAACAAGTATCAAAATAAATTGTTAAAATTGTTTTTTTACTTTCTTTTAAAAGAAGATATCTAAAATGTTTAACATTTTGTAGAAAATGAACATTTTTGTTACAACTTTAACGATTTATTATTATATTTGATGTGGTTTGTTAAAAATGTTCATATAACATTGCATCCGTAACTTTAAAGAGGTAGCGAAATTCTAAATGATTTTAACGTAAAACTTCAATAGCGAGACTAATTCACTTTAGTCGTCCTGAAATTTGTAATAGTTTAACCCTTCAGAACGGTCGTGTAGAGAGATTCTCTCACGCTTATTTTAAAACGTTTTGTTTCTCAAAATTTCAAATGGAATGACCACTTTTTACCTTTTTTTTCACCTTCTTGCTTTACAGGATAGTGAATAATTTTTTTTTAAATCAAAATATAAAGCAAAAAAAAATTATTAACAGCTGTGAGAATTTTCTCATCACTTCAGTAAAGTCGGTAACAAAAAATCGCAATTCGTTATACTTCGGCTATCTCCGCTATAATACTTATGTTATTGTCTTAATCGCATTTGCAGTAATAACAAATCTAACAAAAATTTCTAACTCGCAATACATGCGTATGTTGTTTATTTTATTTATTCATATTGTTAAATTTAATAAACAATCACACATAATGTAATAAACATTTGCCTAAGTTTTAAATATGTTAAAATGGGCTCAAATTTGTCTTAATCAACTTTTACTACTAATCTTACATTTAATTACGCCGTTTTCCTGACTTGGCCCCGTAAAACATAAACGAAAGGGGTTGCCAACTTGGGAGAACAAAATAAAAATGACGTACAATACAATCGAGAAATTTCCCGTAATACAGGGGTTCCCAATCTTTTTTATACTGCGACTACCTTTACAGGTTGTAATTTTTTTGGGACGCTGTTCTAAAATAATATGTATGTATTTATTGCTCTAGCACAGTGATTCTCAACCACTGTGCCGCGAAATTCTAAAAGTGTGCCGCCAAATTTTAGATATACAGTAAAACCTCAATTATCCGGACCTCAGTTATACGGATTCGCGATTATCCGGATTGTCAACCGTGTTCGGACTCGTTGCGAAAATTAAACCTCGGTATTTCTTACTAAATATTTTATTTTGTATTTCGCACTAACAGTGTTTTTTTCCTTTGTTGATTTTAAGATAATGTGCGACTGTTTTATTTAGTGATTAACATTTGTTGCGTTTTTTGTGAACATATACCTAACAATTTGACCAAGTTTTTTCTTGTTAAAACGAGACGCTTCGTAATTGTGCTTAAAACCGAGTGTGCACATTCGAGCTCAAAGTGGCACATTCCGATCTCGGGAAAATGAAGCGCGCCGCTCCGCGTCGCGCTTCATTTGCCTCCCTCGCTCGGAAATGTGCCACTTTTCGCTCGAATGCGCACATCCTCGTATTTATTCGATTTGTCTATATTATTATTTTATTCTTCAATTCAAAAAATTAAAAGTCGAATAAAGGCCATTGCCGGATTTACATTGAAAAGTGCCCCCAGAGATAATGAAGTGATTTTTTTTTCTGTAATGTATCCTGGTATTAGTAATAATTGTGGAAATTTTTAGCTCCCAGCTGTAACGGTTTTTGACTAAAAAATTAATTTTCATTTTTTGAAAATATTTTTTTTCTCATAAACTGCTATTTTGATTTAGTTGTGCTTTGGATATGTCAAAGGCATGTATTCGACCTATCATTTAAAAAAAAATCATTTTTTAATTATTCCAAAAAATGTAATTTTTGTAAATTTAAAGTTTGTAAAGTGACGTTTTGGGTACTTCTGCATTAGGGACACCCACCATTCTTTTACCAGTTATTGCTTATTTACTAATGTATAACATATATTTATTTCAAAATTTTCTGTGTGGGACAACATAGTTCAATATACAAAAAATCAGTTAGCGGTGTAAATGAATTTCAATATACACGCATTAGGGGGAAAGTGGCATGAAAGAGCCATTATCAATTACGCGGCAGTTTTCATACGAATCGTTCATGTATTATTATTTTAAGATAGCAACCCTAGCCAGATATCGCCCACAAAAATTTGACCGTTCACCGTCAATAAACGGTGCCGATACGATGTATTGAAGATTTTGTCGTCAAAAAGTAAGGTTTTGAGTTCAGTTTTTTTGTTTTCTAACGCCTATACGTACAACTTTTATACTTATAATACACTATAATTTTATAGATATATTAGGCCTTCTAATAACGTATATATTTTGCAGGCTAATCTTTGATTTCATAGTAATTTTCAAGATTTTGTTTCTTGAGAGAATATGTTTTGAAAGAGCCGGACTGCAGTGTAATGAAAGAGCCACCTTTTAATTGCATAAAATGCAATAATAATTGTAGTAACAGCAATCAAGAGTGGTACCGATGCAAAGTTGCAATGGTTGGGCATATAAATCCTGTGGCGTAAAAGGGAAATTGCATTATTTTTGCTAAAAACGTTTTTAAGTTTTTGCAATGATTAATCTCAAACGTCAAATTTTTTGACAGTTTCTTAGATTTATGTAAGTCAATATTTTATCCAGAATTTGCGTTATTTAAAACGTTTTATAATTATATAAGATCTAAAATGATAGCTTAAGATTATTATTAAATAATATCTTCGTTAATGTGCAGTTTTAATCTTGTAATAAGAACATGGCTTTTTCAAAACTTGGGTTGGTTCTTTCAATACCTATAGGTTATGAAAAAGCCAAATTTTATTTTTTTTATAAATGATTAGAAGTCGAAAAATATCGTTAATTTTGAAAAATGTTTTATGACATTACTGCTGTCTTTGCAATAAAGAATCGTCTTTGATAACTATTCCTGAAAAGGCCAGAACAGAAGTGTACAGTGAAAAAAGTATCTACATTCCAAAAAATAATAGATGTTGTAGTTCACATATAATAAACAATCGTTTTTATACAAATTATTTAAGTTAATTCCAAGTATTTTCAAATACATCTACGATTAAAGCAACAGAAGTGGCAAAAATGTATAAAAACTTGATAATTCAATGCCAAGAAACTTTATTTGAAACTTTATTTATGTGGATACGTTTTAAAATTTTATTTTAAAAACTATAACTCATAACAAATGAAATTAACGACATTTTCTGAAATAATGTAGTTAGTATGTAATGCGTGTATATTGAAATTCATTTACACCGCTATCTGATTTTTTGTATATTGAACTATGTTGTCCCACTCAGAAAATTTTGAAATAAATATATGTTATACATTAGTAAATAAGCAAAAACTGGTAAAAAAATGGTGGGTGTCCCTAATGCAGAAGTACCAAAAATGTCACTTTACAAACTTTAAATTTACAAAAATTACATTTTTTGGAATAATTAAAAATTTTTTTTAAATGATAGATCGAATACATGCCTTTGACATATCCAAAGCACAACTAAATCGAAATAACCGTTTTTGAGAAAACAAATATTTTCAAAAAATGAAAATTAATTTTTTAGTCAACAACCGTAACAGCTGGGAAGCTAAAAATTTCCACAATTATTACTAATACCAGGATACATCACAGAAAAAAAAATCACTTCATTATCTCTGGAGGCACTTTTCAATGTAAATCCGGCAATGGCCTTAGATCTATTTTTTGTTTGAAACACATTTTGTATACACTGTTGTAATTAGACTTCACTTATGGATTAATTCAATTTTTAAATATAAAAAAATATTTATATGTTACATAGAGGGTGCATCAAAATTTTAGAATGACTTGGGTGGGGTATGTTAAAAAAGAGGTTGGGAAATGAGTCAAAATTCGGAAAAAGTTAAAATATTGTTTTTCCATGTACGATAAAGTCTCCCATCTAGTCTAGTTTAAAAGTACTAAATTAGAAATGTGGTTTTTGGTAAAAATACCCTACTGTAATTTTTAATTAAGAGAAAAGCGAAAAGTGTTACATTTAGTTCAATTTGATTTAAGTAATATTATTTGTAAGAGAGAAGAATAAGATAGGCAAATTCAATTATTAAGGAGTATGTGCACTTTCAAGCGAAAAGTTTTTCCGAATAGGAAATCTGGATTTGAATAATTTGTTATTAATATAGTCGAATCCAATTAAAACGAAGATGTGCACATTCGAGCGAAAAGTGGCACATTTCCGAGCGAGGGAGGCAAATGAAGCGCGACGCGGAGCGGCGCGCTTCATTTTCCCGAGATCGGAATGTGCCACTTTGAGCTCGAATGTCACACTCGGTTTTAAGCACGATTCCCAATAATTTTGGTGCGAAAAATTAGTAAATATATTTTATCGTTCCCTCTCACTCATACTTATGCGTTTCTCCCATCTTTTCGCTCGCTCCCACTCATTTGCTATGGTAAAAATACGTTTTTCGAACAACAATCACTATTTAAATTAAATTTGTTGATTGTAAAGAAAGTTTAATTGACAAAATTCAATAAATACGAGGATGTGCGCATTCGAGCGAAAAGTGGCACATTTCCGAGCGAGGGAGGCAAATGAAGCGCGACGCGGAGCGGCGCGCTTCATTTTCCCGAGATCGGAATGTGCCACTTTGAGCTCGAATGTGCACACTCGGTTTTAAGCACGATTCCCAATAATTTTGGTGCGAAAAATTAATAAATATATTTTATCGTTTCCTCTCACTCATACTTATGCGTTTCTCCCATCTTTTCGCTCGCTCCCACTCATTTGCTATGGTAAAAATACGTTTTTCGAACAACAATCACTATTTAAATTAAATTTGTTGATTGTAAAGAAAGTTTAATTGACAAAATTCAATAAATACGAGGATGTGCGCATTCGAGCGAAAAGTGGCACATTTCCGAGCGAGGGAGGCAAATGAAGCGCGACGCGGAGCGGCGCGCTTCATTTTCCCGAGATCGGAATGTGCCACTTTGAGCTCGAATGTGCACACTCGGTTTTAAGCACGATTCCCAATAATTTTGGTGCGAAAAATTAGTAAATATATTTTATCGTTCCCTCTCACTCATACTTATGCGTTTCTCCCATCTTTTCGCTCGCTCCCACTCATTTGCTATGGTAAAAATACGTTTTTCGAACAACAATCACTATTTAAATTAAATTTGTTGATTGTAAAGAAAGTTTAATTGACAAAATTCAATAAATACGAGGATGTGCGCATTCGAGCGAAAAGTGGCACATTTCCGAGCGAGGAGGCAAATGAAGCGCGACGCGGAGCGGCGCGCTTCATTTTCCGAGATCGGAATGTGCCACTTTGAGCTCGAATGTGCACACTCGGTTTTAAGCACGATTCCCAATAATTTTGGTGCGAAAAATTAATAAATATATTTTATCGTTCCTCTCACTCATACTTATGCGTTTCTCCCATCTTTTCGCTCGCTCCCACTCATTTGCTATGGTAAAAATACGTTTTTCGAACAACAATCACTATTTAAATTAAATTTGTTGATTGTAAAGAAAGTTTTGATTGACAAAATTCAATAAATACGAGGATGTGCGCATTCGAGCGAAAAGTGGCACATTCCGAGCGAGGGAGGCAAATGAAGCGCGACGCGGAGCGGCGCGCTTCATTTTCCCGAGAGCGGAATGTGCCACTTTGAGCTCGAATGTGCACACTCCGCTTTTCGCCACAATTTACAATGATCAATTTACATTAAAAAAATTCAAGTAATTCTAAAACCGCAGTTGCGCTCTCAAAATGTCTCCTTTGGGCTTCGCTTATTTTTCATAATTTTTTACTTTTTTCATTAGGAAATTGCCGTGAAATTAATTTGTATTTAAATAAGAAGGCAAGAATGAAATTCTTGTTAGGATTTCTTAATATTCGGTACTGTAATTGACAATTTTTTGAAAACGGGACATTTTGGGGTCCCGAATGATTGCTTGGGGACAACGGGACAAATGATCTGAAAACGGAACAATCCCATTCAAAACAGGAAGTATGGTCACATATATAGCTAAAAATTGATTTTTTTCTCTATACATTAAATTAACCGAATTTTCGATTATGAGCTGCAACAACAATTAGTCCGGATAACCGAGTTTGCACTATATAATTTTGTTAATATTATTAAATAACTATTTTACACAGTGTGTTATAGGTACCTATGTAAATAGTTTTTAAACATCTTTTTCTTTGTGTGCCGCCAAATTTTGAAATCGTTAAAAGTGTGCCGCGACAAAAAAAATGTTGAGAATTACTGCTCTAGCACATATAAATATTAATTAATTCATTTGTCATTTAAAAAATATTTTAAAGACTTGTATAATTTAAATTTTCTAATTTTTCTTTGAAGCACATATCTTACATTCAAAGCACGTTGTATTGGAGCTGCCTATAAGTCAATCTAAAATCGCGTGAAAATTTGTTAGTTATCTTTCGTTACAAATTTAATATCTTTTACATAATTTTAGTTAATTGTATTTATATCAAAAAGCAAACGAATATAAATATTGTTTTATATTTAAGCGTTAATTGATAATAAGTGTCATCGCCCAATGCGAAGGGGATGTTGATTGAATTCCGTCCTCTCCCCCTTTGTACACGGCGGCGTATGGTAAACATTTTAAATTAATATTGATGATGCGTCAAGCGATAGTAATTAAACAGGGGTGCAAAAAGATAACACAAAACAGGTAGGCTTTTTGAATATTTTTTTAAGCAAAACTAGAATAAACACATTTCCCACTTCAACGTTCACATCAGTTACAAAAATTCATTCAAACCTCTACTAACAAAAATCAAATTCGTACTATTTAATTTTTAATTTAAAAACTATAGATTTTGTTCTAATTGAGAAATTTCTAATGAATTTTTTTCCTGTTTTATTTTAGTAAAAAATGTACACTCTAATTGGCAAAATTTGAAAACGAGGTGTTCATGCAGACATTAATTGAAAGAAATTATATAATATAAATCTACACAGTTTATATTAAAGCAGTGCTTACTGAACTGTGTTTTAATAATTTCGTGAGCCCCTCAACAAATCTAAAGACCCCACAAAAAAATTACGGACCACAATTTGAACAACATTGTATTAAAAAGATATATCTGACAAAAATAAACAATAAAATTAATAAATTTCTAAATAGTCAATGTAACTTTTAAAAATTAATACAATTAAATTATTTTTATAAATATTATTACTTATTTCACAAGTAAAACATGAACGAATAAATATACATTACAAAATATAAATATCTTAAAAAGTATTTTGAATGCATTATAAAAACATACAAATTCCACATTCCGATATTAAATTAAGCTTTGTTTACAAAAGGTAATGCGCTTTATTTCTATTTAAATATTTTTAGATTTTTTAAATAAAACATTCTTATTTTTTTCAGAATTTTTACTCCATCATGTATAATTAGAAAAGTGCATTTTTGCTACAAAAATAAAATAATAAAATATCCGAAATACGCATTTCAACTGGCTTTGCACAATTTAAAAAAAAACAACTTTGTAAACGTTATTTACGTTAACAATAAGATGATGTCAAGATATGGTATGATGTTGGTAGATTTCTTAACTTTTGTTTAGTTATTTGAAGTCGTCGATCAATCAATTACTATAGTTATATTGATATGACAACAAAGTAAAAAGTTGGCAACAAGCGAATTACATTTTTTCGGTTCTACAACAGTGCAAATTTACGACGTAAAGTTTTATCCAAGTTGCCATTTACGTCATCAACGTAAATAAACTACCTAATACTTTAGTGGAATAACTTTAAAAAAATTATTTAAAAATACAAATATGTAATTTGATTTAATTAAATTATGTAGTGAAATGAGTTATATTAGGTACTAAGCCTTCTTAACGTAATTTGAAATATAATACATACAATGTACAGTGCTCGTCAAAAGAGAATGGACATGCGACATTAATATGGGAAGTTAAAGTTTGAGAGTTAGAGGACCAATCTTACACTAAATTGAACGTCCAATTTATGACAATAAAATATTGTATTAGAATTTAAAAGTCATAATATTTTATTTTTTTATTGTCATTATACTAACTGCTTTTAAGAACTGATTGTACCTCTAATAAATTAATATTGTACTTTTAATTGTTCACCAAATTTATAATCAAAAAAGTTTAGAAAAAAACATCGGTAAACCATCCCAAGGTTGCCGGACTAGGCGACTGAGTTAATTGAGCAACGACCAAATCGTTTCAACTTTAAATACATAACTAAAAGCAGCATGTATTTTATTATGTTAGATTAGTCCTCTAATTTTCACAGCTTTAATTTATCATATTAAATTCGCATGTCTGTTTTGTTTTGACGAGCACTGTACTTGCCTCCGTCCAAAAATAGATCACCGATTCGATATTTCTTAGTTTTTTCAAACATAATTAATTACATATAATATTAAAAGGTAGCACCTTTTTAAAAATAATATTAATTAAATCAATTAATATAGGACTTAAACTAAATCTACCACATTTTGAACGTTTGACCCAAGATCTATGTTCCAGTTAATAAAAAAAAGTTTTTTAAGAGAGGATCCATCAGTTACTACTGACCCATCATTCAATAATTGCCAAAGCCTGATAACAGTTTTCCTTGATATAACTATATCGGCCGTAGTTTTGATTGAAGTGAAGCATTCATTAGATTAACATCGTTACTGAACTCTAACAATGCATGGCAAAGAGCTTGCGATATACGAAGTCTGTTCGGAAAATAACAACGTTTTGAATTACTGTTTGAAGTTAACAGGAATTGGACACTGTTAATAAAACAACTATTGTTAAATTTGCAAAGTTTCGTTTCTTTATTGAAACTTTTTCAAGCAACTGAAAATTAACAAATTTGTATAACAACAATAACTACAAGTATTTTATAAATAAATATAAATTATAAAATACCTTAACAACACAAAAAATATTTTAAGCATCAAAACTCAAAAATTTTTGAATTACGCGTCAACGGAGATATTTAGTGATATGCGGTTGGCAGCACTGCCCTACGCGTAGCCTCCTTTGTAACCATATGTTTTAAAATTGTCCATATCCCGTTTAGTGTTAGTGATATTGTTATTTAAATGCAACGTGTTTAAGTGTCAGCGTGGATTTTTGAAATATGCCATTTTTTGTAGCAACGATGCAACGTAAATTTTTGCGTAATACCAAAGAAAATTTTCACAAAATTTTGAAAAAATCCGCAAAACGAAACCAGAGTTGTGGCAAAACAACTCGTGCTTCTTGTACCACGACAATGGGTCCGCACACTCCCCTCTGTTAATGCGTCTGTTTTGTGCCAAAAATCAGATGACTGTCCTCCCGCAGTCTTCTTATTCGCTAGACCTGGCTCCTTGCAATTTAGTCTTATTTCCTTACTTGCCATGACTCCTTGTAATTTTTCTCATTTCCGAAATTAAAATCAGTGCTGAATGGCCGCTGAGGCGTTTTCAGAGTATTGATGACATCAAAGCAAATTCGTCTTAGACCTTAAAAGTCATCTCAAATAAAGCTCTCCAGGACTGCTTCGCAAAATGGAAACACCGCTGGGAAAAGCGTGTAAATAGGCGAAAAAGTACTTTGAAAGGGACGAGAATCAATAATCTATAAAATTAATAATAAAGTTCAGTTATTTTCTAAATTGACCTCGTAAAATCTGCTATTAAATCGTAATAACCAAACAGTTGACGATCGTTATCATATTATTCCGGTTTAGAATTCGCTGTACCAAAAAAATTAATCCTAAGTGAGAAATGACAAGATAATACTAAGAAAAATACTATAATTGAACTTTCATAAAATAGCTTATATGTAATCCATTTTTCTTTTTTCATCTCTTATATGAGTATAAAAATTATAAATTTACAATTTTATACTTTCCTTTGACCAACGGTATTCAAATTAACATAAAATCCCACCAAAACGCCAAACTAAAATTTAAAAAAAAACTGCAGTTTTTCATTAAGAAACGCAAGCTCTTCTAAGTAGCGGAAAATAAGCCGGATCTTACATCAAAAGATTATTATTAATAAGACGAAAGATTTATCTCTTTTCTACAAAGCTGAAAGAAAAGTTATGTATGTATAGCACTTTTCAGATTGGAAATTGTTTCGCTGGGGAAAAGCTTAAGCGCGACAAAAAGACATACACGTTGCATGTGACGGCCCGAAAATTTCCCAGACGATTTATTTTGCGAAACCTATACAAATATTACACCGAAAGCAATTTCATAAACCACTTTTGTGAATGCTTTTTATTAGCACATCACATGCTGTCAAAAAAGAAACCCGTACGTAAACGTTATGTCAAAAAAAAAACCACCAACAAACTAAAAAAAGTTCCGTTGAAAATAGCAATACGTTTTTTATGTTTGTACATACATCCATTAAAAAATTGTACTACACACATGAAAAATTTAGGAGTGACGTATTTAATACATTCGTCATTTATAGAACGACGTGAGCGTTGACCGTCTGAAACCGCACATTAATAGTCGAAGGCGCCAAAGTGTCTTTTGCATAAATAAGAGTAAACACATAAAATGAAATCATTTGTTGGCTCCACTTTATTAATTTTAACTTTCAAAAAAAATATGTATAAAAGTCGTTTATGTACAGTGCCCTCCAAAAGTTAATTGAACTGTAGCATGAAAATTGAAATAATTCGTATAATTATAGACATAGTGAACGATTTTTTCGATTCGCTGCGTGTTTTGTGTTTATGTGAAAAAATACTAACAAAAGTAGAATATTTAGAGCAGGGGTTCCCAAAGTTTTTCTTAGGCGGGCCATTTTAATATTATCGAAATTTTTGGCGGGCCAAAAAAAACCGAAATAAAACCAAAACAATAACCACGATGTTTTTTGTTTTAAATATATTTAACCCTCTGCATACTAGGTGACTAAATGTCACATGTCATACTAGGTGGGGTTTGCCATACCCTGAAAATAAAATGAAATAAAATCCACAAAATTGTACTTTATGACAGTTCAATGATAAGAAATATATTTTAATAATTAATAATGAATATGTTTAGGTAAAACACATTGTATTTTCTCGCTCCCTTCCACTCATTGCTAAGGTAAATACGTTTTTCGAATATAAAATCGATATTTATTAAATTATATAAAATTTTTGATTTGAAGGAGCTTATGGTAAATTATATTGATGTAATAAATACAAGGATGTGCGCATTCGAGCGAAAAGTGGCACATTTCCGAGCGAGGGAGGCAAATGAAGCGCGACGCGGAGCGGCGCGCTTCATTTTCCCGAGATCGGAATGTGCCACTTTGAGCTCGAATGTGCACACTCGGTTTTAAGCACGATTCCCAATAATTTTGGTGCGAAAAATTAGTAAATATATTTTATCGTTCCCTCTCACTCATACTTATGCGTTTCTCCTATCTTTTCGCTCGCTCCCACTCATTTGCTATGGTAAAAATACGTTTTTCGAACAACAATCACTATTTAAATTAAATTTGTTGATTGTAAAGAAAGTTTTGATTGACAAAATTCAATAAATACGAGGATGTGCGCATTCGAGCGAAAAGTGGCACATTTCCGAGCGAGGGAGGCAAATGAAGCGCGACGCGGAGCGGCGCGCTTCATTTTCCCGAGATCGGAATGTGCCACTTTGAGCTCGAATGTGCACACTCGGTTTTAAGCACGGTTCCCAATAATTTTGGTGCGAAAAATTAGTAAATATATTTTATCGTTCCCTCTCACTCATACTTATGCTTTTCTCTTATCTTTTCGCTCACTCCCACTCATTTGCTATGGTAAAAATACGTTTTTCGAACAGCAATCAATATTTAAATTAAATTTGTTGATTGTAAAGAAAGTTTAATTGATAAAATTCAATAAATACGAGGATGTGCGCATTCGAGCGAAAAGTGGCACATTTCCGAGCGAGGGAGGCAAATGAAGCGCGACGCGGAGCGGCGCGCTTCATTTTCCCGAGATCGGAATGTGCCACTTTGAGCTCGAATGTGCACACTCGGTTTTAAGCACGATTCCCAATAATTTTGGTGCGAAAAATTAGTAAATATATTTTATCGTTCCCTCTCACTCATACTTATGCGTTTCTCCTATCTTTTCGCTCGCTCCCACTCATTTGCTATGGTAAAAATACGTTTTTCGAACAACAATCACTATTTAAATTAAATTTGTTGATTGTAAAGAAAGTTTAATTGACAAAATTCAATAAATACGAGGATGTGCGCATTCGAGCGAAAAGTGGCACATTTCCGAGCGAGGGAGGCAAATGAAGCGCGACGCGGAGCGGCGCGCTTCATTTTCCCGAGATCGGAATGTGCCACTTTGAGCTCGAATGTGCACACTCGGTTTTAAGCACGATTCCCAATAATTTTGGTGCGAAAAATTAGTAAATATATTTTATCGTTCCCTCTCACTCATACTTATGCGTTTCTCCTATCTTTTCGCTCGCTCCCACTCATTTGCTATGGTAAAAATACGTTTTTCAAACAACAATCACTATTTAAATTAAATTTGTTGATTGTAAAGAAAGTTTAATTGATAAAATTCAATAAATACGAGGATGTGCGCATTCGAGCGAAAAGTGGCACATTTCCGAGCGAGGGAGGCAAATAAAGCGCGACGCGGAGCGGCGCGCTTCATTTTCCCGGGATCGGAATGTGCCATTTTGAGCTCGAATGTGGACACTCGGTTTGAAGCACGATTACCAAAGGTCCCGTTTTAACAAGAAAAAATTGTTCACGTTAGATATACCCCACCTCCTACACGGAAGGTTAACTATTTCTTATTTTTTTTTATTAGTAGGTATACTAAATTTAATATAAATATAAATATGTTAATAATATATTTATTAAAACAAAAAAAAACTGAAATCCATCTTATTTTATAATAATATATATTTGTAATATTTATTATTTATTTTACTATTTACTTATTTATTTTTTAATAAAAATATAATATATCGTATCGATATCGCGGGCCGCATTCACAGACTTTGCGGGCCGCACTTTGAAAACCCCCGATTTAGAGCCCAAGAGAGTTGAAACAGATTGTTTCAACTTATCTCGTTTAGTTTGTAACGTGATTTTACATAGCAATTGTTGCGACTATCATGGATTGGAACAGCTAACGGGTCCGGGTGGATGCAAAAAGAATTATATTTTTTTCTCAAACTTTTTACAGATTATGTATGATTGGAAGAGGCTGATGAGTTAGTCTCGGCGGGAGACTCCGGAGTTTCGGAAGGAGGCTCGATGGTCGAGTCTCCGTAGGAGACTCCTTATTGGAATGCTCACGGTTATATTGAAGTTTATACGACCAACAATTAAAATAAATAAATTAATTAAAAATGTAACTGTGAAAATAAATTAGTTAAGGGTGTTAATAAATTATTTAAGCAAGTAACCAATATTGAGGCTAGTTTACTTGTTAAATGCTAATTCGTTATTAAATTAATTAATTATTCGTTGAATAAGTGATCGTTGTAATATTCACAACCCCAGTTCGAACCCCTAGCGAACCCGTTACAATATAATGAACTATTACAACTATATCAACCAAGTAATATCAATAAATACGATGAAAAAGTAAGATCACTAAAAATTATTTTTATGCAGACATAAGCACGCATGCACTTGCCCAACAGTTTCAGTTCAATTGACTTGGCGCGTTTTTCCTGCATAAATTATTATTATTAGTTTTTTAAGTTCGGCGATAAGAAATTCCGAAAAACTTTTGTAGAACATGAAAAAAAAGTGAAAGCTTACATAAAAAGGCAGACATCGTTCAAAAGAGAATTATTAAAAATATTATCATTTACAAAAAAATGTTCATAATTCCCACTGACTTTTGAACGACAGTGTACATACGTAGTAGTAAATTTAATATTTCAGACGTCAAGTTACGATTCTCAGAATATCTCATGTCAAATTTCTTTATATGTATTTGAAATTTAAATTATTTAGAATAAAATTTCAAAATAAAATGGAGTAAAAATTGTAAAATTTATTGACAATGAACTTTACATGTATGGTGGATAAAAAAGAAAGCCAAGGGACCGTGGTCGCTTCCTAAAAAACAAAAAGTAAACCTTAAAAAAGACTTCCTGATTAAAAATTTATTTTTTCAAAATTTATTGGGGACGTTTTTGTATTTTTATACTACTCATGAACACTTCCCCTTTAGAATTTCCTTTGAAAATATTTTTATCTGCTCAACCCGGTTTTCCCTAATATTAAATCCTGAGTGCGCCACTAACAGTTATAAACTTTATTAATAATCGAAGTAAGTTTGAAGTAAAATACAGCATTCGATATTTAAGCTTGTAAACCGTAATAATTTCTAAACTATGTACAAGTTTTAAGAAGGTTTCGCTCCTTTCCTACAAAATGGTTAATAATACTTTTATTTTAAATATCGTTATGCCTAAATAATTATCCATGTGACTTACAGTAACAATGATGCACAAACGAGAAATTCCTCTATATGTTTGTGGATTAAAAAAAATGCATTTTTAAGTCAGAAATACAGTCGAACCTCTATGAGTCGAAGTTGAAGGAAATTAAAAATAATTCGAGTTATCAAAAATTCGGCTTATCGAGGTTCGACTGTACATCATAAACTATACTTTGTCGTTGTCCGAATGATTCCGATGTTTGACTGTATGTAGCTACAATTAATTGCACTAAGAGTTTTATTTATAATATTTTAAATTTTAAATTTTGAATTATATCTATTGCGAGATGTATTGTTAAGAATCAATGAAGTTATTGTTGAATCAATTCAATACATCAGGTGTAAAACTAATAAGTACTGGAACTTAAGGTGGATGTGTGCCCCACGATTTACAAAGTTACCCAAATTTGGATCATAGGCTTACTGTTGATGAATGGTTTATTTTAGAAAAATTAAAAAAATCGTAGCTTTAGAAAAAACTGATATTTTCAAATGTAAAGTCACAAAACGGCAAGTTCAAAATTAATGAAATTTAGGCAGCTTGTTGATATTGTCATAAAATGCAAAATTTGAACATTTAAAAAAAATCGTACCTGTGGTTTAAGAAATATTTAAAAAAATAATTTTTGAACGCTTCTCCTGGTTTAATCAAAATTTAATTCACATAATTCTTATAGTCGAATAATTTGTGGAGTTTTGAGAATTGTTTGAATAAATTACAATTAAATACAAACCATTTGTATCGAATATGCTGTCTCTGGTGAGGATAAACAGCATTAAATTCTTTGTTGCAAACCGTTCTAATGTTGCTAATGTATAAATGGCGTTACCAATACTTGAACGTGTGATATCTACAGGGTGTCCCAGTACTAATAGACGCCATTGATACATCTCACAGAAAATAAAATTCTGAGACGAAAAGTCCTTTGTCATTTTTTGATCAGACCCATAGATAATTAGTTATTAATAAAAATAAGTGGCCAATCAGGTGCGCGTTATAGCAGCAAGAAGAAAGAGGGGGGAAATGAGAGTTGAGTGCAAAAGTGAGATGAAGGCGGGACAGCAGCAGGCTCGCTCGCACGGCAGTCTACGGGAGTAAACACAGTCACTATTTCGGAAATTCAACACTCAGGTGCCTCTTAACTAAAATTAATTATTACATTAATTGCTGGAATTTCTGGAGAGTCGAGCACATAAGAGTTAATGCTTGGACTTTTAGTCCCGTTGTTAAAGCTGCTGTCCCGCCTTCATCTCACTCTTGCATTCACCTATCACTTTCCCCCTCTTTCTTCTTGCTGGTATAACGCGCACCTGATTGGCCACCCATTTTTATTAATAACTAATTATCTATGGGTCTGATCAAAAAATGACAAAGGACTTTTCGTCTCAGAATTTTATTTTCTGTGAGATGTATCAATGGCGTCTATTAGTTCTGGGACACGGTGTATAAATATGTACATATCTGTTTCTCAGATTTTGTTTACGAAAAATTGAAGTTAGCAAAGTGATAGAAAATGGTAATAGGAACTATTGCTTTCAATCTATAATTTAAAAATCAAGTAGTGCCAGCTACTGTCCGCTAAACGTCACGTTTAGCGGATTAATTAATAACTAGGGTTCACTTCTACGCTAACCCACTTATAAATAACCCTAAACTGAACAAAAACATACCCCAAGTCAAGTGGTCTTACGTTTACTATTTGTGAGTTATGATATCGTAAACTTCAATTCAAAAATGTCTAATAAATACCTTATTGTTTAGAATATTTCGAAAATTTCTGTTCAAGTTTGTTATAACGATGCCATTAAAGCCATATGTCATTTCTTAAAAAAAATCAAAAATACATAAAAATCCCATATCAAATATGCCAATTAGCATTAAAGCACCTACTAAATGACCTCACTCTCTTTTAAGTGAATATGGCGACGATGCTATGTTGCCATTTACGCAAAAATTAAAATGCATTTTTCCCCAAATTCTTTAGATTTAGGGCATATTGTATATATAAACTTTTATTGTTTAGAATGGTTTGAGGTATCACCCGGTTAAGTTTCAGTACCTATTCGTCCGGCGTCTGTGATATGTTAAAAAAATTAAAAGAGTATTTTTACATTGATACGAAGCGAATTTCATAATTTGGTTGTAAAAAAAATTAAACAATTAAATAAATATTTGGATATAAATATTTGTCTCAAAATTTCGCCCCCCCCCCTCTTCATCTCAAAACATTATATAGATTCTCATATTTGTTCGCGTAAAATAAACGAAATAATTGACAGTCAATTGACAAAATCCATTCGAAACGAAATTGAAATGTAACATCGACGTGCACTTTAATTAATTAACAAAAATGCTTCAAAATACATTTTCTATATGTTTGCAATATCGAAATCGAGCAAAACCAGTGGTAAATAGTAACGATCTCGTTTAAACTTGTACACAATACACGTTTTTGCTCTTATCAAATGTTAAAAGCTTCACCGCAGTTGCATCCTATAAATTTCCAATATGTAAATGTGCACGTTTCATTTCAAAGCCTTCCTTTCAAATCGCGAATAAAAAAAAATGTATCACAAAATATACGTTTTCAAAAAAAATAGTAATATTTTGGCACAACCCATTCGGTTGGCTCGACGAGAAGTTAAAAAATAAAAACAGGAAGTAATGCATTACTTTTATATTTCGCTGACAGTTTGGGCGTCTCGATTATTTCATAACTTACGCCAACTGCGATTACCGTGCGAAAAAAAAACATATCAAAGGTGCCCTGAGTTTTCCAACAAATTGTTTGACACGAGCAACGACGCTTTTAAAATAAATTGCATTTGCGAATTTGCATGGAGAACTTGTTCAAGTCGCGGATGTGTGGCAAAAATCAAATTAAGCCCTTTTCGCGGAATTCCATCAAAGATCAAGTAGGCAAGTAAAATGCATGTGGGACGACGACATTTTTTCGACGAAAACGTTAAATTTTAAAAGAACTCTTTTATCAATAGAAAGTGTCGAAATCGAAATTCGATCAAGACTTTTTCAAGACAAAAATTAATTTCCTCTTCGATTACAACAAAATTTTTGCCAATTAATTTGAAACAATCTTCTTCGATTTAACACAAAAAAAAATGTAATATGGTATTCTTACATTAGTCATGACCTTAACAGATTAAAAATATCCATGGTAGACAGAAATCAGACTATAAAATATTTCATTTAAAAATAAAAACCTACGATTAGAAAATTCCTGGAGTTCCAAGGAAAGAATGAATGGATTTTAGTTAAAATATTTAAAATAGAAGCGTCTGTGCTTAATCTAAATTTAAATTATCGTCTGACGTTAACAAATGCTGTATTATTATTAAAACACTGTTTTGCACGAAAATTGCTGCAAAATTCAAGGTACAGTAAAACCTCAATTATCCGGATGGTCAACCGCGTGCGGACTCGTCGCGAAAATTAAACCTCGTCATTTCGTACTAAATATTTTATTATTTTATTTTGTATTTTGCACTAAACAGTGTTTTTTGCTTTGTTGATTTTAAGATAATGTGCGACTGTTTTATTTACTGATTAATATTTGTTGCGTTTTCTGTAAACATATACCTAACAATTCGATCAAGTTTTTTCCTGTTAAAATGGGACGCTTTGTAATCGTGCTTAAAACCGAGTGTGCACATTCGAGCTCAAAGTGGCACATTCCGATCTCGGGAAAATGAAGCGCGCCGCCCGCGTCGCGCTTCATTTGCTTCCCTCGCTCGGAAATGTGCCACTTTTCGCTCGAATGCGCACATCCTTGTATTAATTGAATATGTTTTTACATGGCAAAAACATTAACTTTATTCAAGACAAATAATTATGAATTAAGATAGATTTTTTGTTAAATTATGCGGTTTTATTATTTTGAACCAAGTATTTTAGAAAAGTCAATTAATGATTGTGAATTGTGTTAATGTAATTCAGTGTGGCACATTCCGATCTCGGAATGAAGCGCCGCCCGCGTCGCGCTTCATTTGCTTCCCTCGCTCGGAAATGTGCCACTTTTCGCTCGAATGCGCACATCCTTGTATTTATTGGATTTGCCTATATTATTATTTTATTCTTCAATTCAAAAAAATTAATGTCGAATAAATTTAGATTTATTTTTTGTTTAAAAAGGGTTATAGATTTTATTCCTTTTGATAAGGTATCATGTTGCTCTTCTGCACGCCTAATTCCAGCGAGTCTGATAAAAATATTTTCAGGTGTACTTTCGAGTGTTTACGTATTTGTATTTTTGTTCAATTAAAATTGTAAATGAAATGTATCGTGTTATGTAAAAACCTTCAGTTTAATATTTCAGTGAATACATTTAGGAAATTCTAACAATAAATAAAACTCCCCTGCGGTTTGTTGTATTTAATTAAACCATTGAAAAATCTTCCAATCAAGCATAGAATTATTTAACGTTCGACAATAATGCAATATTAAAATTCACATTCACTGCAAATCCAAGTGTTTTATTTTAAAACACTTTAAGCGTTTAAATACTTGTAGTCACCAACTAAACGCTACGTAGTGTTTAATGTAAGATAAACACCACAAATGTTTAATTCTAAAACATTTAAAATGTTTTATATATTCATAAATTCATAATTTTTAATCTTTAATATATTTATTTGATTGTTGTTAATTAGATTGTAAGTTCTAGTTGTAATCCATATTAAATTTTTGATATAATATAGAATTAATAGGACTATTTTGTAAGCCATTTTTATGTATATTGTTATTATTACATAAGGTTAGTTTTATTTCAAAATCTTGGTAAATTCTTGTAACACAATTGTTTACATTTTGATTTTGGATTCAAACTTTCCTTTTAGGTTTAATGATGACAAAAGCATAACAAATGGTTTATAAAATATCCTTGTATGTTAAAAATTATAAGTTCGTTTTATTTACCTCTTTTATGTATATGTTTTCAATGAGAATATCATCAAATAATAAATTTGAATCTGCCGCTGATTATATGTAGTTCCTTTGCACTGCCAATTGCGGCGTGGTAGTCGCAATTTTGTTTTCCTTTTTACCGTTGATCGGAGCATCTTACTCTGTTTAATCTATGCTAACGAAAGTTTAATCGACTGAATGACCAATTAGTAAATTGGCTGTTTAACGAATTGTTTAAGCTAAACCGGCAACTGAAATACACACACCATTTCATTAAACAGGCGTTAGCGCAAACGAATGGTTAATCATTCACTGAAATACTGGGCGTAACAAATGTGCCTTGCCGTTGAAAAACACAGCATTGTGAGGGTGGAACCGGTTTGCTGGGTAGTTTTCCAAACAATCATAACAGTATAGTTTTACTTGAATGTAATGAAGAAATAATGCCATTATTAGCAGAAATTAATGATATCTGTATATTAAATGGCCAAATTTTATTTGTAATATCAAGGCTTGAAACTATTTATTATGAACCCCAACTGAACATATTATCGATACCAGAAATTTTTAATTATCAACAACAAATTATCAATGTTGAGAATTTAATTTTTCCACACCCTCTCGCCTGTTTTAAAATAAAAATCTAACCTCTATTCTTTTAATTAATTTTAATCGATTAGAATTTGTAGGATAATACCTACAATAACTAACAATTTGAAAACTTTTTTAATAACAATAATAATATTTTATAAAATATACATATTTATTTGTTATATTAATTACAGATATAATTTAGTGACTTCAATAATTTTATGTGTTTTAAAAAATTAAAGTTCTATTATACAAACAATTATGGCCGAAACGTTTTTCTCCGTAAACGTTTAATTTGATAGAATCTGTTTTATTTTAAAGCACTTTATATAAAAGTACATGGTACATGACTAAACAGTTAGAAGTGTTTTTATCATTAAACGGATAAATCGTTTTTAAATAAAGCACTTTAGTGTTTTATATTTCTTTTTAAAACACTTGTAATGTTTTATGTAATAGTTTAAATAGTTTAAACGTTTATACAGTTTAATTTCTAAACACTAAGAATGAAAAAAACACTTACATGTTTTATTTTAAAACACCAAGTTAAACACTTGGATTTGCAGTGTTGGGGATGTCTATATCAATCTTCTTTTCAAATAATCAGATAAATCCAAAAAAGCTGACTAAAATATTTTTTTTTATTTAAAACATTGGCTATTATCATAGAGAAATTCTACGAATTCAAGATATGTGCACGTACGAGCAAAAAGTGGCACATTTCCGAGCGAGGGAGGCAAATGAAACGCGACGCGGAGCGGCGCGCTTCATTTTCCCGAGATCGGAATGTGCCACTTTGAGCTCGAACGTGCACACTCCGCTTTTCGCCACGATTAACAATGATCAATTTATTTCTCCACATAGTTTCCTTTTAGCTCGATAGATTTAGTCCGGCGTTTTTCCAATTTTTTTATTCCTTCCAAATAATAGATTTTCTCAAGGCCCTTAAAATAGGCGTTTGTTTCTGTGTTGACCTCTTCATTGGACCCAAATATTTTACCGCCCAGCCATTTTTTCAGGATTGACAACAGAAAATGGTTTAAAATGATTTAAATAACATGGGAATTCGGACTTTTTGCATTTAATGTTTTTTCTCTGAAACAAATAATAATACTGCAATGACCGATATATATTTTTTACTGGTACTTGGTGGTACTTGCTGCTTTGCCTTTTTTTGATCCGCATGTGTCATCTCTTATAAAACGTAAAATTATTAAAGCATTAAAAACTAATGATGATAATGAAGATAGTGAAATTCGCAATTTACAAAATATATTGATTTTTTCATTATTTCAGATTCTTTGAAATATTTTGATCGATTCTTTATAAATAAAAGCTTTTTAGCATTCGATGTTGAGACAATCTGAAATGCATTCATGAAGAAGCGGAACGAGCAGTTCAATTGAGTCAAGAGTATATTAACTACTAAAGAAGAACGGTTGCTTAATAAAAAAATCGTAAATAAAGTCAAATAAAGACCTAAATCTTTGCTTAATATTATTTACAATGTATTGTTTACGTTATTGTACCTATTAAGCCTTTTTAATTATTATAGATTAGTTGAACGATTTTATTAAAAGGAATCGTAGCGATAATTGAAAAACTGTGATATTCACTATGGATACAACTTTAACCTCAAATAACCTTCGAAGGAGTGAAATTATCATAAAATCGTAAGAGACCTTTTTCTATAAAAATATATATTGGTGCAATGACCATTAAATAGGGCAATTCGTATTATTATTTGTTTCAGAGAAGAAAAAAAATTAAATGTAAAAAGTTCAAAATTCCCATGTTGTTCTTAACCATAGAAATTGATAGTGCAGAGTCCCCATAATATTAATCAAGTCCTTCCTTGGTTTCGGTGAAGGTTTTTTTACGCAAAAAATAATGTTTAATCAGCACAAGAAGTTCACTTTTCCCATTTTTATTAACTTTCACGGGTTCTGTGCGTACAATGGCTGTCAAACACAAACTAAATGACGCAGCTCGTTCAAACTTTGACAGTAGTCTATTCATAGATGGCGCTCGACGGGAGCAGTGTTGCATTGAAAGTTACTGCGCGGGAAATTTAAAAGTCACTGACTTATCAAACTCATCTCTTACCTGCGTAATTCCTCAAAAAAATATGTGAAATCTAACTTTTATCATGCTTCACTTTTTATAAAATTTGAAGAAATATTTATTAAATATGAACTGTAAGAAATTTCTTTATCGTACTTTCCCTTTTTATTTAATTTAGAAAACAATTTTCGGGTCATTAATTAATGTTGGTTTAACGTTTTCCGTGCTGGCTATTTAATGTGACATCGCTTACATTCAGAATGACTTATTCGATAATGTCCCGGTTAAACCTCAATATAAATGCTTAACGTGATAAGATCGCATATAATGACATCCCTTATAACGACATTTCTACTGATGCGACCTTTTTTTTTCCCTTAATCTACTAAAATAAACTGTCGCTTATAACGATCAACTGTCATGTATGTTAGTTAAAACTGGTAGGTTCGACACGTCTTCAGCTCTTCAGCTCTTCCTTTATCCTCTCCTTCATTGATTTCCTTTTTATTTTCCAATTTCGCTTAGAATTTTCAATAAGCTACAGAAGTGGTAAGCTGGTGCCCGATAGATATTTGCTCATAAGCTTAAAACTATTCCAAATGAAATTTTAGTGAATTGTTATTATTTATTTTAAAAGCACACATTTTTAGTTAAATCTGAAGTCCGCTTACTTCAAGCTTATTATGAAAAAGATGCACAATTGCTTAGTAAAATCATTTACCCTGACGGATCCTAATAATTGCGTAATAAACCCCAATTAAACAAAAAAAAATCGTTGCGTGTATTTACGTACGCACGTTAGATGTTATACTTCTTTGTCGTTACTAAATTAAATAGAACGTATTATGTTGTTACAAAATAAGAACAGACCAACAGAACTACAGGGTAATATCATTTATTTTGCTCAAAACTGATAATATACAGTATGTACTACGATAAGTAATAAAATTTAATCGAGTTATACCTGGTACTAAACTAAACAATAAAAGTTTTTATATAATATGTCCTAAGTCCACGGAATTTCGAAAAAATGCGTTTTAATTTTCCAGTAAATGGCAACACAGCATCCTCTTTATATGCTCTTAAAAGAGAGAGGTCATTGCTAATTAATTTTATTCTTTAGATATTATGTTTCACACAAAAAGGTGAAAAGATTGTTTATTTTATTATTTATTTTATCGTTTATATATCATATTTCAGAACAAATGTAGGTTAACAATTGTTTAGCTTTGATAAATACAAGATAAGTTAATTCTTTAAAAGTAAATTCTTATATTCTTAAATCCATGTAACTACTTTTATATTTTAGCAGTTTTTATTATTTTATAATGACGAAAAACTAACTAATAGTACCCGTCTTTTAGTCTAAAATAAACGTATAGCATATTTCCATAATAACTAAATTTTAAACAATTTTTAATTTTGAAATAATTATAAATAACTTATTTAATATTTTATAGCAAAAATAAGTCAGAATTACTAAATAATTCTGTTGATCAGTGGTAATGTTTAAAATCCTACTGTTAAAAAAATAAATATATAATCGGATAAAAACTATTAAAAGCCTACAACTGCAGAACACAAATATCTTAAGCAACTCAAAATCCCTACACAACAATACGTAAAACTCCTTATCCAATAAAAAATAAATAAGCAAAGCTATTAACTACGTATGTACACATATATTTAATAAAAATTAAGTATTAAAGTACTAAATATATGTATTATGTTATTCAAGATTAATTTACGAAGCAAATCATATTTTATTGTATTAAACTAGTCAGAAACTTTATTATTGTTAAAATCTTTTGTTAGCAGGAAGCAATTAAGATACGCAATATTATTTCGCGTTTTAAATTTGAGGAATTGTTGCCAAGCCTATTTACTATATTTTAATGCATATTTGATTTGCGATTTCTATGGCTCTGTTTTTTAAAAAAATGTTTAGACATATGGTTTTAATGACATCGTTATAACAGACAAACAAAAATTTTCGAAATGTTCTAAATAACACGGTATTTATTACATATTTTAAAATTGAAGTTTATAATAGCATTAGTCAAAAATATTCCATATAAGGCCACTTGTCATGGGATATGTTTTTGTTCAGTTTAGGTCATTTATAAGTGAGTTAAGTTCCAGTACTTATTCGGCCTATACTCTGTATATTTTAAAAAAAATTGTAAAATGGCTGAAATCAAGCGTACAGTGCTCGTCAAAAGAAAATAGACATTGCGAATTTAACATGGAAAGTTAAAGCTCCGAAAGTTGTTCATTTTCTTTTGACGAACAGTGTACATTAAGGGACAAAAAAGTGAAATATTTAAACAAACCATTATTTCACAAAAACTATAGATTCTTATTCAATTTAAAATATGTCACCCTGTAGAGGCATCCTTTAGGTATCAATTCCTGCAAAAATGTTACTGAAAAGTATCTTGTAACCATTTGGCAATGGAGCTAGCGAGCCACTATTAAATGATAGTTGTTGGGTTATGATCTGTCAACATTAACATTGCCTATATTCTAATAGATGACGCATACAAAAATATCAAAATTTCGTTACAAATATTAATTTAGAATTTTCAACACCACGTTTCCGAATATTGTAAATTGCTTTTGTGATTTTCAGTTTTTTATTAAAACTAATACTTAATACATATAAAGTAAATAAAATGTTGTTTCTGGCAGATTTAACTTAATTCCGAGCGCAGCTATTATTATTTAACAATTCGCAGCTTCAAAAAAACGTATCCCTTTTTCAGAGCGCTGCCTGAAATAAAAATCACGAAATTTCATGCAGAAACACCGAAATCAATAATATTTGCGATTTAAAGTTGACAATTTTTCTTAATAATTGATGTTGAATTATTCGAAGGCGTTTTATTGCCGATTCGTGAGCGGCGAGAAATTTGAAATAAGCGAAAATAAATGGAGACATCGTCCATAATCTGCACTGCAGCAGAATTCAGACGTTTTCGCAAACCTGCGCACTGTTTAACTTAGTTATCTGCAAATCTAAACATAGGCTTTCCATATAAATTTGTTAGAGCAATTTGGGCTCTCCCACTAAATGTTCTCGACGAGTCGTTTAATAAATTGCTGGCGAAGCTATAAACGTGGATATTTTTAAAACGATTTCAACAAAAAAAAAGGACCATAGAATTCTACATTTCCGTTTACTTCGATTTCGATGAACTTTATTATCAAAATGCTAAGTTTGAATTTGGTTTAACTCTTAGAAGCATAATAAATTTTACTTTGGATCTCTAAATTTAGATCCCAAATCAGTAATTTAACTTTTTAACAAAATATCTAATTTCTACCCGCAAAGCCGCTGCTCCTTTTCAAATGTTATATTTTCTCTTTCGGTTTCGCGAACAATAAAAGAAGGTCATATGGAAAATATATTCGTGACTTTGTGTTTAAATTTTATCGAGCTTGGAGTTTTATCAAGTTCACAGGTGCTTTTAACGCAGCAAATTTCGCATTGACAAAGGGTCATCGATTTGTTTCCTCAAAGGGTACTTTCTTACGTACTCAAGATTTATAAGAAGCTTTTTTTAATCTGAAACTCAATATTGTTCGTTCGTTTCATCTTTTTCTTTACGTTGCTGCAATATGAATTAGAAAAGGCGACGCAGTTTCTGAAAAACAACGCCAGAATTGATTAATTTGAAAGCTGATCTTCGGATAAATTTTATAAATAACGTCGTACTTCGGATTATCTATATAATTTCATTATTCGGTATTTTTGACATAAAAAAATATTAAAAATAAATTTATTATTAGCTAAGGTTTTTTCCACGTCTTAAGTAACAACTTTGTTTCAAAAAACCGATGTTTTCGCGTACGTAAGCTACTCTAAAGAACATAATAATAATTAAAAAAAATGCATAAATCGAAAAATTATTTACTCAATTAAAAAAACTAATTTAAAGTTTCCGGCACATCATAGAGGGTGGTATAAGATTAACCATAAATAAGTAGGGGAGTGTTCCCGGGTATGAGACAGGCTCCAGATATGATACAGTCCATTATTTTCATTATGCAATGTCAATATGGCTAATTTGATTACTGTCAAATATTTCTTTGGTCATCGGTCAGTTTGGTGCTAACACTGAAATGAATCGACGCATTGCTTATATCACCTGCAAACATCGTATATGAAATTGCATGGTGAAAACGATTTTGATTTTTTTCAAAGTGTTGTTTTTTTCATGTAAGTCAATTGAAAAAGGAAAGTGTAATGTATAGCATTTAGTGTTTTTCTTATATTTTACAATACAATATTGGATTAGGCCAATATGTCGTTGGAAAACATTTTTTTTTTAAATTCTGAAAATGTCGTCATTGTCCGGGTATGAGACACAGCATATTACCGCCACCCAAGGGTTCCAAAGCAAAAACATCATTAGTATAAAGTTGTTGCCGAACAAATTGAACGCTTTTAACAACATCAAATGCAATATTTGCAAGCGGCTAGTTCTTTTGAAATCCGCAAACATGTGTGCAAGCATCTACACATGCAAACATTGCGACGATTATGAAGAGGAAATTGATAAATAAAAATTATGGAAAATATAAAAAATTCAAATTTTGAAATAGATATGAGGTTTTTACTTTATATTTTACAATTTTTAACGTATTTTTGTAGGTGTCTCATACCTAAATACAAATTTTTTTCTTGTCAAAAAACCGATGCTTAGAAAATTGGGTCATAAAATTTTGCATGTTAATGGAATCACATAACTTTCTGCGGATAAAAGTTGTGTATTTTCATTACCTTTCCAACAGCGAATAGAACACCCGACTTTATTTAACCAGTAAAAAATTTTGGCTCATAAACAAAACCCGGCTCATATCCGGGTACACTCCCTTACTAAAACTTAACCAGCTGATACTTCACACCAAACCGAACAATAAAGACACGCATACAATAAGTCCAAAATCTTACGATTTTCAAAAAAAATAATTTTAATTTTACTAAAAATGGCAACATAATGTTTTTAATAAGTTTTTTTTGTAAAAAAGGGTGATCATTCAATACATGCTTCATCGCATATTTATTTTATCTTTTGGATATTATGTGTTAGAATATATGGCGACCAAACTCTTTACTATTGTTTACTATTGATACATATAAGGCAAGTCAGTAATTTTAAAACAAATTTGACAATATCTATACCAAATGCACGTAATTTAATCTATTTACTTTTAAAATCAAACAAATTAGTGAATCCCGATAAATTAATGTTATTCCCATAAAAATATTTTTCACAAATTTCGGCATCACGTCCAAGTATTGTTTTTAATGGTTTTTTCTGTTACATTATTGGTGCGACTCAAATATTAATTTACGGTTCAACACACATAGTTTTAAGGATAGTTTTAGGCAACAAGTACAACAAAAATGTAAGTCGAATCAAGAATTATAACTATATGATATTAACCACCCCTATTCAAACCACTAGTCACTAGCAATTCCTGAAGCAAAATTGTACACCTTTTAGTATAAAAAATAAAATGTATATAACGCAATATAGTTAAAATAACATATTTTTTATAAATATTGCTTTGTGCATTCGTTTCTATTTCATTAAAAAAATTATTAGAAAAATTACCATTCGGCGGATGTCAAATTTAAAGCGAAATAAGAGTATTAATGGCGGAAATTATACTTACCTACACGGAGAAAAAAATATCGTTATAATAACCATACGTTTCCCTATTATAGCTATCCGTTGGATAGTTATCTTTCACAGGAATACGCCGTATAGCTAATTTAGCTATCCAGAGTTTCCTTATTGCGGATCGTTATAGTAACGATCCGTATTACTGTTTTAGACATTCAAAAGATTCTTGTCATAGTGATTTAACGGATATGCACGGAGAACAAAATATCGTTATAATAACCATACGTATCCCTATTATAGCTATTCAAATCTTCAAATTCACTATACAGTTACCTACACGACGGATACTGCACACGTTCACGAGAGCTTTTCGTTTGAACGCTTGAATCAAATAAATGAATCCTTATTATAAGTATACTATGTAGAGCTGTTTTGATCATACTATAAATTGTCAAATTGACTTATAAATATCGTTAAATTAGACATTCGAATCCTTGTCAGAACAATACGTCAATTGGGTATACGTTAGATAGTTATATTAAGGATATTTTTTTCTCCGTGTACTAATAAATCAATAAATTTTTTGATAATTCACTGAGATTTCTTGATTTCACTTTTTTTCTAATTGTATATATTAGTCTTAATTGGATAGCAAGCTCATAGATCTAAATTAATAACATATTCGGATAAAACATCGTCGTTCATGTACGAGTGGTTGGTGTAATTAAGAAGCTTAATTGTGACTAACAGTATGTGGTATTACTAGGAGCTAATTGCCTAGATTTGTTACCCTACGGTAAGATCGGGAAATGCAGCCACCGGAAAACAGCAGTATACATTGCTAGATACATCTCAATTCAAGGATTCCCCTATTCATTACCGAACAACTAAAACGCCCTAATCCGAGTCCAAGCAAAGTTTGTCTGTGCTCGTTATTAGCAGCACTTACTTCTATGGGCGAGCCGTTAGTTGTTGTTTCCTCTCCATTTTCAGGTGATGCTTTAAGTTTCGTGCATTTGCACGCTCCGGCGGTAAGAAAAAGACGTAGGATTAGAACATAATGCGTTCGGTCTGTAAAGCCAGCATCAAATAAACCAGAATCATTTATCAGGCTTTTTATGGATCTTTCCTCCAAGCTACTACAACTCCGCAATGTTTGCCTCGAAAAATTACCCTCGTCAGTCGTCTTATTGTGCTTTTTTTATACGTACGAAGTTGCGCCGTTAGAAAATGAATATTAATGGTTCGCTGTTTGTATGTGCAAACGAAAAAATCAGAGGAGAGTATTACAAAATTAGGTGCACTTGTCATACACGAGAACGTATAAATTTAACAAATGTTGACGTTTACTTGATTTATGGTATTTTAAATCATTTTACGCATTGACTGCATATAAAAAGAAATAACATAATAAATCGCATTCTAATTAACTTAAAGGTAAGTCCCGTTTAACTGAATCGTTGGGTACCCAGAAAGTACTGTTACCAATTGATTATTGTGCTGATAATTAAACAAAACGAGGTAGGTAATTAATTAAATTCTTTTTTTTTGTTCGACGGCGTTTCATCTACTTCCCAGAGGCGTGACGTTCCGGGACGATTTTTCAAACTGTTTGACAATTCTATATAAAAAATAAAGTACAATTACTAGGATAACCCGACCAATAGACGGACAGTTAAGCAAGTTCTTGTTTCTCTAACGAAATAATATAGTAAAATATATATAAGCTATAATAAAATGAGTTATACCTACGTAAAAGTCCAAAAAATTAGAAAAAAATAATGAAAATCTTATATAAAGTAGTAGTTTATACAAAAAGGAAATTTTAAGAAAAAACTCGTATCATCAGTAGATGGACAAAACCACCACTAGATGGACGCTTCACAAAAATAATATTTTGTTTTGCTATTTATATAAAATATGATTAAATTTTTAAATTTAATAACTAATAGTTTAAATTCAATAAAAATAACCAATAAACAAATAATAGATGAGATAATAATTTTCAAAATATATGATAGTGATACCTTCAGAAATAATTTATAATAGAAGAGAATACTCTTTAAGAACACGCCTACCCCGATAAGGGAGCAGTTGGAACAACTGCATTAAGGGCGAAGATATAGAAGAAGATGAAAAAGTAATTTTATTTTCTTGAAAAATGCCTTGCTCTTATACACTACATAATATTCATTATGTGTTAATATAATAATTATAATATATAAAATCAACAAAATACATTGCTGTTTTTTCTATTTTTTTCTCTTTGTCATTAACATCTTTTAATGCACTCTTTAAATCAACAGATGAATAAGAATAAATTATGTAACATTTCTTGTTGTCGGCCTTTCAAAAAAATATAATTATAAATCTGTAAATAATAATAAACATTTTCATACAAATATGAAATAAATATAACAAAAATGTAAAAGATAAATCCGATGTCTATCTATTGGATGGAGGTTAAAAATTTCTAACCAATAAATGGACAACAATTTTTTTCATAATTTTGAAATTTATTATCAAATAATTCAATTTATTGCATTGTTATTAATTAAAATATATACAAAATTATATAATACATACCATAATAATTCATTTAATTGTAGTAATTATGACAAATAAAGTATACACGGACTCTGTCAGATGCTTACTAGTGGTGGCGCTCATGAAGCAAAACATTGTGATGTCGAATGAAAATATTTTTTTTATAAAAATAAGTAGGTATAGGTATAAGCAAAAAAATATTTTTATATAATCGTAAACATGTTTATTTGTAAAATAGAAAATTTATTTTACAATTTTATACTTAAAAATGTAATATAATTAGTTATTAAAGGAATTTTTTTCCATCTATTGGTCGGGTTACCCTACGAATGCAAGTTTTGCATCCGAAATTCATCTTTACAAGTAAAATTTCTCTTTTTGCAACCCAAAATCAAACATTTTTTTAGGGTGGTCGTCAAAAATTATTTTTTACCTGACAATCCAAAAAAACATTCCTTTTGATGAAAAAATACGGAAGAATTTTTTTAAAATTTATTAACAAAAATAACACGTGCCTCAAGACAATCTAAGTTCATTTATTATTGAGAATATCTCAATAAATATGAATTTCATGAAGACAATGAAAAAGGCCTTTTTTATAGAGAATTGAATTTCCTACAAAATTGGTCCTATAACTGTTTCTTAAATCTGTATACTTTACGAGATACTTACAAAAAACTACAATATTATCAAAAATAAACTTATGGTCTATTGTCTTGAGGCGTGTTACATTTGTTAAAAAAAAATTTAAAAAAATCTCCCGTAATTTTTCATCAAAAGGAAGGTTTTTTTGGACCGTCGGAAAAAATTAATTTTTAACGACCACCCTAATGTTTTTTTTTAATATCTTATAATTATAAATAATCAACAAACACCAATTAAAAAAAACAAATTCTTTTTCAGACACAAATCTAAGAGGTCTGCGACTTTTGATTGCATTTTAAAGCCCAATTTACCACAGTTGATCATAAACTATAAAATTTTATTTAAAAAATTTAAAAATAATTACCCTGTATATACAATATTTCTAGTCAGTTTTCACCCTTTATAAAATTTCGGAAAAACGTATTCGTTGTTGTACTTGTATGAGTTGTGTGCATTTTAAAGTAAATAAAAAATTCCTCTCTCAAAATTTATCCCAGTTCCCTTAAAATTATTTTCTTACATTTTATGCGAATTTTCCTTTAATCATGATGTAGATCAAAATTGACGAGACAATTATTTTATGGCAAGTTGCTCCAAGCATGAAGTTTCAAAACTGTTCCAACGTTACGAACGGAAGATAAAGGGAGTTTAAACAGGTTTCTTTTTCGTCTACGAAAAGCTAATGCTTTTACTAGGTTATAAAAAACAAACTAACTTATGAGACAAGCCAATATTATGAGCGAAGGGATAAAGCTAAAAAAGAAGTATTTAACGACCCCGGAACCGTAATGTTTAAGCTACAACTTAATGAAATATAAATAGAATTTCTCACATAGAACGAGATAAGTTTAGCAAACATGGCTTTTTGTTTGCAGAACATCTTGCAGGATTTCCTTTTTCGAAATATAAAATCAATATTTGCGCTAAGAGCGCTCGCTGTAAACAAAATATTTTTCAAATGCGATATACGGCACTAAAATCGATCTTTTGCTAGCGACGGCCTCTCGAAACAGACATTTTCGAATGTATCAGACGCCAAATTCAATATAAAGGCCATCATAAGGAGATCGTTTAGTTCTTTTATGGCCGTTGTTTGTCGTGATCTAACAACCCAATAGAATTCACTTCGTTCCCAAGAAACAATCCATTATTCTTTTAACCTTTGCGAGCCTTTTGACATTGAATTGCACCTTTTTTAATGCAAGGCGACGTCGAGAACCTTTCAGACATTATTTTAATACAGAAGTTGTTCAACGTTTTGAAAGCACCTTAGCACACCATCGACTCCTTTGTTATCATTCGATATTACTGCATTAAGCCTTTCAGATTGTTTTTGTTAAGGAGATTAAAAGCAAAATGTGTGTTTTTGAAGTTTTATCGCCTTTTCCTTGTATAACTATGTACCAGCAATTGTACAACTTTGTAGTTTTAAATATACAAATAACAAAAGTTGTAGAAACATATAAAAATTTATACATAAGTAAAGTAAAACCACTAGTCAGCAAAAGAGAAGAAAACAGAATCAAAATACAAAATGTAGGGTCAGCAGACATACCAAACATGTCGAAAAATGAAACAAAAATGAAAAATGCACGCTCTTCAGGAGAAGATAGAATAATTGCCGAAATGCTAAAATATGGGGGAATAGCTATACTAAATATGTTAGAACAACTATACAATAAATATATGACCGAAAACCAAATACAAGAAACCTGGAGTAATATCATGGTTGTACTTTTATTCAAAAAAGGAAATCAAGAAAAATTAGACAACTATCGTTCAATTAGTCTCCTGTCAGTACTCCATAAAGGCTTTACAAGAATTATAACCGAAAGAATGACGAACAAACTAGATCAGTATCAACCACAGGAGCAGGCTGGATTCCGAAAGGGATACAGTACACTTGACCACCTACATGTCACAAGAATGACCATAGAAAAAACCAATAAATATAACATTACAAGATGGCGGTATGGGCCATTTTAAACGCATTGACAAGCTGTAAAATACATAACACATACACAATAATTATACAATATATATACAAAAATCCCACATCTCAGATTGTAATGGAAGAAAAAAAATGACAAAATCAAAATAAATAGAAGTGTTAGACAGGGGGATTCAATCGCCTACACTGGTTTTGGAGGAAAGGTTCAAACAAATAAATTGGGACGAGAAAGGTATTTCGATAGATGGAGAAATGCTGAGTCATTTGCGTTTTGCCGATGATATCGTAATAGTTAGTACAAGTAAGGAAGAAATGCAAGAAATGATAGATGAACTATTAATAAAATAAAAGAAATAGGTTTAAAGATAGAAAATAGAAAAACAAAATATATGACGATGTAACAAAAAAAAACAATCACACCAATCTCAGAACGAAAAACAAACAAATAGAAAGAGAAGCAAAAAACTAGAAATGACAAGAAATAATTTGAAAACAGACATAAACAGAAAAATATCTCTAGCATGGGTTAGTCTTAGCAAACTGCAAAAAATTATATAAAATTAACCGAATTCAATAAAGCGTACCCGCCGTGGGTCTATAAAAAATTAAACGTACGTGTCTTTGTGGGCGTAGGGGTATTTTTATTAGGAAACTTATTTTCAAGTATAAAACGAAACTGACAAACAATATAAAATAATAAAAAGTTGTAAAACATACATATGTGTTTAATTAAATAACTATGTATTGCAATAAAGGGTAGACGCACCGGTTTTGGACACTATACCGTTTGTGGACACTTTGTACTTTTTTTAAATATATTTATAAAGAATGTTACAAATATTACTTATTGCTATAGTAAGTGTACGAACAGGGCCCTCAAATACTTTGGAAATATATGTGATATGAATGCGAAATTTTTTCATATCATTCCGAATAAAAAAAATTAAATTAAAAATCCAATAATCAGTTTTGAGTTATTCTTATCATAAGAGTTAAAAATAACCTGAGTAAGTAATTAACTATTTGGATTAATTAAACTCAATATTTTTTAATCATTCAATACATGTAAACTTAAAAATACTTTAATTATCAGCTCAAAATATGTTTATTCCAATATAACCTAAAATATTAAGAAAAAAATGTTCTGCCCACAAACAAAAAATGAATTTACTATTTTTGGACACGTGTAGTTGGTTGTAATCTTTTCATGTCAAATACTCTAAAATTATTTTTAGTAATAATTGTTCTTAATCCTGACCTAAATCCTTTGAGTGACTTTCCTTTTCAAGATTTTATCCTAAAAGTTAATAATTCCAATTTTACCGAGATTCTACAAATACAGAATGATATTGTATTGCCTGTCGCTACAGAACCTTTATCTAATGAAGAAATTGAAGGCCAGTCATCTAATATTCTTATGCAATCAAAATTCACAATCAGTTGACGAAATATTTAGTAAGTTAACCTTATGCCAAAAAAAAACATCCCAAAAGAAGCTTAAAGCTATTGAACATTTACCTTCAGTAGTAACTGCTGATGGATGGTTGGAAATTATGGAGGCCAACTATAAAGAAAAAAAAGATAAAGTAGTTGAAAAAAATTATCAGTCAAAAAAGTTAATAAATCAATAGAACGAATAAAATAATAATTTTCCTATGTTACCGAGTTATGTTTAACATCATATTTTATATTTTCATGAAGTACTATTAAAGATAATAAAGTAAAATTGTTTTCTAAATAATGATTTTTTTAAATAATTTATATTTTGAATACTTGTGTCCAAAACTAGTATTTACCCTGTCCAAAAACGGTGCAAACAGGTAACGTTATGTAAATATGTTATTTTTTAAATACTGGGATTAAAAAATACTTTGTTAATGCCATTATCAGTTTTTTTATATATTTGTCCTTAAACAAAATAAATAATTGATTAAACTTTACGTTATTTCATTATATTTTAGAAATACTTTAAGTTGCGAAAAACCTTGAAGTGTCCAAAACCAGTGTTTCTACCCTATTATGTACAATCTTCGAGAAATCGAATTTTTTCCTTCTCGATCCTAGTTGGATACTGTTAGTGATTTTATGAATGCCAATTCTCAAAACAGGCGCTTAACTGAAAACTTGAACAAAACACTGTCACATTTCCGACGTAAAATATTTGCGAAAAAAATATTACACAGCAAACATTTACGAAAATAAATTTGAATACCGCGTTCATATTACTTTTTTTTCGTCTGTCTTTTCGATTGTCAATTACAATTTCAAACTTTGAGTTATTTAATAAAAGGTCTTCGGAAATATAATGTTTGGCTCGAAACGATTTTACGTTCATTAAATGATTCAAGGAATTTGTACAACTCAATTTAAACATTTTTCATGTGCGACAAAAAAGCTCAATAAACAACCCAATAAGAAAAATGATGGTGTGAGGCCGCATTACGTTTTTTTTAAAATAGTTCTTATCATATTAATAAAAACTCTTGAGCGTCTCAAAAATAATAATACATTTATGAATTTTTCATTGAATTTTGGGGTTTCTTTACGGAAACCCAAGACACAAATTGACTTTTATTTCATGCCTACGTAAACCTGGCTCGAAAAGTTCTAAAAATAGCCGATCAGTTCTTTGTGGAAATTTTAAATCAAAAGTCGATTGCTATAATTCCAGAACTTTTCCATTTACGTAATACATAAAGCTCATCATTAGAAAAATATGAAATTCAAGTGAATTTAATGACGTGCTTACCTTGCCCGATTTATTTACTACCGACGAATAAAACACAATTTTTCCATTATTGTTAATTTATTATTCATCATTAATAAAGACAAACTTTTGTCCTCGTTTGCATTAATAATTTAGTTTTCATTACAAGTTTATACGCGATAAAATACCACGCTATAATAATAAATTAAGATTTCAGATTAAAAAAAAGAGCAAACGATACCATTTCAATTGATTTTTATTATTGAAATGAAACGTGTCTCCGTTGCTTTATTGTTAGTTTCTAGTATAGAAAATGCTCAACTATATAATAAAGTTTTTCCATGCAAACGAAATCTTATACTTTTCGTGGTAAAAACTTTTGATAGCGTTGTAAACTTTCGATATTGCTTGAATTGCTGTTAGTTTATTACATACCGTCATAAAGTAGAAATAATTCCCACAATAATAAATATATATTAGCGATTCTCAACCTGACGGGACATAAAACTTTTGGGAAGATGCATATGCAACAAAAAAATATATTTAACTGATGAAAAATTACTTAATTCTTTTTTAAGAAATTATTTAGTGTTATACGAAGTCAGCTCAGAAAATAGCCAAACTTTATTGTTAATTTTACAGATCATTAGTTCTTGTCCCCTTCAAAGTATTTCCCACCCCCTATTAACACATTTTTCCCAGCGGTGTTTCCATTTTGCGTACAACTCCTAGATAGCTTCATTTGAGATGGCTTTTAAGGTTGGTGATTAATTTGCTTTGATGTGATTAATACTCTTAAAATGGCGTCCATTCGGCGCTGATTTTAATTTATGAAATAAGAAATAATCGCAAGGAGCTAGGTTTGGCGAGTAAGGAGGCTGTGAGACGAATTGACATAGCTAAGAGATGCGGGCGCATTGTCGCCGTGCAAGCACCATGAGTTGTCTGGCCACAACTCTGACTTCAAACGTTTCTGTGAAAGTTTTGCCCAAAAAAATCCAAAAAATTCGACATTTCAAAAATGCCACTGACACTTAAACACGTTACACTCAAATAACAATATTATGAATGATAAAGGAAATATTAACAATAAAAAAAAACATGTGGTTTGAAATGAGGTTATGCGCAAGGCAGTACTGCCAACCGTATAGCACTTAAGTGTTTCCGTTGAGGCGTAATTCAAAATATTATTTAAAGTTAAAAGGAATGGGACAGCAATACAACAATTCTTGTTAAATATGCAACGTTTCGTTTCTTTATTGAAACTTTCTCAAGTAACTGAAATTAACAAATTTTTATAACATTAACAAGAAATACAAGTATTTTATAAATAAAATTATAAAATATCTTAACATCTCAAAAAATGTGTGAACCATCAAAACTCAAAATTGTACATGTCAAACATGAAATATTGTAACTATGATTTTAGATCAAAAATTATATGTAGTTGTATAATTTAAATTTTAATAATGAATCATAGTTACAATATTTCATGTTTGATGCAAGTACAATTTTTGAGTTTTAATGGTTAAAATATTTTTTGTGTTGTTAAGTTGCTTGATAAAGTTTCAATAAAGAAACGAAACGTTGCAATTTTAACAATACTTGTTTCATTGAAAGTGTTCAATTCCAGTTAACATTATAACAAAAAAAATTAGTTATTCCATTACTATTAAATATTCAAAAGTTATAATGTATAAGAACTCAAAGTTCAAAATGAAATTGGATTATTACCATAGTACAGATTTTATATAAAAACGAAAATGCGATGTTAAAGAATAACGTTCGTTTTTATTGCTATATATTTTATTCGTATTTTACTTTTACTGAAAAAAGTATCAATTTATTTGTACAGATTTATTCGTTGTTTTATGACAGAAAATGAATCAAAATTGTTTGCTCGTAAGTCCTCATAACAAATACTATAAAGCGTAAGGTTTAAAATAAAACGTCAAAAATATTCACACCTAATTTAAAATTTTTTTATTGCCAGTAAACTTCTAAATATTGTTTATATATTAAATACTATAGAAAGTGAGTAGCCAGAAATATATGCCATGAAAATGATTACATATTATTTTATTGTGGATGCATAATTAAACAAAAAGTTCCGTTCTAAACTTCGCACGATCGATTTAAAGAACCAGCGCTTCTTAGATCAATTTTTGGCCTACCGAACGGAAAAATTACTGACCGCGCTCAAATTGTAGAGGGCAAAAAACTGATTAATCGTGTATAATTTTTTTTTCTTAAAAGTCCCTGGAACAGTTTTTTCGACTTGAAAAATGAGCTGCGCTTGAACGGTTGAATGAGTTTTTATCGTAATTTTAAAGAGTTTTTTTAATTGTCACTAATTATTTAAGCTAGATATTGATGGAAAAGGTTCTAAACGATCCGCAAAATTTTTATAATTTTTTTTCAATTTGAGCCTTCAGAAACGAATTCTGATAGGTCAATTTTCATTTTAGTTTTTCTCAATGTTCCCAAACATTTTTAATCAATTTTATTTTTCATGAGTACTATTAAAGATAATAAAGTAAAATTGTTTTCTAAATAATGATTTTTTTAAATAATTTATATTTTGAATACTTGTGTCCAAAACTAGTATTTACCCTGTCCAAAAACGGTGCAAACAGGTAACGTTATGTAAATATGTTATTTTTTAAATACTGGGATTGAAAAATACTTTGTTAATGCCATTATCAGTTTTTTTATATATTTGTCCTTAAACAAAAAAATAATTGATTGAACTTTACGTTATTTCATTATATTTTAGAAATACTTTAAGTTGCGAAAAACCTTGAAGTGTCCAAAACCAGTGTTTCTACCCTATTATATACAATCTTTGAGAAATCGAATTTTTTTCCTTCTCAATGCTAGTTGGATACTGTTAGTGATTATATGAATGCCAATTCTCAAAACAGGCGCTTAACTGAAAACTTGAACAAAACACTGTCACATTTCCGAAGTAAATTATTTGCGAAAAAAATATTACACAGCAAACATTTACGAAAATAAATTTGAATATCGCGAACATATTACTTTTTTTTCGTCTGTCTTTTCGATTGTCAATTACAATTTCAAACTTTGAGTTATTTAATAAAAGGTCTTCGGAAATATAATGTTTGGCTCGAAACGATTTAACGTTCATTAAATGATTCAAGGAATTTGTACAACTCAATTTAAACATTTTTCATGTGCGACAAAAAAGCTCAATAAACAACCCAATAAGAAAAATGATGGTGTGAGGCCGCATTACGTTTTTTTTTAAAATAGTTCTTATCATATTAATAAAAACTCTTGAGCGTCTCAAAAATAATAATACATTTATGAATTTTTTCATTGAATTTTTGGGGTTTCTTTACGGAAACCCAAGACACAAATTGACTTTTATTTCATGCCTACGTAAACCTGCCTCGAAAAGTTCTAAAAATAGCCGATCAGTTCTTTGTGGAAATTTTAAATCAAAAGTCGATTGCTATAATTCCAGAACTTTTCCATTTACGTAATACATAAAGCTCATCATTAGAAAAATATGAAATTCAAGTGAATTTAATGACGTGCTTACCTTGCCCGATTTATTTACTACCGACGAATAAAACACAATTTTTCCATTATTGTTAATTTATTATTCATCATTAATAAAGACAAACTTTTGTCCTCGTTTGCATTAATAATTTAGTTTTCATTACAAGTTTATACGCGATAAAATACCACGCTATAATAATAAATTAAGATTTCAGATTAAAAAAAAGAGCAAACGATACCATTTCAATTGATTTTTATTATTGAAATGAAACGTGTCTCCGTTGCTTTATTGTTAGTTTCTAGTATAGAAAATGCTCAACTATATAATAAAGTTTTTCCATGCAAACGAAATCTTATACTTTTCGTGGTAAAAACTTTTGATAGCGTTGTAAACTTTCGATATTGCTTGAATTGCTGTTAGTTTATTACATACCGTCATAAAGTAGAAATAATTCCCACAATAATAAATATATATTAGCGATTCTCAACCTGACGGGACATAAAACTTTTGGGAAGATGCATATGCAACAAAAAAATATATTTAACTGATGAAAAATTACTTAATTCTTTTTTAAGAAATTATTTAGTGTTATACGAAGTCAGCTCAGAAAATAGCCAAACTTTATTGTTAATTTTACAGATCATTAGTTCTTGTCCCCTTCAAAGTATTTCCCACCCCCTATTAACACATTTTTCCCAGCGGTGTTTCCATTTTGCGTACAACTCCTAGATAGCTTCATTTGAGATGGCTTTTAAGGTTGGTGATTAATTTGCTTTGATGTGATTAATACTCTTAAAATGGCGTCCATTCGGCGCTGATTTTAATTTATGAAATAAGAAATAATCGCAAGGAGCTAGGTTTGGCGAGTAAGGAGGCTGTGAGACGAATTGACATAGCTAAGAGATGCGGGCGCATTGTCGCCGTGCAAGCACCATGAGTTGTCTGGCCACAACTCTGACTTCAAACGTTTCTGTGAAAGTTTTGCCCAAAAATTCGACATTTCAAAAATGCCACTGACACTTAAACACGTTACACTCAAATAACAATATTATGAATGATAAAGGAAATATTAACAATAAAAAAAAACATGTGGTTTGAAATGAGGTTATGCGCAAGGCAGTACTGCCAACCGTATAGCACTTAAGTGTTTCCGTTGAGGCGTAATTCAAAATATTATTTAAAGTTAAAAGGAATGGGACAGCAATACAACAATTCTTGTTAAATATGCAACGTTTCGTTTCTTTATTGAAACTTTCTCAAGCAACTGAAATTAACAAATTTTTATAACATTAACAAGAAATACAAGTATTTTATAAATAAAATTATAAAATATCTTAACATCTCAAAAAATGTGTTAACCATCAAAACTCAAAATTGTACATGTCAAACATGAAATATTGTAACTATGATTTTAGATCAAAAATTATATGTAGTTGTATAATTTAAATTTTAATAATGAATCATAGTTACAATATTTCATGTTTGATGCAAGTACAATTTTGAGTTTTAATGGTTAAAATATTTTTTGTGTTGTTAAGTTGCTTGATAAAGTTTCAATAAAGAAACGAAACGTTGCAATTTTAACAATACTTGTTTCATTGAAAGTGTTCAATTCCAGTTAACATTATAACAAAAAAAATTAGTTATTCCATTACTATTAAATATTCAAAAGTTATAATGTATAAGAACTCAAAGTTCAAAATGAAATAGGATTATTACCATAGTACAGATTTTATATAAAAACGAAAATGCGATGTTAAAGAATAACGTTCGTTTTTATTGCTATATATTTTATTCGTATTTTACTTTTACTGAAAAAAGTATCAATTTATTTGTACAGATTTATTCGTTGTTTTATGACAGAAAATGAATCAAAATTGTTTGCTCGTAAGTCCTCATAACAAATACTATAAAGCGTAAGGTTTAAAATAAAACGTCAAAAATATTCACACCTAATTTAAAATTTTTTTATTGCCAGTAAACTTCTAAATATTGTTTATATATTAAATACTATAGAAAGTGAAGAGCCAGAAATATATGCCATTAAAATGATTACATATTATTTTATTGTTGACGCATAATTAAACAAAAAGTTCCGTTCTAAACTTCGCACGATCGATTTAAAGAACCAGCGCTTCTTAGATCAATTTTTGGCCTACCGAACGGAAAAATTACTGACCGGGCTCCAATTGTAGAGGGCAAAAAACTGATTAATCGTGTATAATTTTTTTTTCTTAAAAGTGCCTGGAACAGTTTTTTCGACTTGAAAAATGAGCTGCGCTTGAACGGTTGAATGAGTTTTTATCGTAATTTTAAAGAGTTTTTTTAATTGTCACTAATTATTTAAGCTAGATATTGATGGAAAAGGTTCTAAACGATCCGCAAAATTTTTATAATTTTTTTTAATTTGAGCCTTCAGAAACGAATTCTGATAGGTCAATTTTCATTTTAGTTTTTCTCAATGTTCCCAAACATTTTTTAAACATTTTTTCCACAAATCAATTTTATTTTTCATGATCTTTCTAATGACGATAGTCAGTAATTTTTCCATCCACTCATTCGCATTCAGCCAACTTTTGATCAAAAAGGCGCTGGCTCTTTTAGATGAATGAAATTTTATTCATTTTATGGGAGTCCAAAAATATTATCAGCGTTATGTGGCGTTTGAGATGGGCAAATTCGTCGAAAAAGGTCAGATTTGTTGAAAAAAAATGTTTGGATTTTGCATCTCGCAAACGCACCATCTCACATCGTGAACGAATTTCTGGCCAAAAACTCGACAAACACCATCGAACAACCACCGTGTTCACCTGATATGGCTCCGACCGACTTCTTTCTCTTTTCAAATCTCAAATTACCACTTCGAGGCACCCGTTTGCGTCGATAGAAGACATAGAAGATAATTCGCGAGGGAATTGAAGTCGAATCGGGAAAATGCGTTTAAGAAATATTTTGACCATTGGATTATTCGTTGGCATAAGTGTATTATTTCGGAAGGGCCTACTTTGAAGGCGATAGAATAGATTTGGATTTTGTGTTATGGACCAATTCGCGGTACTTTTTTGACAGACTCTATATTTGACGTTTGTAGGTCTTAAAATGTTGAATATATGGATTTAATGAATTTATTATTGAAAATATCTCCATAAATATGAAGAAAATGAAAAAGACCTTTTTTATAGAGAATTGAATTTCCTACCAAATTGTTCCTATAACTTTTTCTTAAATCTGTATACTTTAAGAGATACTTACAAAAAACTACAATTTTATCAAAAAATGAACTTAGATCAGTATTTCCCCCCATGTAACATCTGCATAATTTTTAATATTCAAAATTTTTAATTATTCACTAAGTAGCTTAAACGATGGACTTTAGGAAGGAATCACAAGAAAGGTATTAAAAAAACTGAGAGACTAAGAGCCCCCATATGGTTAGATTTACATTCTGGAAAAGACCATTTTTTCAATTGCCCCCTTGAACGGTCGAATTGCCCCCCTGTGGGGAGTGGGCCCCACGTTGGGAACACTAACTTAGATTGTCTTAGGCACGGGTTATTTTTGTAAAAAAATTTTAAAAAATTCCCCCGTATTTTTTCATTAAAAGGAAGGTTTTTGGGTCGTCGGAAAAATAAATAGTATCTACGACCAGCCTACTGTATATGCATGTTTCACATGTGAATATAGTTTGGTATAGGTGATATAATAGCGTCCAGAAATTTTGACGCATGCGCTAAACACTATACGCGTAGGTCACAGTAATAGTGTTGAATACTCTTTAAATTTTGTATTGCCCGGCTCTTCGACTCTCCCCACTCTTTCGAATTATTGGGCTAGCTGCTAAAGCATTTCCCCTTCTCTTCTCATTCTGACCTTTCACTTTATATCTCCTCGCTCACTGTGTACTCCTTTTTCGTAATAAAATTCCAGATTTACCCTTGCATAAGAAGTTTCACTTCAAAAAATTAAGAAAATAATGTGTTTTTAATATTTCAATAAACATTCCGCTTATTAGTCGCTCTTTGTTCTTTTTCGAACATTTAACTGTACTCCACAAATTGAAAACTGCGAGAAAAGTTTAAAAACAAATTTTCCGAAAGTTTTTATAGAAAAACATAACATTCTGAAATTGACGAGTTAAAAAAATTATTTACGACGACGATGAACACGTTACAATTTAAAAACAAACACATCGAGCTTATAAAAGTGAATTTATTAAAGCAACGAAAGATGTGAAATGTTTGGCAAGTATTTAAGCTCGTTAAATCAAACCTCAAATACATTTTATAAAATATTGGGCTTTGCGAAGATATTTTTTCGACGGTTATGAAACTTTAAATTACATCTAGAGCTACACCAACATATTAGCATTTTTCGATTTTGTTATAAATTCTTTCTGCTATTTTTTCGATTTATCTCGACATACGTGTTTACCCAAGAGATTCCCCAAATACGTGGTAAACGTGTCAAAGAAGGATTTCCATTCAAACTTAAAAGTTGGGTCGGAATACTTGGCAAGTAAATATGAGAAGCGCAGCAATCATAGTCGTTTATATGTTTTGGCTATTAATCTTAATAATGGCGATAAGCAAAAGTATAAATACAAATTTCGGCGGATTTTTTTTTTCTGAAGAGGATGTCGTTTCTCATAAAGACTTGGCATTTTTGCTCATTTACATTATTTTCAATATTTCATACAAATTGCCGCAATTTACTTTCGTAATGTTGGAAGTTTCTACGTAAGACGAATATACCTCATCAAAGCACAACTCCACCGCCAGACAAGACGCTCTTCACTAAATTTCGTCTAATTTTAAATCGAGTTAACTGCATAGTTCCTGATAGGTTTACTTCGTTTAATTACTCGGCTTGACACTATTATGAAAGCACGAACTACATTAATGGCTTCTCTTGAAAACAAATTTACCGGCATTTGCTTTGATTAAGCGGCCAGAAAAAAAGCTCCTACAATGATGTATAGTTTTGGTTGACAAACTTCAAAAAACAATTCATCTCGTAAAACTAAATCAGTATAATTTATTCCATATTTTCTGTTATTTGTTTAGACCAGCGGTGCATCCAGAATTGTTGGAAGAAAGAGCAGAGGACTGGGTAGTGATGAGCAAAACCAGACAAAGACCAAGACTGTAACGGTCTTAGTCTTGCTTATTCGGTCTTGGTCTTGTTCTTGCACAAATGTTTCTAGTCTTGGTCTTGCGTATTCAGTCTTGGTCTCAACCATTTAGCCCAATAGATGCAACTTATTGACGAATTTTTCAGGTCTTTTATAGGTATAAATTAAAAATTATATACAATTTATATTTAATTCATAAAACTTTATTTTACTACAATCGAATAATATCAAAAAGTCATCTTATCTATAGAGTTTAATCATTCCTACTTCTTTACTCATTTTGAAATTGCTTTTGTTTAAATAGAAAAGACACTATACTTACACTTACCAAAATATATTTCAATTTATAGGTAAAAGTCAGTAAGAATGTATACAATATGCAAAGATTTTGGAATTAATATTATTTATAAACAAATCCGAAAATATATTACCGATATAACAATTATCTTAAATACTGAAATTTTCTGTCAAACATGCGACTTTGTCAGGACTTTTAAAGGAAATAGTGTCGATAGTTATGAAAACTCGAGAACTTACCCTTCCTCCAACGCTTAAATTGACCTTTTTGGCGAAAAAAATTGTACAAGGTGGGGGAGACCTAGGAGAGTTGTGACAATTTATACTTTTTCTAACAAAAATCAGTCAAAAATAGTCCTATTGCTACGAAACCTTCACCGTAAAATATCTACTACTTTACACTATATGAAACTACTGTAAAAAAATATTAAATACACAGGTTCAACGACTAAATCCACAATAACAAAAGAGACTCCTAGTGTCACAACTCTCCTAATACCGAGGTAAGTTGTGACAAATATGTATTTGCAGATTTGAAGGTGGATAATATAACTAACATAATACTGATAGTTAATAAAGTATATTTATAAAAAAACATAAATATCTACTCCAGTAATTTAATTATTATTAGCTTTTGGAATATAATCACAACCTACAAAATAACACTGGCACACAAAAAAAAAGTGGTCAGTACTTTTGACCAGACCCACCTAGGGTTATGTATTTCGATGCGCTGAATCTAAATCCGAAGTCCGTATGGCCCGTACACCCCCAAAATTTTGAGTAAATTGCAAAAAACTGCGTAAATTGGCTAAAAATGCAATTTTTTGCAATTTACTCAAAATTTTAGAGGTAGGGGAGACGGGGGTTGGAAGTCACATTTTTTTTCTTTTGTATTTTTAGAGCCCATGGTCTTAATTTATAAATGACATTTATATATCAATAGATAGTGTTTTTATTCTAGTTTAAGAAAAAAAAATACTTTTTCTCTACCAGTATCTAATGAGCATATATTATAATTTTTCTGAAAAAAAAGTGCGACTTTCAACCCCGTGTATAAGGGATGGTTATCATAGTGTCTGGGGTAGGTAATCACCCGCTAAATAAAAGGTAAAATACAAAACGACAAAACAAAAGCATATGCTATTCCTAACCTATTCTATCTAACGAACTTAGGTTATGGTAACAAAAATGACAAATGTATAATTACAGCCAATCGTTTATGTAGTAAAACCCCTAGAAACCAATACAAAAGGTCGCACATATTCATGGTTACTTTGCACAGGTCACAACTAGCCACCGTTAACTTGAGCCAACTTTCCCAAAAACAGTTTTGGACAATTAACTCCCAAAATAAATTTAAATCAATGGTCATTTAAGAAACCATATGAATAATGTCATGAAGCATATCTTAAACATCATAAATACACGAAAAAGTATCACTATGCAAAATTTAAATATACTTACGAGACTCAAAACAGATTCACAAAAAATTACTTTCACTGTACAAAAAATACAAACGTATATATTTCTTATACGGTATTTCAGAGAGCACTGAAGTCAAGTACGCAAGGAGGTATTGTGCTCGGGCTTTTTTGACACGGGTAAACAAATTTATTAATTCATTAGGTTTGCTGTTATGGCTTATGGTGACAACCTACCCGTGACACAACCATACCCGGTCTCCCCTATATTGGGTAAACCGACTTATTGAAATACATGCTATCGAAATATTAATCAAAAAATTACTTTTAGCAATTTATTTTGGGTAGAAGATGTACACACGTAACCACTTGTCCTAAGACACCTCTGTGCACTGTGTGAATATGGCACGTCAAAAGTAACAAATGAGAGTTATTACCATCTTGCTAACGGTCAAAGACTTCGAAAAATTGACGATGTCACAACTCTCCTCTATCACAACTCTCCTAGGTCTCCCCTACTTGAAAGGAGTGAAAATATTGAAAAAAATTATTTTGTCTCTATATTTCAACCATATTGTAACGGGCACGGTGATCGAGTGTAGAGCCGTGATAGATGTACATTAATCAAGCGCGAGATACTCATGCGACCATGAGATATTGAGTAAGCGGATATATCTCAATATCTCTTAAGCCACGACTAACTAGAGGTTTCTATCTGAGTTACCTTGAATTCGCCATATCTCTGTAGAGGAGATTTATCTCGAATACTCTAGAAGCCAGTTCGATAGATACCACGACACATATATAAACTCCGCGGTACTTTTACACAGGAGTCTAAGTCAACAGTTGTACGTGAATGTCAATGTTCTTAACTCCGCTCGGTGAATTTACAAGGTGAGCGCTATCGCTATCGGTATAAATGTAAACAACATACGAGTGTCAATCGTTTAAATAAATATACGAGTGTAAATAAATTATTTAGTGTATTAGAACCGTAAGTTAGTTAGTTAGTAAATAAATAATTATTAAGTGCTAGTGTTTAAGTTATTGGTAAAGAAGAATTTGTTTATTATTTGTGTTAATAAATTGTAATTGTAAATTAAGTGGCCAACTCTGTGTTATTATTCACAACCCGAGTACGAACCGCTTTTGCTCTCGTTGGAAATTGGATTTGGAATGGGAAATCCGTTACAATATGTTATCCAGACATAGGAATAAAGAACTCTTACTCCGAGGAAATTCTTGTAAATTTCTGTTGTCAAACAGTAGTGAAGGTTCTTTATATTTAGTGTTAAAATTTAGTAAAGCAAATTGAAAATAGCTACTACAAAAAAATGTTTTGTTCCAAGAAAAGAATATATTAAAGTTGTTTCGAATAATTTAACTCATAAATTCAGCGGAAGTAATAATTTTTGTTTTAGCCTTGCGTATTTGGTCTTGATCTCGCATACTCGGTCTTGGTTTTGGTCTTGCTAGCATAAAGACAGTTTTGGTCTTGGTCTTGCAAAAATGCAAGACCAAGACCAATTTTGCTCATCACTAGGACTGGGGTTATTTTTTTATGAACGTCCAATGTTTTTTAATTAACGGATTTGCCTTTACAGTTGATATTTAGTTAATTTTGGTGAACTTTGTCATTCTAGCGGGCAAGTTAGAAGACCCAGAGGAATTATTAAATAGTATCGACAGAACAGAAAAGCAATTTGGACTTGCAATAAATACCAGTAAGATGAAATTCGTGGTCATTAGCAGACAACAATATAATCAGGTCCAATTAACAGTTACAACAAACCTTTAAAGAAAGTCGACAAGTTTAAATAGCTTGGATGTAAGTACAATAATAGGGTGCTCCAAAAAAGTTTTTTCTAACATCTTAAAAGTTTCTTGTAGGTATAAAAAAAATTCTCCCACAAGATCAGCTGAACGGTTTTACGTTTTTCCAACACGTAAAAAAAGTTTATTTTTCTATTTTTCAAGTAAAACTACAAAAAAAATTAGTTTACAATTTTAATGGACATATTCTTGTAGGAAATTAAATTCTAAAAAAAAACCTCTGATATGATTTTTTCGTAATGGTAAGGGTAAGGTCCTTAATTTTTAATTAAATTTAATTTGGAAGAGTAATTAATTATTGTGAACCGTGTTTACAGTGGAGTTTGAAATTCGAGCTCAAAATGGCATATTATGATTTTGGAAAAATGTGCCATTTGTGACTTAAAATATGGCGCTTTTGGTCTGGAATACGCACATACGTCGGGTTTATTGAGTTGGTCTATATTAATCTTAGTTATCGAGATTTAAAAGAATATGACAAAATTAAACTAACAATAAATTCCTTCTTTTTGCATTTAAAGTGAAATGACGACACTAGATAAAATCTATGAATACGAGGTCAATTCGGAAAATAACCAAATATTTTGAATTAAGCGCCTACAGAGATATTTACCGATAAGCGGTTGGCACCACTGCCTTGCGCATAACCTCTTTTGTAACCACAACTTTTTGGATTGTTGATATCTCGGTTAGCTTTCGTGATATTGTTATTTGGGTGCAATTTTCTGGAGCAACGATACGATGTAAAATTTTTGTGTGAAACTGGGGAATACTTTCACAGAAAAGTTTCAACTTTTCAAAAAATCCGCACCACGACAATGCGCCCGAACACTCGGTTTTTTTTGTGCCGAAAAGCAGATAACTGTTCTCCCGCAGCCTCCTTAATTGCCTGATCTGACTCCTTGAGATTTTTTTTTATTTTCGAAATTAAATTCGGAGCTGAACAGACGCCGTTTTCAGAGTATTGATGACGTCGAAGCAAATTGGTCACAGACCTTAAAAACCATCTCGAAGCTATACAGGGCTGCTTCGCGAAATGGAAAAACCGCTGGGAGAAATGTATCAATTGAGGAAAAGTGTACTTTGAAAGGGTCAAGGACCAATAATCTGTACAATCAATAATTAACCCTCAAAAAATTAAATTTGGTTATTTTCTGAACAGATCTCGTATGTGCATACGGGGGAAAATTGTTACATTTCCGAGCGAGGGAAGTAAATAAGTGCAACGCGGAACGACGCTCTTCATTTTCCCGAGCTTGAATATGCATACTGAGCTTTAAGCACGATTTAAAATAATTAATTTACTTTTAAAAAGGCCTGAATTATAAAATATAAAACCTATTGCGCGATAGGTGCACTCACAATTGATTCTTGAAGCTCCTATTTTTTTCTTATAATTTTCCGATAATATGTTTCACTTTTATCATTAAGGAATTGATTTGTGTTTATTTATGGTGGGTATTTGTGGAGGGAGAATGGCAGCTCGGTAGCCCATCCCGTGGTGACGCCACTGAGAATATTAAATAATTTCGGTTTTTTTTCATCGGATAAAAGCTAATATCCCGTAAATTATCTTTTTTGCCTTTATAACAAAAAATTCACATAAAACAGGCAATCTGCGTAAATCACCAGACGAGTATAAATCAATCAAAATTTGGCATTTCGTTAGTCGTAAAAGAATAGTTTAATAAAATCGAATGTTTCTAACTGACTGCTCGTATTATTTTTTCTAATAAATAAAATATTCGAATTAAAAACTTATCAAAACGACAATTTTGAGTTGCAAATATTTGTTTGGTTTTTGCTTGCATTGCGTATTTAAAATCAATCTCCGCGAAAAAAATCTAGTTTTGAATTATTTTAATGTACTGCAGATTTTAGTCATTAAAATTGCTCTTACATAATAAAATTCTAAAAATCAGAAACTTTGACGATTGGAATATTAACTTTACACTAAGATTTTATTTCATTGCCGTGGACTCTGGGGGAGCTGTAGCTTTGCGTACGCCACTGAATGGTAAAAATAAGGTCTTCAATTTTTAAACAAATTTTTTTAAAGATACGTGTATATCAATTATTGTAAACCGAGTTTACAGTCAAACTAAAAAATTGAGCGTAAGGATTTAGTTATTTTTCATAATTCTCCAAAAACAAATTATTAAGGAATTGATCTTGCCATTATTTTAAATTTAATTATGTTGGATTCTTGGGTAAGGTAGACCTACAAGCCAGTAGCCCCTCCGCCGTACGCGCGAATGGTTCCTATCATGAAAAATAAAGTCACATCTTAACATTTAATGCCCATTTACCCGAACAAATTTAAGGAGCACCGATCTTAGGAAAAGATCAAAAAAACGAAGCGATTTCTTAAAAAAGTTCAAGACGTAGGAATTGTAGGTGCTACATTTTCAATTCTGAAAACCATTAATCGAGAACAAACAATGAAAAGCACTAGGCAAGCTTTAAAAATTTTAAATCGAAACAATTCCAGCAAGAAATGGATTTTATATGTAAGCTTTAATGTTTTATTTCGCGTTTCAATCTTATTAAAAGATATTCTACTTTTTTATACAATTAATAGCGAGTGAAATTTCTTACTAAGATTCGAGCTTAATTTAACGTCCACTTAACTAATGTAAGAGGCGATAGGATTTAAGTAAAAAAATTAATAAAGAGCAAAAATATAAGGCGAATAAAAATCTACAATTTATTTAAAAGGTAATAAGCCGAAAACAGGTAAGTGCTTTTTTTAACCTTTTATATTACCATAATAATAGAAATTTTGGAGATCATAAGTCTTTTATAATAGATATTAGAAATTTATGAAGGTTTATAAGGTTTATGGATGGCCATAATTTGAGAAGTTTGCATAAGTCTGATTGTGAATAAAAAAAGAATACATTTCTTATTAAAAAAAAAGGACAACATAATTTTTTTTATTATTTTACCAAAAGCGTTAGATTAATTTAATGGAACGCAAGAGATTAATGTAAGCGAACGCGATACATCAATCTACAACACGCACTCGATAAACATCTATCTTACATTACCTTGAATGTTGGATAAGAATAATCTCCATTTTTATAAAAGCTCTGATAACTGATACTGAGACACACATATAAGCGTAGCCGACTCCCGTAATAAGTAGTATAAGACTAAATTTGGTTTCGTACAGTTCAGTGCTCTTTCTATTCAGCTGGTTTGCGGCGAAACTCAAGAAAAGATAAATAATGTAAATAAATAAACATAGTAAAGAAATACGAGTGTAAATCAATTAGTTTGGTACATTAAAACTGTAAGTAAATTAAATAATAATTAAGTAAATGAACTAATATTCAAGTTATTGGTGTAGGCAAATTTGTTAATTCTTTTGGTAAATAAATTGTACTTGTTATTAAAATAAGTGACCGACTGTTAATATTCGAAACCCTAGTGAAAACGTTACATTACTATTATTACGGCTTTAAATATTTTAAAAAGAGCGAATAAATAAAAAACAATAATATTGGCTAAAATCAAACGGCGCAAACTTCATATCTGGGACACGTGATGCAGAAGGAACACTATTACCTGCTACAACTTATCATGCAGGAAAAAATCAAGGGAAAACGCGGTGTAGACAGAAGAAGGATGTCGTGGATGCGTAATATTAAAAAATAGTATAACTGTACCTTAGGCTGATTAAAAAAATCGACTATATTTTTTCGAAATCCCCACTTGAAGACTTCCGGAGAGGTGTAAAAAAACGCATGTGAAAAGCAGAGCCCTTAATATTAATTTTGAAAGTACGCGCATCGCCAATTTCTATTTCCCATTTAAATACCACGAGAATTTTTTTTTTAAACTTTCGAAGGGCTCATTCGATAGCTAAGAGCATAACATATTCTTGTAGAGAATTTAACGATCTACAAAAAGGTATTTTCTAAATTTTCGATAATTCTACTCCTTCAAAAAGTTATTCTAGGTCAAAGTTGAATCTACAAAAAAATTCAAAGTTTTTCCACAAAATTACTAATAAAGTGGACATAAAATAAAATAATCTCAGAATTACAAAAATATTTCAGAAAATATTGTTAAAAACAAAATTTTGCAAAAAGTTTGATAGATCATCGAAAAAGTGAAAAAACCTTGAATCTTTTTGTAGGTTAAACTTTGATCTTGAATAACTATTGAAGGAGTAGGATTATCAAAAATTTACACAAAATCTTTTTTGTAGAACGTCAAATTCGCTACAAGAATATGTTATAATCTTATCTGTTCAATGAGTTGAACAAGAGTTAAAAAATTCCAAAATTGAAAAAAAAAATTCCCGTCTTATTTAAATGAGAAATAATAAAACTGTATTTACTATAATTAAGCAGTAAAATCAATAAACTAAAAGTTTGCGGGCTTCAACCCAAAAATGAGTTCCTGTGATGGAACAGTACCAAATCTTCAATATTTTTTCTTCTTAACATTAGATATTTTAAAGATCTGTATGCGTCTCTATTTCTGAAAAGTCATAACCATAAAGCAGTCAAAGTATTTAGAAATATTTTGCAACCACCCTGTATATATATAACAGACGTGGAATAATGTCACCCGTTATTTACGTTTGCCGTCGTAAGCGCGTTAATATAATTTTTATGCCATACTTTTGTTTTATCGACGCCCATAAAAAAGTAGTTTTCCAACTTTAAATCTAAAATTTGTCCAGCACAAAAGAAATCTAATAAAGTGTGTTTGCAGAGAGCAAATCCTTAGTGCATATCTGGCTTTTATATTGCTGCATTCGTAATGCAGGATGGTATTTCATGAAGTATCGACTTTGCTTGAATAGAATACATCTTTCTAACATACAAAATGTTTTTATTCCGTCCTTCTATGAATGTCTGTATTTCAAAGATTTCTTTTTTGGAGTAATGTGCATATAAATTCCCAGCAGCTTATATAGACAGAACTTAAAGTCAAACAAAGCGCATTTTTAAATTATGCACAAAATTACAGCTTCGCCGTTCCATTTTCCGTGTCGTACACATAAACGAATTGAAGAAGTAAAAAAGCATTAGATACAGATGTGGCGTTAAGCTAAATTGGTGTGCAGTTTAATTTAGGTTACGTTTATGCACCGCGCGATGCCGTCTCGCCGTAAAATATCGCTCGACTTTATAATTTAAATTATTTACTATTTTTAAATTTGCTATATCCATTTTCCGCAATCAAATTACCACTTTTATTAGGTTTATATATCTCGAGCAAACAGAATTCGGAGAGAAGGTATATTGTATTATTTTTGGTACATTTCCTACTTTACTCGACAAACATTTCGCATCCAGAAACGTGAACAAACGAACCGTAAAGCATTCGAAGTGAAAATATAATAACTTTGGTAGCTTAATGGCGTTTTTTAAAATAAGTTTATTTCTCGTGTATTTTCGTTTTGTTTTAATTCAAAAAAGTTTCGGCGAATGACCGATTTGTTGCATTGAGAGCTATTTTGACGCACAAAAATAGTAAACAAATTAATAAACTCAAAAGTTGAATAAGATACAGTAAAACTTCGATTATCCGGACCTCAGTTATACGGATTCGCGATTATCCGGATTGTCAACCGCGTTCGTTTTTTCCTGTTAAAACGGGACACTTCGTAATCGTGCTTAAAACCGAGTGTGCGCATTCGAGCTCAAAGTGGCACATTCCGATCTCGGGAAAATGAAGCGCGCCGCTCCGCGTCGCGCTTCATTTGCCTCCCTCGCTCGGAAATGTGCCACTTTTCGCTCGAATGCGCACATCGTCGTATTTATTGAATTTTGTCAATTAAACTTTCTTTACAATCAACAAATTTAATTTAAATATTGATTGTTGTTCGAAAAACGTATTTTTACCATAGCAAATGAGTGGGAGCGAGCGAAAAGATAGGAGAAACGTATAAGTATGAGTGAGAGGGAACGATAAAATATATTTACTAATTTTTCGCACCAAAATTATTGGGAATCGTGCTTAAAACCGAGTGTGCACATTCGAGCTCAAAGTGGCACATTCCGATCTCGGGAAAATAAAGCGCGCCGCTCCGCGTCGCGCTTCATTTGCCTCCCTCGCTCGGAAATGTGCCACTTTTCGCTCGAATGCGCACATCCTCGTATTTATCGGATTTGCCTATATTATTATTTTATTCTGCAATTGAAAAAATTTAAAGTCGAATAAATTAGATCTATTTTTTGTTTGAAAAAGGTTAGATATTTTATTCCTTTTGATAAGTTATCATGGTGCTCTTCTGCACGCCTAATTGTAGCGAGCTTGATAAAAATATTTTAGGGTGTACTTTCGAATGTTTACTAATTCGCATTTTTGATTAATTAAAATTGTATATGAGTCAAATTTTCTGAAGTGGGCTACTGAAAATCAACTAGTTGATTTTTATATCATCCTTTGTAGATTGTTCCAGGTTTATATGTCAAAATTAATGTCTCCAAATATTTTTGGGCAATTTTCATTTTTCTGAAAATTATAAACAAATTAGTTTTAAGGCGCATTTTGTATACACTGTTGTAATTAGACTTCATTTATAGATTAATTCAATTTTTAAATATAAAAAAAATATTTATATGTTACATAGGTGGTGCATCACAATTTTAGAATGACTTTGGTGGGATATGTTAAAAAAAAGGTGGAGAAATAAGAGTCAAAATTCGGAAAGAGTTAAAGTATTCTTTTTCATGTACGATGAAGTCTCCCATCTAGTCTAGCTTAAAAGTACTAAATTAGAAATGTGGTTTGTGGTAAAAATTACCCTATTGTAATTTTTAATTAAAAGAAAAGCGAGAAGTGGTACATTTAGTTCAGTTTGATTTAATTAATATTATTTGTAAGAGAGAAGAATAAGATAGGCAAATTCAATTATTAAAGAGTATGTGCACTTTGAAGCGAAAACTTTTTTCGAATAGAAAATCTGGATTTGAAGGACTTGTTATTAATATAGTCGAATCCAATTAACACGAAGATGTGCGCATTCGAGGGAAAAGTGGGACATTTCCGAGCGAGGGAGGCAAATGAAGCGCGACGCGGAGCGGCGCGCTTCATTTTCCCGAGATCGGAATGTGCCACTTTGAGCTCGAATGTGCACACTCGGTTTAAAGCGTAATTTACAATAATTTTGGTCACGAAAAATTAGGAAATAATTTTTATCATTCCTTCCCACTCGTACTTATGAGTTTGTCGTATCTTTTCGTTCGCTCCCTCTCATTGCTACACTACTCGCCATATTAAATGGAACACACAAAATAAGTATGATATAATAAATATACGTTGAAAACTTTCTTGTATATGTATTTTATAAATAATTATTAATTGTGTTTTAAAAAATCATAAGTAAAACGCAACTAATAATAATGTTTTTTAAATTTATTATATAAAATGGTGTATTTGCGTTGGACAAATTTTATGGAACAAGTATAGATAGCAGAATTAATCACTAATTAATTTGACAATTGGGTGGAAATCAGACGTGTTTAGTTAACCCGAAACGTCTTTTTATTTACATGTGAATTTATTTATATTAATTATGCATCCTTAACAACTTATTAAAATTCTAAAAGACCTTTATGATCGACATCTGAATTACAGAAAAGTGTCAGAAATTAGTGGTGTATCGTTATCAACAGTGCATAGATTTATCAACAAGGATAAATCTAAGATGAAAAAAGACTCCTAGACCAAAGCCTAAGCTCACTCAACGAGATGAATGACAGATTTAACGAGTTGTGCACAATTGCAGCGATGAGTTAAGGCGATGTACCAGTCGTGTATTCAAAATAAAGCTTATTTAAATCATGTCTCAACTAGGACAATTAAAAAGAAGCTTAATATATTCAATTTTAAATACAAAACCTTAACCAAACAGATTCAACGCATGCAAGGACATAAAGTAAAGCGATATAAGGCTTGTCGCACTTGGATTCAAGTTTGCATTGATTGAAAAACTGTTATATTCATCGATGAAAAGCGATTTTCCTTAGATAGTCCTGATAATTGGTCGACGTATGTTGATCCTGATTGCAAAAATATGAGAGATAGAGTTTGATGTGGGGGAGGCGGATCGATGATCTGGGGCATGATGAGTTCAACCGGACTATTTTGGATTAAATTTTTGAAAGACAAAGTTAATTCTACTCAATACATTGATGTTCTCAAGAAAGCCAAGGCTATTCTTGATGAACAATTTGGTGATGAAAATTATGTATTTTAACAAAATAATTGCTCAATTCATAAATCTCGACAAACAACATGGCTAAAAAATTCCAATATTGAAGTCTTAGAATGGCCCACGAAGAGTCCCGATATAAATATTATTGAGAACATGTGGTCACACTAAAGTCAGAAAGTGTACGCTACAAAAGTTAAGTTTAATTCAAAAAATGAATTAAAATTTGCTATTGAAAAGGCAGTATCTGAAATAAATCATACAGGGTCAGAATATATTGATACTGTGTATATGTCCATTAACAAACGTCTACTTGACTGTTTTGAACGAAAAAGAAGTTTCATCAATTATTAAATAATAATGGAAGTGTAAAAATGTATTAAAAATAGCTTGTTCCAAAAAAATTGTCCACCTAAATTACATTAATTTCATTAATTTAAATTTAATTACTGAAGTTAAATATTTGAAGATGTTGTATTTTGAATATCATAATATACGAATATTATATACCAAGTTTGGCCAGAATCTATTCATTAGTTTTTGAATTATAACATGTTCCATTTTATTTGGCCAGCAGTGTATGTTAAAAATACGTTTTTCGAACATAAAATCGATATTTAAATTAAATTTATTGATTGGAAAGAAAGTTTAATTTACAAAATTCAATGAATACGAGGATGTGCGCATTCGAGCGAAAAGTGGCACATTTCCGAGCGAGGAGGCAAATGAAGCGCGACGCGGGCGCGCGCTTCATTCCGAGATCGGAATGTGCCACTTTACTCGAATTGCACACTCGGTTTTAAGCACGATTCCCAATAATTTTGGTGCGAAAAATTAGTAAATATATTTTATCGTTCCCTCTCACTCATACTTATGCGTTTCTCCTATCATTTCGCTCGCTCCCACTCATTTGCTATGGTAAAAATACGTTTTTCGAACAACAATCAATATTTAAATTAAATTTGTTGATTGTAAAGAAAGTTTAATTGACAAAATTCAATAAATACGACGATGTGCGCTTCCGAGCGAAAGTGGCACATTACCGAGCGAAGGAGGCAAATGAAGCGCGACGCGGAGCGGCGCGCTTCATTTTCCCGAGATCGGAATGTGCCACTTTGAGCTCGAATGTGCACACTCCGCTTTTCGCCACAATTAACAATGATCAATTTACTTTTAATGTTACCTAAACATTTTATGACTCTATTTGGTATTTTTTACTGTTGATTTTATAATTAATAATTATTTGTTTCGTTTTATTTTGTAAATAAATACCTAACAAGATAAAATTGTTTTTTTTTTCAATTATCCGGATTTTCGATTATCCGGATGAGCTGAAACATTCATTAGTCCGGATAACCGAGTTTCCACTGTACTATTTTTGTTGATCAATTAACAAAAACATTATCGCAATTTGGTCATAAACTATGTAAAATTAACTACAAAGAGTATAAAATAAAGAATTCAGTAAATGACCACTTTCGTGTAAAGAATGACCGGGTATAGATCAGTAAATGACCGATTAATTGGTTTACCTATTCAAAACGAATGATTAATAAAAAATCGTAAATTGTAAACTAAAAATCATGCATGCTTGCCTAAAACAATAGAATTACTATTATTTAATTATTACTGTATTAGAAGTTTCCTCGAAAGCAGCATTACATAAGAGTGCAAAATTTGCGCTAGTTATCGGTGCTGTTGAGAGGTGAGAATGTATTGGTACCTTAAATTGGCAATATTTTTTAAGTGGCCTAAATATTCCTACATCACAGTAGATAGCTATTGCCTATTGAAATTTTGGGATGTTCTAAAAAACATAGTTTGTTAAACACGTTTCCTGTCAGAAGAAATTTCAATTGGTGCAACATTTGAAAACTTCTCTTCACCAAAAAAATCTTTCTGTGTGCTTTAATAAACCCCGGCAGTAACTTCTAGAGAAAAGCCTTCTAAGTACTACTAGTGTACAAGAAGCTTTTAAAAGATTTATGTAATCTTTAACTTGTAACATTCCTCTACATAAATTTGATAATGAAATATTTCAAAAATTTTTAAAAACGTACTGCAACGTTGAAAACGCAAAAATTACAGTATCAAGTTCATCAACTCTTCACAAGAAAATATCGGTGATATTTATAGTAATGTTTTACAAAGTATTAAGGAATACATTAAACACCAAAATCTTTAGATTTCGTAATCTTAGGTATAATTTAACAATGAAAAATATTGAAAAACATGACTAACAATAAGGTAGAAGTACCGGTTTTGGACACTGTACCAGTTGTGGAGATTTTCCACTTTATTTTGACAAATGTCAAATATAAGAATTATCGCTACTTGCTATAAGTGTAATTAATGCATGTTTAACTACGATAGAAACAACAATAATGTTTTTTTCGTATTTTTTAAGGTATTTTATCAAAATTAATCAAGTGTCTAAAACTGGGCATAACGTGTCCAAAACCGGTACTTTTACCTTATAGGTAGGTATATTGTTATAATAAATAATTTGTTAATATTTTTGAATGTGTTTTATGTTCGAAAAAACTAAATTGCATATTATTAATGATTTTTGCATATTTTACTGCATATTTAGGTAATTTTTAATGCATATTGCACATTTTTTAGTGCATATTTTCCAGTCTTTACTGATGACATAACCTTCTAGTACAGAAGCCGCAACACTTTTAAGAAAAATTTTATGTAGGGAAAAACTGTAATTGGCCGAATAATTTTTCCATCAGTCCTGTAACTGCACAAAACTGTAATATTTTTTTTTACTTATCCTGGAGGAATAACCTAATTATTCTTTCCACCTGTTTCCCCAAAAGTTTACCAGTTTTTGGACATAGCTGAAATGAGGTTTTGACCATATTATTAATACGAGCAGGATCTTGTTAAATATCAGAAGTAGGTATATATTGAAACAAAAAAAATGAAGCCAGTAAACTACTCGCGAATATATTCTTCAGTAACTAAAGCTCTTCTTTTTGATAAAACCTCGGCATTCTTCATCGAAATTTCGGGGTGCTTTCTGAGAAATAATTTAAGCCACTTATCACCAGGCATATTATTTTTAAATGCAATACATTTCTTATTGATTTTTTAACCACTTTACGATTCAGTGCACGTTCAATACATGTTTTATTCAAAATTCAATCTCTAATTCTTTCTTATTCTTTATCAGTTGAAACTGTCGAGGGGCCCATTTTTTGCAATGTAGATTTGAATGGACCTTCGTGTAGTTTTTTAATTAAAGTACCTTTTGGTCTTCCATAAATCGCAGGCTTTGTTGGCGCTTAGGAGGTTATGTCTAACCTTTTCAATTGTTTCATTCAAATCTTCAACACTGTATTTAAATCTTGCATAATTTTTTTTTACAGTTTTATCACCACATCAAACATTTTATTATTTTTTTGGTATTACTAGTTTTATTTAAACTTTTCTAATTATCTGTGTTATGTCAAGAAAAAAAATGAAAATAATATCTTAAATAGTCGGTCATTTACTGACCGTGTATTACAATAAAACGTACCAGTAAATGACCGACAAACAATTAATCAAAACTCTATTTAAATCATTATAAATCAAGTGTTAGATACAAAAACGAATATGATCGTCAAAATCCATGGTTTATATAAGCGTCAGATTTCACAAATTTTAGTTAAACAGCAATAATCAAGTAACTGCAATATAAATTTAATTATTTTAGCTATTCACTTGACTATTGCTTTTATTTCTTTCAACTAAATAAAAAAAAAGACGTACAAGATTGCATAAATAAATATATCACGAATATAAATATTTTTTTTAATTGTTATAAACATTCCTTCTCGTAACGGTCATTCACTGATAGGGCGTCACAGACTGGACGGTTTTACCCTACTTCATTTTAATCTTAATAATATTTACTCGAAATTCATATTTTCTTAGACCATGGTTTTTGTAAAGTTATTTAGTCTGGAAGTACAAATCCTTCCACCCTCGTTAGAAAATTGGATAAATCGCAATAAACGGATCCAATTCTAATGCGACCAAACAAGTTCAAATTAAATGGATACGTCCCCGAAGTTTCAAGGGTCAAGTGCAATGTTATTTAAAATAAATTAACGGCGAAAGTGGACAAAACGAAAGCCCGAAGCGAATTGAAAGCTGGAGGAGATTATGCAAATTTTGATACATTCAAAGTTATTACCAAAACTTTGTAATAAATCAAGCGCCGAAAGACATACCTGAGGGAGGCAACTTACACGTGGAGATAATTAATCCTGCATTGTTAATGGTTTCGCACAGCAAATTTGCAATTGTCCTCCTATAAATGTTCAATTTGGAACGTTCTAATAAATGTTGGATAATCGAAAGGCCCATTTACCTACGAATGTAAGTTTACTGACGGGTATTGGCATCATTAATTTTAAGACTTTATACATATAATATCGTTTACAAGTGCCCAAATTATCTTTTGGCACATTGTTAACTTTCCGTGTACTAGGTGAGGGTATAACTAGCGTGAACAATTTTTTTTTGTTAAAACGGTACGTTTGTTAATCGAGCTTAAAACCGAGTGTGCACATTCGAGCTCAAAGTGGCACATTCCGATCTCGGGAAAATGAAGCGCGCCGCTCCGCGTCGCGCTTCATTTGCCTCCCTCGCTCGGAAATGTGCCACTTTTCGCTCGAAAGCGCACATCGTCGTATTTATTGAATTTTGTCAATTAAACTTTCTTTACAATCAACAAATTTAATTTAAATATTGATTGTTGTTCGAAAAACGTATTTTTACCATAGCAAATGAGTGGGAGTGAGCGAAAAGATAGGAGAAACGCATAAGTATGAGTGAGAGGAAACGATAAAATATATTTACTAATTTTTCGCACCAAAATTATTGGGAATCGTGCTTAAAACCGAGTGTGCACATTCGAGCTCAAAGTGGCACATTCCGATCTCGGGAAAATGAAGCGCGCCGCTCCGCGTCGCGCTTCATTTGCCTCCCTCGCTCGGAAATGTGCCACTTTTCGCTCGAATGCGCACATCGTTGTATTTATTGAATTTTATCAATTAAACTTTCTCTACAATCAACAAATTTAATTTAAATATTGATTGTTGTTCGAAAAACGTATTTTTACCATAGCAAATGAGTGGGAGTGAGCGAAAAGATAGGAGAAACGCATAAGTATGAGTGAGAGGAAACGATAAAATATATTTACTAATTTTTCGCACCAAAATTATTGGGAATCGTGCTTAAAACCGAGTGTGCACATTCGAGCTCAAAGTGGCACATTCCGATCTCGGGAAAATGAAGCGCGCCGCTCCGCGTCGCGCTTCATTTGCCTCCCTCGCTCGGAAATGTGCCACTTTTCGCTCGAATGCGCACATCCTCGTGTTTATTATATTACTATAATATACCATGCACTCCTTCAAAACAAAAATTTTAATTTAATTTAGCAAATATCGATTTTATAGTCGAAAAATGTATTTACCATACAATGAGTAGAAGGGAGCGAGAAGATACGATAATCTTGTCAATGCAAGTGAGAGGAAACGATTAAAATTATTCAATTAAATTTTCGTGTAATTTATTGGTCTAAATTATTGCGAATCATTAAGAAATTGCCGTGAAATTAATTTGTATTGCAATAAGGGGGCAAGAATGAAATTCTTGTTAGATTTTCTTAATATTCGGTATCGTAATTGCCACGTGTCATTGGAATTTAGTGGGGGAGAAGGGGGTCAATTGAACCACGGGGCAATTGAACCAGTGGGCTTAAAAAATCGAAAAAATCAAAAAAATGAGTCGTCCTCTAAAAATTGGTTTCGAATATGCGACAGCTTGGTTTGCACAAAATTTCAAATCATTATGATAATTTAATCTTTCAATATCGAGTTTTCGTGTTTTTTAGTATGTCAAAGTTGTTTTTCAGCTCTCGACAAATTTTTTTATAATATTGTAATTTTCATTTTTAATGACAAAATTTTAATTGTTATGTCTTTATACATGCATATTATTTAATTTTTTACCGATTCTTTGCAAAATAGTTCTTTTAATAATTTATTTTACACTAATTACTACAAAATCGTCATATGGGGTCAATTGAACCATCAATTTCGGGGACGATTGAACCACTGTGAGCATCAGACTCGCGCGCGCATCTCGGCTTACAAATGAAAATATTCACAAGAATAAAAATGTAGCGTTTGTTGTTGTAATGTTCAATCAACAGAAAATTTAGCTTCCAGCCAAAATAATTTTCAGCTGAACGTATTGTCTCCAAATGATGGCAACAACGGTATTCTACACGACAAAACTAATCAAATACAAGAAGCTGTTATTCTTACTCTTTCACTAATACGTCCTTTACCCAAAGCTACACCTAGTCAAAATACTAGAAAGGGTCGTGTACGAGGCAAAACTGCAATATACACTGATACTCCTGAAAAATCAAAAATTGAAAGGAAAATCAGTGATATTAAAAGACAAAAAAAAATGAATTTAACTGAAAAGCCAAAGAAAATTGAAAAAACTAACAAAAAAAAAATTTTGTCGATAAAAGTTTGTGAAAGTGTTAATTATTATGATATATAATATAATAAGTTTCATCAAAAATAAGTAATATAAGGTTAAAGATTAAATAAATAATAATATCTTTATTGAAAATATTTGTTTTTATGTTAGGCACTGTTGGTTCAATTGACCCCGACTAATGGTTCAATTGCCCCCACGTGGGGGACGATTGAACCATTCCACGCCGTTGCACAATTGTATATTTATTGGAAATTTGTATTATTTGTTGACTAATTCACATGTCGAAAATGATAATAGATAAAATAAACTATTGTTCCATGAAAAAAATTTTTATTATTTTGGTTTTATTCATCAAAAAAAAATTCTTGAACATTTTTTGGTTCAATTGACCCCCTTCTCCCCTACTCAAGAAATGACTCAATATTTATAAGTTAAAGAAAAAGTTAAGTTTTTCTATTTTTACTAATAAAAGTCTATTCTAATGCTTAAATAAATGTGTTTTACTTAAACCTATTCATTATTGGTTATTAAAATATATTTCTTATCATTTAACTGCCATAAAGTACAATTTTGGGGATTTTATTTGATTTTATTTTCGGGGTATGGCAAACCCCATCTAGTATGGCATGTGACAGGGCCGGAACTACCATATGGCTTTTCGGGCTTCAGCCCAGGGCCCCGTGGATTCAAGGGGCCCCCGGCTAAGTCAAGTCAAAGTCAAAAATAGACGATAATGCGAAAAAATCCATAATTTTATTAAATTAAACAGATCGTAAGGTTTGCAGCCCTGCGAATCCTGCGATTAATCAAACCTATTCAATTCATTTAATTAAAGTCCACGTTCAGGTGGGCCCCTAAGTAGTATTAGCCCAGGGCCCCCTAAACTCATGGTCCGGCCCTGGCATGTGACATGTAATCACCTAGTATGCGGAGGGTTAATAATTTTTCATCTAAAATAGACTTTCCTATTATTTACGATAGCCTTGTATAGAATGCATAAATAATTGAATTTTTGTAGACTTTGTGTGGTATATACAAGGTAATAAAAACGTATGCTACTATATTTGAAATAAATTTGTCGACTTGAAAAAACTCGTATGTTACGTGACAAATGCTGCATAAATATTGAAACAAATATGCGCATGTCGGCAATTTACAATGTTCGATTATGTACAGAAGACCTTGTTGCGGAGTAGCTCGCCGGAGAACAAGAGTAGAACATACAAAAATTTTTTCAAGTTCTATGGAACATACGCTGTCCCGTTATGGCAAGCCAGTTACGGAGAGATCTCCGTACACTTCCGAAGGCTCTCGTTAGTAGCATATAATGAGTGCAAGTTGCATGAAAAAAAACTCTGGTAGCTCCGTGGAAACTCGAACACAATTCGGAAAGTTGTTTAAATAAATTAATGCTGATTATGTAAATAAAGCAATCTAGTGAAGTAGTGCTAGTCTACAATTGTAAATTAATTAGTAAATAAGTGTAAACGTAAATTAATGAGTAAGTTAGAGATAACCTAAACAAAACAATTAAACGTATAGGTTTCATTGCATTTTGGTATTAAGGTGTATTACATCTTAGTACTACATAAAATGCTTCTTTCAAAAAGTACAGAATATTATTAACACTAGATTTACGGACTGAGCCAATTTGACTCATTTAAAATTTTATTGCTATATACCTATAACAAAAAAAAGCGAGAATTATTTCAGTTTGCAGAAAATGTATTTCAAAAACAGAGTTTATATGTAAAAAATATTTTCAATTAAGTTTTTAATAATAAATCTTTTATTTCAATTTAGTTGGAACTGTTTTTTTGCAAAAAACTTCAATTTTGTCGTATGAGTCAAATTGGCTCACTTCAGTAAAAATAGGTATATAATCAACTCCCGTAAATCTAGTGTTAAGAACATTTATATATCTATTCACGATTATAACTTGAAAAATAATTGTAACACAAGTAAAATTAATAAAATAATAATTCAAAAATAGAAAACTATAGCAAACATTCTAAAAGTTTTCTTCCATCTTTAATATAAGCATGGCGCTGTCCTACTAAGCAATTCATACACTTGCTGAATAATATTGTAACGAGATTTTGGGGGGTTGGTTTATGGTAGGTGTCCCCAACCCTTTCGCGCCTAAGAGCACATTGTAGAATGCCGGTCGGGCGGCGGGCGCCATTTATTTTCTCAAGGTAAATTTATAAGTGCAACGTGAGTATTTTTTGTCGAAATAAACGTTTAGTCCTAGTTTATTTTCTAGTGGTCCCACAGCGGCGGGCACACGTAAAGCGGTCTGCGGGTGCCATGGTGTCCACGGGCATAAAGCTAAGAACCCCTAGTTTAGGATGTAAATACTAAATTATTGCTGAGCGTATCAACTTATTTATTTGTACCACTTAAGTTTAATTTATCTCTAACTTATTCACTAATTCATGGTTATACTTATTTAATAATTAATTTATTGTTTTACATTAGCACTATTGCTATATCACTACATTCATTAATTTAAACATCTCTTCAAATCGTTTTCGATTTCTCAAGAAGCTGGCCGTGTTCCTATCCGCTGAACTTGCACTCGTTCTATACTCCTCACAAGAAATGTCGAAATAGCACGGAAGTCTCTCTGTAACAAAGTTCTCGTAGCGTGGTCGTGATTTATATATTTGCAATGCCGAATTCCAAAAGGTTCCATAAAAATCTAGAAAATTATCGATTGATCTACTCTCCTTTTTCGACGGCTACTCTTTAACTCTATATTCTTTACATCATCTAACATTCTAGATCACCCGTCTGCGATGGTGATTACTTTGTAATTTTCAGAAATGGCAGGTTTGGCACTGTGAGATGACCGCCAAAGAATTGCGACTTAAATCCACTGGATTTGATTTTATACAGTTTTTAAAAGCAATTGGTTAATCGTGAAGTAATTGAGATGAGGGAGCAGCCGCAGAAACAAATTATTTAGGCTGTTAATGAATTTCGTAAAAATTATAATATTCTGTAAGTTTATTTAATCTCTAGCAAGACAGAAGTGAGTACCTGGGCGAGCGAGCCGCGCTCGCTATATTATGGTATTCCACTTTGCAGTTATCATTTATCAGTTCTATAACTTCATGTCAACAATGTCATGTAGTGTCATCTGTTGTTGAGTAGCTAATATAAATCCATGAATATTTGAGCACACTGGTACCTCAATATTGAATGAGATGGCGTTAGAAAAATACTTTTTTTGTGAAATCGAATTTCTCAGAGATGACACTTGTCTAGATAAACTTTTAAAGTAAAACATTATCTAAATAGAAAATTTCGTACAAATCATTTGAGACGTTTCATAGAAACCAATATATATATACCTACACAAGAATTGCCCGCTTAAAAAATAAGATTATATACCTTATTGTATGACAGTTCTAAACAATTTTGAAACTGCCTCCTCAGTTTTGGTCAAAGCTACAGCACGGGACTTCTCAAACCTGACGACAATTTTTTTTATAAGAAGAGATTTTAAACGGGTAAAAATTTAATAACCATTGCAGCGAACACGATAAATTAATGTAGCGGGCGCGATAGATTAAACTAATCACGCGCTCGAGAAACATCTATCTAATTAAAACCTTGAATGCTGGTATCGTTAAAGATCAGAATTATCTCAATCTTTCTAGAAGCTCTGATACCGATACGGAGACATACATATAAGCGCAGCCGACTTCCGTAATAATCCGTCTAAGTCTAACTTTAGTTTCGTTTAGTTCAGTGCTCTCTACTCAGCTGGTTCTCGGTGAAACTCAAGGTAATCTCTAACGTACGGTGAAGATAAATTTATAAATAAATAAACATTTGTAAATATTTACGAGTGTAAATCAATTAGTTTAGTGCATTAAAACTGTAAGTGAATTAAATAATTATTAAGTAAATGTATAATTTACTTCAGCGTCACAGATTAACACTTTTGCACAATGCTTGTAAAACAAAGAACGTCTAGAAGTGTCTTGTGATACAACTATCAATTTGATGTTTGATATCTAAATATTAATTTTGCTTAGTTAATAATGCAATTTTTACCACAATCAAATCCTTCCTTTTATTTATTTTTTTCATGTCCAATTCTGCCTTGGTTTAAAATTATTAAAATGTTTCAGGTGCACATTGTATAGACAAAAATTGACAAACTTTTCGTTTTTTAAATTTAGACAAGACGTGTTAATATTTTACGTCGCGACGAAATAAAAGCAAAAATATCGCATGGGATTTTTAAACAAGTCTGTTATTGTGAATATTTTTCGAGGCATGCAAGTCAAGAGTCCTTTTCCGTTGGGAAGTGCTTGAAACTGGAGAAGTACTGGGAACCGCATAATTATCAGCCCGATTTTTATTCTTGCACAATACTTGAACGAACCTCGGCTCGCTCCAGGCGCTTTGTTTTTTGTAGCTCTTTCGTTAAGAAACAAACGATTTTGCATAATGAAATTTTTTGCTTGGAATAATGTTTCAGCAAGGTGTCGACGAACCAAATGCCTGTTTTCGTCCAGACGTCACAAAAACGTTGTTCCAACAAAAGATTAATAAGAAGAACCAAAAAACGTGACGCAAAAAAAGGGCGGAGAATTTTATTAAATATTTCGATAATGTGTGTAATTAAATATAGCGTCAAATAAATCTGAACAAAATTTAATGTATTTATACAAAGTAAAGTTCAAATGTAAATTTAAATTTAAATCTAAGGGCTTTAGTTTGTAATTACAAGGATCCTATTTCAAATGGCTTTAATAAACAGAAAGTTGAAATTTTATTAAAGGAATTACATCCATTTTTACGGTCAAGACTTCGTCAACGGTTACTTGATCGGGAAAACATTTTTTTTGCCATCGTTGCTATGGAAATTAAGCGAGGCTTAAATTCAAAATGTTACTACCCAATAATAAGCTAATTAACAAAGATAAGAAGTTTTATTTCAAATTTATAAAAAGATTTTTACAAGTTCGATTAAACTGACTGCTTAAGAAGGAAAAAAAATTACTATTCTCCATTGATCTTAAACTTAAGACAACAAGCCGAATTACAAGAAAACTTTACGGTCCTCGCTTTTATTTGATCCTATTTATTTATTTTGTACACAAACTACTTTTTTATAGTTTCTTAACGACTCGATTCGCTGTAAAAACTAAAGTTTAAGCTTTTCTTTATCGACAACTTAAAAAATAAATGTTTTAAAAAGAAAGTTCAATAGATCTAGTGTTGTACCTAAAATTTTTTTGGGATTGAAAAAGGACGGCGTTTTTTCCCCATAAGTTACCAAAGTTTTGATTATTCTCTAAGAGTAACGATTGGACCTTGTACAGTAAAATCTCTCGTGGCGGCCATCTCTATAAAGAGAACACTAGACTGGGCGAAAGAAATCGACTATTTGTTTTTAATAAAACACCAAAAATATTATTTAGGATGATAAAAAAAGTTTAGGTCAAAATTTGAGCCCTTAATTTTAATATTAAGAGGTCTATCATCGAGAATTTCAATTTTTTTACCACACGCATCTTTCACTCAAATCTTCTGAACAATATACATGAGAAATATAAATACTACATATTTTTGAAGAAAATTAAATTCTCTACAAAAAAAGTCTGATGACATATTTTCGTACGACAAACCGTTTCCACGTAATCATGCCTTGAATATTGATCTATTTTTACGATTTGATATTTCAACTTTGAAATTATGTAACTCATAAACGAATCTGCTTCTAAAAGAGCACGATGCATATTATTGAAAGAAATTTGACAAAAAAGGTCTCATTACATTTTTCGTTAAATTCACTCTTTCAAAAATTATTCGAAGTTCAATTATTTATGATTCTAAGCCTGACTGATATTTTAATTTTTCATTGCCTCTAACTATAAAGTACAAAAATCTACAGGCGTTTTTGGCAAATTGATTACTTATAAGAAAGCTCTAGAATAATAGAAAAAACTATTAGCACTTAGACAATTTTGGAATAATCAAATGTTAAAAAAAGTCATGGGGCTCATTTTTAATTCTTTTAAACAGTAATAGGTATCTCTCTAGCTATAAAAACAGTTTAAATAAAAGTAGTAATACCTAGTAAAAAAAATGTGTTACTAAAACTGCAAAAAAACAATGAAATATTTAACTACAGCGTGGAAGCTTTGATGTAGGCATATGAAAAGGTTAGACATAACATCCTAAGCGTCAACATGGTAATTTGAATAAAATGTTAAAGATTAAACTTTTTTTATACACATATTTTCTAAATACCTATTACCTAGTGTTTAAAATAAATTTTACACAATTTTATGAATTATTCGTTTGTAATAAATAATTCAATTAATCGGCCATTCCCTGGGTTATACCCGGTCATTCTTGAAACCAAAGTGGTCATTCATTGGACTCCCCATTTTATACTCTTTATAGAAAATTTTTCAAAGTGTATGTTTTCATTAATTTATAAACAAAAATAATATCTCATTACAACTGTTTATTAATTTGTTTACAATTTTTTTATATCAAAATAGCTGTCGATGCAACAATGCGATCATTCACTGGACGTTTTACCTTATACACTTTTTACAGCGGTCAGATATAAGTAACCTCTTAAAGAAGGGGTTCCCAAAACTTTTTTATGAATGGGCCAAGTATTACAAAACTATTTTTTAGCACAACACAATTTTTGTAAAATAACTATCGATAAACAAATATTTAATTTATTTTACATAAAAATGTAAAAAGTACAAAAAAACGTATTGCAGCAATCGCGAGAGATTAATTTAATCATGAGCTCGAGGAAGATCTACCGTTTAAGAGTTTGAGTGTGGATGTCGTTAAAGATGAGAATTACCTCAATCTTTCTGGAAGCTCTGATAACGATACCGAAGCACACATATAAGCGCAAACAACTTCGGTAATAATCAGTCTAAGTCTAACTTAGTTTCGTTTAGTTTACTGTTCTCTACTCAGCTGGTCCTCGGTGAAACGCAAGGTAATCTCTAATGTACGGTAAAGATAAATTTGTAAATAAATAAACATTGTAAATAAATACGAGTGTAAATCAATTATTTTAGTGCATTAGCACTGTAAGTAAATTAAATAATTATTAAGTAAATGTACTAGTATTTAGTTATTGGTGTAGGCAAATTTGTTAATTCTTTAAATTAAATAAATTCTAATTGTTATTAAAATAAACGACCGACTATTAATATTCACAACCCTACTTCGAACTCTAGTGAACTCGTAACAGTATATTCATTTTTATATTAAAAAAATACCAATAATATTTGAGAACTTGAATCAAGTTCGCGGACCAGATTGCAGTACCTTGCGGGCCGTATGCGGCCCACCGGACGCACGTTGAGAACACCTGTCTTAAGGCATTCTTTATCTCCGTTTTTTTTCTTGACAGTTTTAGAGTAACTAATTGTTATCTTGATTTTATGCGGTTTTTAAAAATAACCAAACGTATTCATAATTTGTCATAAAATGTTAAATTTTTTGTGCGAGTTTTACTGTGCGATTTTCTGCAGAACGTATCTGCCGCATATGAAACGACCCAGATGTACCCTCTCTTGGTTCTTGTCAGGCACGTACGTTCACGACTATAAGATTAAACATTTTAATATTTTTTAAAGAATTTAAAAATTTATAATATAAAATATGCAATTTTTCATTTTCCATTCCGAAGAAGCTTCGTCGGTAAGTACACCCACGCATCTTCCAAATAATAAAAGTTAAACAAAACGCGTCGAAAAATCGATAACAAAGCTTTTCCCTTTTAAGTGCACCAAAGCTTGTTTTTATATAAAGTCGTATAACTCTCATTTTCCAGTAATTGCGATTTTCTGAGCGAATAAAAAATGTAAAATAAAACAATTGCGTTAGCAGCGAAATAAAAGTCACCGAGTCGAAACAACCCTTCGGCGTGTTATTACGTTAGCTGCAAATCGAGCGCAAGTTTATAAATTGCATTTTTCAGTTATTTCGCAATTGTCGAGTGCAATTGTTTTCGTAGAGCCGCATTTCAATTAAAAATTAATTACGAAAACCTGCACGTCATCCGTGCAACGTGAATGGAGATGCGCCGCTCGAAAAAGGTAGTTTTTGTTTGCGCTTTGGCTTTTAGTGCGCCCCTTTTGGAATTAACGACGAAAACAGTAAAAAGAACAAGTCAGAAGTTTTCGTTCTATTAGAATCAAAAAGCATTAAAACATTCATAACACTCAAAACTTTTAATCACTAAAAACACCAAAGTTGTATGCGAAAAGGGTTTGTTTAGGAAAATATGTTTGCATAATTAATTACCCTCTTGTTTATTCTGTGGAATAGAATTCGGCTCGGAAAAATACATCCCGAAATAGATCTCTAAACCTATTTAAAATTGCTAATTCAATCGCTTTAATTTCTCTTGCGTTCTCTTTATTCGTCTTCAAAATAAATTATCTGGAAAAGAAAGCCGGATGATTCGTTATTGTAAATCTTAATTAAATAGTTCGCTTTAAACTTTGTTTTCGTGCAAACAATTTTTGCATTTTTGCCATTAATCGAATGATTTCAAATCATTGATAAGGTTCCTCGGTTAAGACTAAATACGTTATTAAAAATAGATTAAGAGAGGCAACTTATAATATCGTTCTAAAAAGACAACATTTCCAAACACGGTAAAACCTCCATAACTGGAATTTTTGATGATTAGAATTCGACTCTTTTTTCCTACCACAGTGGCCGGCAAACTCGTTAGTCAAACGAGTCAAATGACAGTAGTACAAGAATATATCTTTTTTTGAAAACAAAATTTACAAGAAACAGTGAATAAAAAATAATAGCTATATTTTTTTAATCATTATTAAAATACTACAGTCTAACTAGCAAGGCCCGCTTTACGAGCCCTGCTAGACAAAATCGCTTCCCGATTTTGTATAGAGCGCGCGTGTAAGCAATGGACGTTCGGCAGAAACTGGTATAGCATCTGGTTTCGTAAAGCAATCGACGCTCTTTTGTTTAGTTCAAAAATGGTCGAAATCGGTTTATAAATAACAAAGATATAGCCAAAAAACATATCGACTGGTTAGAATCGAATGGTTGCTAAGCAACGGGAAAAGTTTAAAAAACGATCGTCTTAGGTTGAAAAATGAAAACCTTGACCAAATTGAGCCTTTCAACCGTTCGGTTAGGGAGTACCATGACTTGATCATAAATAGTACAGATGAGACCAAAAAAGTTAATGAAATTGGAAAAAACCGTTGATCAGTCACGATTGAATAAAATTAATTGGTTGCTAGGCAACGCCAAACGTCAAAAACATTTTCTAAATCGGTTGAAAAATAAAAAAGTTAGCCGAAATAGCGCTTTGAACTATTCGGATCGGTAGTAAAGACACCATCAAAACCCCATAATCGTAATCTGTTAAATTAGATTATTTGAAAATTTGAACAAAGTAGGAAACTATAAATTTCCGTGCTCCCTCACTTTTTTGCTCTTCGAATAATTTATGTTGGTATAATTTTTATTCCCTGGTTGTCATTTATGAAGTTTCGAAATTAACTAATTTTCGTTCCCAACATTGAATTTAAAATTTACATCTTACTACAATTATTATTGGGATTTATCAATTTAGCGGTTGGCATCAGTGAACATCATTTAAGAAAAATTTAATGTTGACAAATGAACACATAGGCGTGCTATGGAAAAATTTAAAATATTACATAGTGAATCAAGTAGGTACATTGAAGTCGCCATTAATATCTAATTGAAATATTACGTTACGTACCTATGTATTGTCATTATATTAGGTTATGTATTATTAAGATATTGTCAAAATATTAGATTCTGTATTTATTATCAGGTTATGTAAACTCACAAATCTGCCATTCATTAATTGGATACAAAATTAATAGAGATCAGTAGTGGAATAAGTCATAAATATAATACATATCCGACCTTCATAGTATAAATAAAACAACTTTGCAGTTGAGACAAGTTCAGATACAGCTAAGACCAAATCAATACTGGAGACAACTAAGATGAAGACGATGCGAAAGATAATGGAAGTAACTAAAAGAGATCACATACGAAGTGAGGAAATCAGATGTAGCTGCAAAATACAGAACATAAAGAAGTGGGCCAAGAAAAAAGATCGGAATAGAATAGTCATAGGTATATCAAGGACGAATAATAATCAAGATAGTGAAGAAAGCTTGGGACCTATCAGCCAGAGCTGGAAGATCATCAGGTACAACAACAAAGAAGAGGAAAGATGTGATTGAGTAAAACAAGCTATTAACTAATACAGAACAAGAAATTTTGTGAGGTTATGATAGGGTAAGTTCTAGAGTACTTGCTATATGCATCTTTTCATAAGAACATATAATTTAATGCAAGTATTACATGGACAACAATGGGAAATTCTATTACATTTTTTGTTTAGAACAAATTTTCAGGCAATTGCCCCCCACAAAACCCTGTACCACGCCAGTGTTTAGTGTATAAGATCAAGACGGCCTGAGCATTATTAATAAAAAAAAAGGAATTGTTTATAGATATGTCATAACAGACACAATTTTTGTAACTTAAAAAAGAAATAAAATTTTAAAACCTTAGAGTCACCGAAATTTGGAAAGTTAGTAGTAGCCCCAAACATATGGTCCTTCGAGCCGGATGTAAAATAAGTATTCCCACTCATTATATTATCATATTTTATCTGAAGAAAGTAGCTCTAACTGAAGAATAGTTTAAAAGTACGTGAGCAGCGACTGTTAACAGCCTGCAAAAAAATAAATTATTTTTTCATATTAATTTTCGTTCTAATTGTTATCAGTCAAGAACGAAGACGAAATATACAATTTTTCATTGTTTATATACAGGGTGTCCCAAATTGAGTAGGCTAACATAGGTATCTTTCTTATTAGTGAAGATAGAAGTTTGGTTAAATGGGCAATGTTTTACAGTTTTAGGTGCCCATTCAGATTCTGTTAAGAAAATTTTAAAATTCCGAATAGTTCCGAAGTTATGGTCAAAAAACTGAAAATTGTCATTTTCTTTAATGTCAAATAACTTTATAATTATAAAAATTACAAAAAAAAGTTTAATATAAAAGTTACTAGGTTTCATAAAATACAGATAGATTTTCAATACAGATAGGTTTTCAAGATATTGATACCAACTTTCTTATTTTAAATGGACGCTATATTGGATTTTTACATAGTTAAATAGCATTTTTTTTTCTCTTTTCACCCATGTATAACAACCCATATTTAAATAAAAAATTATTAACAATATTAAATTTTTCTGTTTTAAATCAAGTATCCATGAATTATCAAAGAACAATTAAACAGCACAATACAAGCCAACGTCATTATATTTATTTTTTGACTAATATTGTAAGTTTTTTTGAATAATAATTATTATTGCCTTATAAATAATTCAAAATTGCAAAGTTTTTTACTGAGCAGTATGATATGTTTTGTACCTACATTAAATGTTACACAAGCTCCTGCGTTGTTGCACAAACATACTTTAACAGTTTTCCAAGAAAAAAAAATAATAAATATCATCTTCCACATTCTTTCAATTTGGGTACTGTAAACATCCATACTTCTGCATATTCACATCCAATCTTTTAATAATTTTAACGTTTGATTGCTTTTTTTTTGAAAAACTGTTAAAGTATGTTTGTGCAGCAACGCAGGAGCTTTTGTAACATTTAATGTAGGTACTAAACCTATGATACTGCTCAGTTAAAAATTTTTCCATTTTGAATTAATTATAAGGCAATAACAATTATTATTCAAAAAACTTACAATATTTGTCAAAAAATAAATATAATGACGTTGGCTTGTATTATGCTGTTTAATTGTTCTTTGATAATTCATGGCTACTTGATTTAAAACAAAAAAATTTAATATTATTAATAATTTTTTATTTAAATATGGGTTGTTATACATGGTTGAAAAGAGAAAAAAAAATGCTATTTAACTATGTAAAAATCCAATATGGCGTCTATTTAAAATAAGAAAGTTGGTATCAATATCTTGAAAACCGCCATTTTGGATTTAATTTTGACTTAATTTCTATTTGTATTTTATGAAACCTAGGAACTTTTATATTAAACTTTTTTTTGTAAATTTTATAATTACAAAGTTATTTGACATTAAAGAACATGACAATTTTCAGTTTTTTTACGATAACTTCGGAACTATTCGGAATTTTAAAATTTTCTTAACAGAATCTGAATGGGCACCTAAAACTGCAAAACATTGCCCATTTAACCAAACTTCTATCTTCACTAATAAGAAAGATACCCATGTTAGCCTACTCTATTTGGGACACACTGTATAGTTTGCGGATGAACATGGAGTGTAAACGAAAAAAACTCATTTAATTATTTAATAATTTTATTCCTAAGGTTTTTTTAATAACTCGAACCATTTTAGCTTTCCCTTCAACTTCGACTTATCGAGGTTTTACTGTAACTGCTCAAGAAAGTATTATTAAAAACTAACATAAATGTATTCGACAGTACGCTAATTTAATTTTAATTTTTGTTACGTATTGATAATTTCAGCAAGATTATTGCATACATGTGGATTTTATTTTTATGGGTTCTCCAAATTTATCCTTTATATTGTATGTATTCTCACAAAAAAAAATAAATCAAAATATCTGAGCGTTAAAGCAGATATAACGGTATTTTTGATAGCTAATAACCAACAAAATATAAACAAAATAACAAAGGTGTGCAAGGATTATGGATTTATAAAACAGGCTACTTTTGTGACGAAAAAAAAACATTTTTAGTACTGATGCTAAAAAGTAGAGGGCCAGTATTGATTGGAATGCCGAAAAACTAAGTTGTCAATAGAAATTCATCGTCTGCAGTCCTTTTAAAAGAAAACATAAATTAATGGTCACTGTCAAAGGAAGGCTAAAGCTTATCCAAGGCATTTTGATTCGGAAAAACAAGAATATGGACTACTACATTTCCTTTGACCTAAAACGTAGATCAAAGAAATAATAAGGGGAACAGATCCCTATTCTTTTAGCTACGCGGATAATATGCTTTTGGCAACGGCAGTGATGCTGATCTAGATTAAACCCACGTACAATTTCATTTAAATGCACGTGACACATTTGAGCAAATTGCAAGAATGCATTTTCTTTGCGCTCGCCGTTCGATTGGCTTCTATCTTCCTTTTTGTCATAATAGAACTTGAATGTGATTAGTTGTCGGACATTATGTTATATGCATTGGACGTTTCAAGTAATTTTCTTGTGGTTATACATTAGACTGGGCCAAAAAAATCGACTATTTTTTTTTCTTAATGGAACACCGTAAATATTATTTATGATGATGAAAAAAAGTTAACGTCAAAATTTGAGCCCTTAATTTTAATATTAAGAGGTCTATAATTGAGAATTTCAATTTTTTTACACCACACGCATCTTTACTCAAATCTTCTTAACCTTCCGTGCACTAGGTGGGGTATAACTAACGTGAACAATTTTTTTTTGTTAAAACTGGACGTTTTGTAATCGAGCTTAAAACCGAGTGTGCACATTCGAGCTCAAAGTGGCACATTCCGATCTCGGAAATGTGCCACTTTTCGCTCGAATGCGCACATCCTCGTATTTATCGAGTTTACCAGTGTCAATCTCCCTTTTTTTCGAAGCAAAAATTAATTTTAGTTAAGCCATATTGAATTTTTGATTTAAAAGGAGAGATTGATGATCGGGCAATTTTTTAAGATCGAGGACATCTTGAATTTGGCCCATCCGGCTATTGAGACTTTGAACTAAAAACTTACTCTTAACAAAATAAAATATGGGCTATATTACATAGGTATAGTGTACATTTTTATAAGTGAAGCCGGACTACGCAAATCCGCTAATCCCCACAATATTAGTTCATACAAATATACCATATTCGTACAATTTATAGAAAAAAGTGTTGCACGTTATTTTTTAAAAACCGGAAATCCCTGAATTCGTCCGGAATGCGCACATCCTTGTATTAATTGAATATGTTTTTACATGGCAAAAAAATTAACTTTATTCAAGACAAATAATTATGAATTAAGATAGATTTTTTTGTTAAATTATGCGGTTTTATTATTTTGAACAAAGTATTTTAGACAAGTCAATTAATTATTGTGAATTGTGCTTAAAACCGAGTGTGCACATTCGAGCTCAAAGTGGCACATTCCGATCTCGGGAAAATGAAGCGCGCCGCTCCGCGTCGCGCTTCATTTGCCTCCCTCGCTCGGAAATGTGCCACTTTTCGCTCGAATGCGCACATCCTTGTATTAATTGAATATGTTTTTACATGGCAAAAAAATTAACTTTATTCAAGACAAATAATTATGAATTAAGATAGATTTTTTTGTTAAATTATGCGGTTTTATTATTTTGAACCAAGTATTTTAGAAAAGTCAATTAATTATTGTGAATTGTGCTTAAAACCGAGTGTGCACATTCGAGCTCAAAGTGGCACATTCCGATCTCGGGAAAATGAAGCGCGCCGCTCCGCGTCGCGCTTCATTTGCCTCCCTCGCTCGGAAATGTGCCACTTTTCGCTCGAATGCGCACATCCTTGTATTAATTGAATATGTTTTTACATGGCAAAAAAATTAACTTTATTCAAGACAAATAATTATGAATTAAGATAGATTTTTTTGTTAAATTATGCGGTTTTATTATTTTGAACCAAGTATTTTAGAAAAGTCAATTAATTATTGTGAATTGTGCTTAAAACCGAGTGTGCACATTCGAGCTCAAAGTGGCACATTCCGATCTCGGGAAAATGAAGCGCGCCGCTCCGCGTCGCGCTTCATTTGCTCCCTCGCTCGGAAATGTGCCACTTTTCGCTCGAATGCGCACATCCTTGTATTAATTGAATATGTTTTTACATGGCAAAAAAATTAACTTTATTCAAGACAAATAATTATGAATTAAGATAGATTTTTTTGTTAAATTATGCGGTTTTATTATTTTGAACCAAGTATTTTAGAAAAGTCAATTAATTATTGTGAATTGTGCTTAAAACCAGTGTGCACATTCGAGCTCAAAGTGGCACATTCCGATCTCAGGAAAATGAAGCGCGCCGCTCCGCGTCGCGCTTCATTTGCTCCTCGCTCGGAAATGTGCCACTTTTCGCTCGAATGCGCACATCCTTGTATTAATTGAATATGTTTTTACATGGCAAAAAAATTAACTTTATTCAAGACAAATAATTATGAATTAAGATAGATTTTTTTGTTAAATTATGCGGTTTTATTATTTTGAACCAAGTATTTTGAAAAGAAATAAATTGTAACTTAAAACCGAGTTCATTCGAGCTCAAAGTGGCACATTCCGATCTCGAAAATGAAGCGCGCCGCTCCGCGTCGCGCTTCATTTCCTCTCGCTCGAAATGTGCCACTTTTCGCTCGAATGCGCACATCATCGTGTTTATTATATTAGTATAATTTACAGTGCGCTCTTTCAAATCAAAAAATGTATTTACTATAGCAATTTTTTCAATTAAGAACTATTTACTTATGATACATATTTTTATGTATGAACTTGCCTATTTAGTCTTCGCTCCCCTTCACCCTCTTGTTTTTTAGTGAGTACTTGAACTTGAACTTCGAATAACTTTTGAAAAAGTAAATTTAACAAAAAATATAAAAAGACCTTTTTTGTAGAGCGTTTAATTTCCTTCAAAAATATGTATTGTTCTTTTTTAGAAGCAGATTGATATATCAGTTCCAAAATTCTAAAGTTAAAAAATCAAATCGTAAAAACAGATCAATGTTCAAAGAATGATTACGTGGAAACGGCTTGTCGTACGAAAATTTGCAATCAGACCTTTTTTGTAGAGAATTTAATTTTCTTCAAAATTATGTATTGTTTATATTTTTCAGGTATATTGTTAAGAAGATTTGCGCGAAAGATGCGTATGGTGTAAAAATATTGAAATTCTCAATGATAGACCTCTTAATATTAAAATTAAAGGCTGAAATTTTGACGTTAACTTTTTTTTATCATCCTAAATAATGTTTTCGGTGTTGCATTAAAAAAAACAATAGTCGATTTTTTTGGCTCAGTCTATTCTACACATGGAGCAATGTTGAATTTTTTTACGTTATAAAACGCGCTTTAAAATAATAAATAAAAAACTGTTCGCGTAATTTCAGTCGATAGAAGTGATACTTTTGAACATGCCCGATGGAAGTAAAATTTTTAAACCTAGACTATAGTAGTACGTCTATAAGCTAGATAATTATACAAGTTGACATACGGTGGTAAAAAATATTAGAAATAAAAAATAAATAAATTTTGATGAAATTTTTTTAGCGTACAAATTAAGGGGAAAGTGGCATGAAACAGCCAGTTTAAAAAAAAAGGATAAATAATATAGAAGGACATAAATAAATCAAATTTCTTTTTAAATCTGTAATTGTTCATGCATTTATGTGCGTAATGTCATAAAACATTTTTCAAAATTAACGATATTTTTCGACTTCTAATCATTTATAAAAAAAATAAAATTTTGCTTTTTCATAACCTATAGGTATTGAAAGAGCCAACCCAAGTTTTGAAAAAGCTATGTTCTTATTACAAGATTAAAACTGCACATTAACGAAGATATTATTTAATAATAATCTTAAGCTATAATTTTAGATCTTATATAATTATAAAACGTTTTAAATAACGCAAATTCTGGATAAAATATTGACTTACATAAATCTAAGAAACTGTTGACGTTTGAGATCAATCATTGCAAAAACTTAAAAACGTTTTTAGCAAAAATAATGCAATTTCCCTTTTACGCCACAGGATTTATATGCCCAACCATTACAACTTTGCATCGCTACCACTCTTGATTGCTGTTACTACAATTATTATTGCATTTTATGCAATTCAAAGGTGGCTCTTTCATTACACTGCAGTCCGGCTCTTTCAAAACATATTCTCTCAAGAAACAAAATCTCGAAAATTACTATGAAATCAAAGATTAGTCTACAAAATATATACGTTATTAGAAGGCCTAATATATCTATAAAATTATAGTGTAATCATATTATTATTAGTTTTGTACGTATAGGCGTTAGAAAACAAATAAACTGAACTCAAAACCTTACTTTTTGACGACAAAATCTTCAATACGTCGTATCGGCCCCGTTTATTGACGGTGAACGGTCAAATTTTTGTGGGAGATATCTGGCTAGTGTTGCTATCTTAAAATAATAATACATAAACGATTCGTATGAAAACTACCGCTTAATTGATAATGGCTCTTTCAAAACTTGGCTGTTTCATGCCACTTTCCCCCTACTAATCAATAATAGTCATGGGGTAATCACTCAATGCTTTTAGTTGGGAGACAATTTTTTCACTCGATTTGGCTTTTCAATACCAACTTAAAAGTAGAGTCCCACAGTTCCTAGATCACAGGTTGTGAAACTTATTTTGCCCACCTCCCGCTTTGAGAATAAATAAAATTATAGTTATGCGTAATATTAATACCTCTATTTGGCAACAGAAATGGACTGCAAGTCAAAACCAAAAAAAAACTTAAGTCACAAAGTTATAAATAGCATCTTTGAATTGTAGATAAAAAATAGCAAAGTATTATTTCAAAAAAATGAGAAATATTAAATCGATTTCTGTTTAATTGGTGTAAGCGTAATAACAATTAAAAAAAGCATACTATACCTAATTCGAGCAAAAAAGTGGTAGATATTTTTTCGCATACAAACACTTACATCCCTCAATTACAAATGGTTTTCGCTTGAATGCGCGCATCCCCATACTCATTGGATTATACACAGAATAAGTCACACAAACAATTAATCTAAGACACTGATGTCAAACACATATAAACAGAAGACATTCAATTGAGTTTAACGCGTGACTACACGGGCGAAAGATATCTCGAAATGTTAGTTGTTCAAATGCACATTAAATATTTGCACAGGTTTATCAATCAAAACAGTGTTAATAAGCTCTTGTTGGAGTAGAAAAACTGTCAACTTCAGTTCCATTCATTCGCTGGCTCGAGCAACGGAAAGATCTTCAGCTTGACGAACCACTATATGGGTAATTCTCATTTTTTATTAGAAAAATCTGTCAAAAAATGAAAACGTTTTTTTAATAAAAGTGACGATGGATCTTAATAGTTTTGGTCTTTTTCTTCAAGGAAAAAATATTCACCGAGCTTGCAGCCCCCAATTTAGACAATTATAAAGGTTTGAAAAAATATCGTCCATGGTAGTGACCTCATATCCTTGGATGTGACATTCCTTACATTAATGTAATCCATGGGAATGACATGCTACAAGGAGGTGACTCTTTTTGGAAATAAATTTTACGATCAACTTTATTTACCTCAATTAAAAAATTAAAAATTCACTTCCATGGACGACAAAAATTTATCCATGGAAGTGACTTTTTTTATTATTATGAATGTTAAATTAATTTAGTAATTGATGGTAAAATTTATTTCTAAAAAGTGTTATGTATAGTGTTATGTATAGTGTTTACACCTATTTTCTAAAAAATGAGACATTATTATTTTATAGGTTACAGGTTATGGCAGACAAACCAAGGCCATCTAAAAAAGTTAATACTTTAATTTAGATTTTATCACTCAAAAAGCAATGTTTTTTTATTCCTATTGTTTTTCTTTAGAGTTTTTGGTTTATATTGACCGTATCGCAGCAAAAAATGTTACTTTTAGATTTTATGTTAGTTTAGTAATAGATGTTTTTTTATTTTACTTGTGTTTTAAACGATAAATATATTTTCTTTTTTGTTATGTTTTATTATGTGATAAGAATTTTTACATTTCATATAATATAAGTTTATCTTTATGATATTTTTAGCCGAACGCCCCAGAGACATTCTCAGGCAGTGCCCTGACCGCCCCTGGGGCGTTTAAAACTTTTTCGCGAACAGATAAAAGATCGTGACATAAAATGACTTTCAACACAATCACCACTTACATTAAATTAAAATAATTTCCAAAAAGTATGTGGCACGGGGGTCAACTGCTGTTCTATTACGCGGCACTAAATGTATTAAAGAGATATAGATAGTCATATTGCGTCTCTCACACATTTTCCCTAAGCGAGTCGTTTTGTAATAAATATACATCTAAAAATATCCAATTAAAAATTATATGTAGTTATTCTTCTAAATTCGCGGCTTAAGCGACGAATGGCACGTTTGACAGCTGCAATAGAAATTTTTGGAGATGCTAAACATGCCCTTGACAGATTATTGAACGCCAATAATGCAAATAAACATATTTCAGTATTTCTCGCGTAAGCACTTCAACACTTCAATTGCAGACATAGACTCCATTAAATAATATTTATTTTAGTGTGTCCTAATACAATTTAAGCTTTATTTAATCAATCTAAAATAATTAAACGAAATATTCATAATTAACTCTTATTAATTATAATGTAAAAAAAAATTATCTTTAAGAAGCATGCCACAATTATAAATCCGCCAAAAATATAACCCTCGTCAATCAGATTTATGAATACGCACGCTTGTCGACATACAAATGCACATCAAATATTTTGAAAGTAATCTCTTAAATGTTTTCAAAAATGCTATAAGCGTATGCTTGATTACAAAATCACATGCTTTTGTGTAGTTGGCGTGTTGCAGAATGTTACTCCATATAATGTTTTGATACGTGAAGCAGTATGGGGAGCTTTGTACGCGCTGAAAACGTTAGAGTAAGGAAGGGCGGAAGGGTAGAAAAGGGTGATTACACTCTCGACGATTTGAATAACTCATAAGCTCATCACCAGCTAGCAGGATTTTCAACAAAAATCTCTACTACTTTCAGCTGATGCTGATTAAGGTTCCTTCGTTTAGAAAGAAACCTCTTTTATGGATGGGGCGGGGACAAAAATTCGAACAGCGGCAATTAGGAGCGAAATTTTCATTGCTGGAAATAAATACAAGGTGTTCCAAAAGTCAATTTGTCGATATGCGTGGAAAATAAGGTTGCTACCGAGTCGGGATTGTCCGAATGTTTTAAATAATGTATCGACTACCGATTATGTCCCGCCAAACCTTGTAAAATGAAATTTATATAAAAAAATAAAAAATTAATGAGTATTGCAGAACAATACATTATTATTTATTAAAAATAAAATGAATATTGAGCGACAGTACATTATTCATTAAAAATTGATGTAGTGGAATAACTCATTACCTATTTAAAAAAAATGAGTAATGTCAAGTAATACATTAGTGTTAAAGAGTTGATTTTTAAAGGTAAATGTGCGCTTGATTTATTGAGCATAAGTAAATAGCTCACCATTAGCCACTCCCATAGCGACAAGTTAAAAATTTTAGTCAAAATTTATTCATTATTTCTAAAATTTAAAAATATGAGTAAGTGAGAAATAGTTCAATTACTCATTCCATATAAAATTCAGAAATGAAAAATAAAAACATTATCCATTAAAAAAATTTTAATGAAAATTATTCAATTACTCATTAAAATAAATTTAATGGCAATTATTTCATTACTCATTAAGAATAAAAATGAGTAATAAAAAATATTACCCATTAAAAAAAATTAATAAAAATTATTTAACTACTCATTAAATATAAAATGGAAACATAATTTATTAAAAAAAAATTAATGGAAATTATTTCATTACTCGTTAAAAATAAAATCGAGTAATAAAAAATGGATATAATACTCATTAAAAAAAAAATTAATAATAATTATTTCATTACTCATTAAAAATAAAAATGAATAATAAAAAACGGTTACATTACTCATTAAAAATACAAATGAGTAATAAAAAATGGATATATTACTCATTAAAAAAAACTTTAATAGTAAATATTTCATTACTCGTTAAAAAAAAATAAAAAAGTGCATACATTTCTCATAAAAAAAAATTCAATAGAAATTATTTCATTACTCATTTTAATTAAAAAAAAGTAAGAACAAATTCCTTACTCGTTAAAATAATAATGAGCAATGAAACTTCAATGCATTCTAAAAATAGTGGTTTTTGTAAATATGCTTGTAAGTAGCCCGAAATAATGCACCAATCATTAATTGGAGAATAATAGTTTCTCTTGGAGTTTTTAATGTTAGTACGTTCAGATAACTATCGCCAATAAAAACCTTCAAAAAAATAATATCTTATGTGACCGCTATATCAAAAGCTCCATACGCAAACATAGCAAAATTATATTGACAAATTGACTTTGGGGCCACCCCGTATTAAACTCATCTTGTTGACCATTCGATTTAAATGCTAAATACAAAAAAACGCCAATCAATAAAATACACCCTTCAAACCGTACGCTAATTTCTTTTCCTATTTTTAAAACTCCCCCGAAATTACAATTTCGGCATATTTTAAGCGAACATAAAAAAATCCTCAAACGACGAAGCTTCGTGTTTGAAAACCATAAATATTACGACCCGCACAAAAATTGGGTTAGGCAAAAAACCATCAGGAACAAAAAAAAACTGTTACAAATTACGATTCGTATTAAAAAAAAATCTATTTAATGCAAATATCATAAAGGGCTACTTTAAATTTAAATTTGATTTAAAATTCTTCAAAGTTCGCCTCCGCTTCACTTGCGCCGAAACTTTCTATCCGCATAATAAATCTACATATTTCAGTTTAGGTTTCCCGGATCATCAAAAAAACAATTTCCAAAAGCATTCCGAAGTTTTCCACCTTTCCGAGAAAAAAAGTACGATAATCGAGGCGCAGTAAAACAATGCGAATTAGGGAAAGTTTCCTCTCTCGGAAAAGCTTAAAAGTTTATTAGATACTTTTTTACAAGTGTACGAATCATTACAAAGGGTTAATAAAACGCATCCCGGTAAACTTCGTCCCTTGCAATTTCCCCCAATTTATGCTCCCGCCCGGCGCCGGCGAAATGAAAAGAGACGGAAATAATGCACGTAGGTCACGTGCAGGCGGTTAGGGCAGAATGGATTGTAATATCGACCTAAAACGGGCGCGTGCGCCTCGCCTTTTCCCGGTTAGTGAACCGGAACCCCCTATAAGCATCTTGCACCCCAAATGTAGCGGCGTTCTCTTCGTATTCCTCATAGTTTCCATTTATGTTGCATTAATAAACTTCCTCTAACTCAATTTCGCCGCTAATAATAATAATATAACAAATCAAACGTGCCTTAAGGGTCTTCCGGTTAAAATCGAATTACAGTGGAAACTCGATTATCCGGACTAATTAAAGTTTGAGCTCATCCGGATAATTTAAAAAAAAAACAATTTTACCTTGTTAGGTATTTATTTACAAAAAAAAACGAAACAAATAAGTAATAATTATAAAATCAACAGTAAAAAATACCAAATAGAATCATAAAATGTTTAGATAAAATTAAAAGTGAATTGATTATTGGTAATCGTGGCGAAAAGCCGAGTGTGCACATTCGAGCTCAAAGTGGCACATTCCGATCTCGGGAAAATGAAGCGCGCCGCTCCGCGTCGCGCTTCATTTGCCTCCCTCGTTCGGAAATGTGCCACTTTTCGCTCGAATGCGCACATCGTCGCATTTATTGAATTTTTTCTATTGTATCCTTCGCCCTTTTAATCATAAATTTTAATTTAGTTTAGTAAATATCGATTTTATGTTCGAAAAACGAATTTACCATAGCAATGAGTGGAAGGAAGCGAAAAGATACAAAAATCATGTCAAAGGGAGTGAGAGGAAACGATTAAAATTATTCATCTAATATTTTTGTCTAATTTATGGGTCTAAATTATCGTGAATGGTGCTTAAAACTGAGTGTGCACATTCGAGCTCAAAGTGGCACATTCCGATCTCGGGAAAATGAAGCGCGCCGCTCCGCGTCGCGCTTCATTTGCCTCCCTCGTTCGGAAATGTGCCACTTTTCGCTCGAATGCGCACATCGTCGCATTTATTGAATTTTTTCTATTGTATCCTTCGCCCTTTTAATCATAAATTTTAATTTAGTTTAGTAAATATCGATTTTATGTTCGAAAAACGAATTTACCATAGCAATGAGTGGAAGGAAGCGAAAAGATACAAAAATCATGTCAAAGGGAGTGAGAGGAAACGATTAAAATTATTCATCTAATATTTTTGTCTAATTTATGGGTCTAAATTATCGTGAATGGTGCTTAAAACTGAGTGTGACATTCGAGCTCAAGTGGCACATTCCGATCTCGGAAAATGAAGCGCGCCGCTCCGCGTCGCGCTTCATTTGCCTCCCTCGTTCGGAAATGTGCCACTTTTCGCTCGAATGCGCACATCGTCGCATTTATTGAATTTTTTCTATTGTATCCTTCGCCCTTTTAATCATAAATTTTAATTTAGTTTAGTAAATATCGATTTTATGTTCGAAAAACGAATTTACCATAGCAATGAGTGGAAGGAAGCGAAAAGATACAAAAATCATGTCAAAGGGAGTGAGAGAAAACGATTAAAATTATTCATCTAATATTTTGTCTAATTTATGGGTCTAAATTATCGTGAATGGTGCTTAAAACTGAGTGACATTCGAGTTAAAGTGGCACATTCCGATCTCGGAAATGAAGCGCGCCGCTCCGCGTCGCGCTTCATTTGCTTCCTCGCTCGGAAATGTGCCACTTTTCGCTCGAATGCGCACATCTTCGTGTTAATTGGATTCGACTATATTAATAACAAATCCTTCAAATGCAGATTTTCTATTCGGAAAAAGTTTTTGCTTGAAAGTGCCCATACTCCTTAATAATTGAATTTTCCTATCTTATTCTTCTCTCTTACAAATAATATTAATTAAATCAAACTGAACTAAATGTGCCACTTCTCGCTTTTCTTTTAATTAAAAATTACAGTAGGGTATTTTTGCCAAAAACCACATTTCTAATTTAGTACTTTTAAGCTAGACTAGATGGGAGACTTTATCATACATAAAAAAAAATACTTTAACTCTTCCTGAATTTTGACTCTTATTTTCCCACCTTTTTTTTTAACATACCCCACCCAAGTCATTCTAAAATTGTGATGCACCACCTATGTAACATATAAATATTTTTTTCTATTTAAAAATTGAATTAATCCAATTAATGAAGTCTAATTAGGTATTTGAAAAAAAAAATTATTGATTTTTTTTTTTTAAAAACTTTATTATTAATAATATGGATATTTAATGCAAAATACTTAAAAAAAAATTTTTTTCAATTAATTATAAGCAATTAAAAATTGATAAAATTAAAAAAAAATCACGTGACTATAAACGCGCCAAAATTGGCCACCATCTTTGTGACGTCATAATGTTATAGCTGTTTAATAACAGGACAGCGTTTACGGCTATTACAGGTGAGTTGACAATAATATTAAAAATTTACTGCTAAAAAACTATTTGTTAGTTAATTCCGATTAGCTATGTGTGATAAAGGATTTATAAAGGCAAAGTCTGATAATATTCCTGATGTTGATATATTTTGACTGAATTCTACTTATTTGATTTGTATACTTAGATAAATAATAATTAATAACAATAGTGTTATAAAATACTTACATCGAAATGATCTTCACAACAAAAAAAATTCGATTTTGTTTTGGGATTATAACGATGCACTGCTTGAAACCATTTATTTCGACGTTTTTCATCTTGGGGAACATTTAAAAACATTTTGTCAGGAGTTGTTTTTGTAGTATTCGTACATAATGGTATAAAACAAGAACGATAACTTTTGAGGTTCGACATTTTCAATATAAACTTGAGTATTTAACTATGACAACAGAATTAAATAGATCAAAACACTGCATTTATTATTTCTGTATAAGCTGCAATGAATGAAAACTAACATTATGACGTCACACACGCTCGTGTTTGTTCGGGAGCTGTCGGCGTGTTTTCGGTACTGGATTCAAAAATTAATTTTTATTTTGATATAACTTTTGAAATATTGCGAAAAAAATAAAAATAAAAATAGTTTTGTTATAAAACTTATATATGATCTTTCCATTTATTACAAAAAAATTAATTCAAAGACCTAATTACAACAGTGTATACAAAATGTGCCTTAAAACTAATTTGTTTATAATTTTTACAAAAATAAAAATTACCCAAAATATTTGGAGAGATTAATTTTGACATATAAACCTTCACAATCTACAAAAGATAATATAAAAATCAACTACAGTCGAACCTAGATAAGTCGAAGTCGGAGGGACACTAAAATTAATTCGAATTATCAATAAATCGAGTTATTAAAAAAGCTTAAAAAGTAAATATATATTTGTGTATGTATATATGTTTTATGTGAAATGGTATTTTATATAACGTAATTAGAACTGTAGGTGGTTTAAAGCATACTTTAAAAATCCCGCTTTAAATAAGTCACTGTGATTGGCTCATTTTTCATACACTATTATGGCCGTTAGCTTATTGACCAATCAGAAAGGTTAATTACTTCGTAACCATAGTTATATTAGAATAGTTTTAATTCTACCTTTTTGAAATAGGCATTTTGTCGAGAAACACTTTCCAACTTGAGTTATCAAAGAATTCGAGTTGTGGAGTTATTAAAGTTAACTGTACATAAAATTTATTAAAGTGGCTAAGCTGAAAATTTTCATATTATTTACAACAATTGTTAAATGATAAAGAAAGGTGCATGTACTTATGCACGCCCGTGAGAAGTTAAACTTTTTGGCATAACTAAATTAAATGTAATCATAAATGTAAATAAATACCAGGATGTGCACATTCGAGCGAAAAGTGGCACATTTCCGAGCGAGGAGGCAAATGAAGCGCGACGCGGAGCGGCGCGCTTCATTTTCCCGAGATCGGAATGTGCCACTTTGAGCTCGAATGTGCACACTCAATTTTAAGCACCATTCACAAAATTTAGGCTAATAAATTATTCAAAAATTAAATAAATAATTTAATCCTTTTCTCTCACTCGCATCTACTAAATTCTCGTATCTTTTCGCCCACTTCCACTCATTACTACGGCAAATACGTTTCTTGAACATAAAATTCATATTTACTTTTAATTTTTTGATTTGAAAGTGAAAAGATTAATAAAAGAAAATCAATAAATACGAGGATGTGCGCATTCGAGCGAAAAGTGGCACATTTCCGAGCGAGGGAGGCAAATGAAGCGCGACGCGGAGCGGCGCGCTTCATTTTCCCGAGATCGGGATGTGCCACTTTGAGCTCGAATGCGCACACTCGGTTTTAAGCACCATTACGAAGTGTCCCGTTTTAACAGGAAAAAACGAACGCGGTTGAGAGTCCGGATAATCGCGAATCCGTATAACTGAGGTCCGGATAATCGAGGTTTTACTGTACTTTCTTTCTTCTTTGGCTTTTATTTAAGGAAAGCGCGCTTTGCCTTTTTTTTCGCCCTTAAAACATAAACAAAATCGAATTTAATAATAAGAAGCGTGGCGGTAAAAAAAACGCAAAAACGTACTACTTCTAACTTCCCCCGCCTAATTTAATAAGGGGAAGAAATTGTATCAACAGTATTCAGAAATGCTTCAACCTAAATTCACTTAGGAATAAGAGAATTTCCAAAAGAATGGGCTTTTAGATTTTTTATGAAGCCGAGAAAAATCGCGAAGATGACACGGTTACGCGAAAATAAGAGATATCGTGTTTCGTGCCATTTCGAAGGTACGAACAAATAAAATTAAGCTAATCAAATTTCGTGCAAATATTGGCGAGCTTTTGTAATACTATTTTGTGCAAAACTAAACCGGTTGTTTAGATTTGGTTTTATTGTTTGAAATTTGAGATTAGACGTGCGCGAATCGCGTTATTTTCTTACTTGATAATCTGAAATTGGCTCGTTAAAATTTAAACAAAGAGGGCTGACGTTTAGATTTCTAATATATCACTCCGGGGATTTCTGAAGATCTCTTCGGGATTTCCTGGGGTTGTGTGGCGAGTTTTTGGGGATTTCATTATGTCTAACATTTTTAACGTTTAATCTATACATTTTTATTTAGCCAAGAAAAGCAAATTAAGGGCAAATTATTAGAAGAAAACTTTTTTTGGGCTTTCCATTACTTATAACGAACATGTCAATTATAACAGAAAAAAAACACGTTTTGTTTTTTCTAGAAAAAATTACTGGTATTTTTTTTATTACACGGTAAACCACCTAGTGAATGACCGTTACGAAACATAATGTTTAGAATAGTAAAAAAAATAATTTATATTCATGATATGTTCATTTATGCAATCTTGCATGTCTTCTTTTTCATTTAAGTGAAAGAAATAAAAGTAATATAGCAGTGAATAGCTAAAAGAGTTAAATTTATATTGCAGCTTGAAAGATTTGAAAATAATGCTAAAGCTTTGAAAAACACAATTAAAAAAGATAGGTGTAACCTTCAAAGCGCCAACAAAACCTAGGAGTTATAAAATATCAAAGAGAACTTTAATAAACAAACTACACAAACGTACATCGAAAGTGTTTAAATTAAATTTTACAAAATTTTATGAATTACTCGTTTTTAATAGGTGAATTAATTTTTCAGACATTCCCCGGGCTATACTTCGATCAATATTTGCAAGAAAAGGTCATTTACTGAACTCCCCATTTTATACTCTTTATATGTAGTTAATTTTACAAAGTTTATGACGAAAATTGCGATAACGTTTTCATTAATTCAGAAACAAAATTATTATCTCGTTCCAACTGTAACGGTTGTTTGCGGTTTATTAATTTGTTTACTATTTTTGTATATAAATATAGGTCTTGATGTAACAAATCGGTCAATTGCTGGGCGTTTTACCCTACTTTTTATTAAAATTTATTTGTTATAAAATATGGCAAGATCAAGAATAAGGGTCGTAACAGGCACATGGAAGACGACAATGATGATGGTGATGACAAAATATTGTAGCAAACGCGACAAATGAATGTTGCGAGCGCGATAGGTTAATTTAATCGAACGCCAGAGATTAATATAAGCGAACGCGATACATTATTCTAAAAACACGCAACCTAAAAACTTCTAACTTACACTACCTTGAATGTAGCTATCGCTAAAGGTGAGAATTATATCGTTCTTTCTGGAAGCACTAATACTGATACCGAGACACGCATATAAGCGTAGCCGACTCCCGTAATAGGCAGTTTAAGACTAAGTTTCGTTCGTTCAGTTCAATGTTCTAACTCAGCTGGTGCCCGGTGAAACGCGAGGTAATCTCTAACGCTTTTTTTAGATAAATGTTGTAAATATATAACATTGTAAATAAATACGAGTGTAAATCAATTAGTTTAGTGAATTGGAACTGTAAGTAAATTAAATGAGTAATTATTAAGTAAATGTTCTAGTATTTAAGTTAGTGGTGTAGGCAAATCTGATAATTCTTTAGTTAAATAAATTGTTATTGTTAATAAAATAAGTGACCGACTGTTATTATTCGCAACCCTAGTAAAATAGTAAAATACATATAAAAGTGTTTCGATATCGCTGTTTTAACGATGCGTACCATTTCCCTTTGCTTCGATTACAGATGTAATTCGAGCAGGCATTGTAAAAACAAAAACTTTATAGAATTAAAGCGTGAAAAAATCTCATATTCCTTTGATTTAAAAAGAAGATCAAGTTATATCAATACTCATTAAAAGTATGAATGTTCCTGAATATTTGCTGTTTGGGGGTTGTACAGGAGTGAGCACAAGTCAACGCAAAGCATAAAATTATGGCTATGCTTACTTTTAATTTATTTTTGATTATTAAGTAGTTATTAGTAAGTGTAATTATGAAAATAATTTAAATAGAACAGATATAATGAGATCTGGCTATTTTAAATATTATGGCAAACTAACAGTTAAAAAAATAATAAAACCGGCGCGTTAGAAGTTATACTTATTTGTTGTAGTTGAATTAAATATAACGTGTAAAAATTAATATAAATAAATTCAATAAATACGAAGATGTGGGCATTCGAGCGAAAAGTGGCACATTTCCGAGCGAGGGAGGCAAATGAAGCGCGACGCGGAGCGGCGCGCTTCATTTTCCCGAGATCGGAATGTGCCACTTTGAGCTCGAATGTGCACACTAGGTTTTAAGCACGATTCACAATCATTTAGACCAATAAATTAGACAAAAAATCAGTACAATAATTTTAATCGTTCCCTCTCACTCGTACTACCAAGATGGTCGTATCTTTTCGCTCCCTCCCACTCATTGCTATGGTAAAAACACGTTTTTCAACCATATAACCGATATTTACTATATTAAATTAAAATTTTTGATTTGAAAAAGCGACGAATAAACACGAATATTATAAATACGAGGATGTGCTCATTCGAGCGAAAAGTGGCACATTTCCGAGCGAGGGAGGCAAATGAAGCGCGACGCGGAGCGGCGCGCTTCATTTTCCCGAGATCGGAATGTGCCACTTTGAGCTCGAATGTGCACACTCGGTTTTAAGCACGATTCCCAATAATTTTGGTGATGAAAAATTAGTAAATATATTTTATCGTTCCCTTTCACTCATACTTGTGCGTTTCTCCTATCTCTTCGCTCGCTCCCACTCATTTGCTATGGTAAAAATACGTTTTGCGAACAACAATCAATATTTAAATTAAATTTGTTGATTGTAAAGAAAGTTTAATTGACAAAACTCAATAAATACAAAGATGTGCGCATTCGAGCGAAAAGTGGCACATTTCCGAGCGAGGGAAGCAAATGAAGCGCGACGCGGAGCGGCGCGCTTCATTTTCCCGAGATCGGAATGTGCCACTTTGAGCTCGAATGTGCACACTCCGTTTTAAGCATGATTCACAATAATTAATTTACTTTCTTAGACGTACAAAGTTTCACATTGTCGAATTTCTGTTAGCAGTGCGCCTGCGCAACTTTCTTTGCATGCTAATATTTTACTCTCAATGCACCAAAAGAAGTATAACTTCAATAATATTTTACAAATTCATTTGTGCACCTCTATAATTTACTTTATTTTGCAATAATTAAAATATGTATTAGAGTTAATAGTGGTTAAATATTTAACATCTTTAATTATAAAATTATTGAGATTTTTTTTAATTCTTTCAACTTTCATGTAACTCATGAAAATTATAATTTTCTAATTGTAGGTCGCTCTTTAACAAAAAATTAAATTTTTAAAACACTTCCACAACGTTGGATTTTCATTCTAACTCATTCAAGTTTCTTCGAATATTTTGTGCAAAAATTAAAACTGAAAAATGTCAGAGTTTTTGAAGATTATAATTAAAATTCATCAAATTTCGAAGCAATAAGTCGCTTAAAGCCCTTCGTTAAATATTTTCCGAGTCTAAAATAAGCGATGACTATTAAGACTGTGTTCTAAAGACATCGTTAAAATTCATCTCTTAATAAGTAACTTAAATGTTTCCTGTTATAACGAAACGCTGAACGAAACGTTCGAGCTGTCAATCGATAAAATATTAAAGAAACTTAATTAGTACATGGAAGAACACCTTCCATCCTTAGCGCGCTTTAATGGATTAATTAAAAAATATCTAAAGCACTGCAAAAACAAATATAATGCATTAGGGGCCTAGTTCATTGACGTTACGAATTGTGCTGTGAACGCCTTCCGCATGAATTACCCACGAACCTCTGTGAATTCCCACATTTCCCCGCTTTCTAACCAGCGTGGCGGGAATTTTAAATTAATAACATTTACAAACAGAACTCGCACCTATTGACAGTTAATGGAGTTACCATGGTTTTGCAGCACAAGTGCAGGTTGATCTTCTCCATGCAGTGATTTTGATTAAAACTTCATAATTTATTATCTCCGCTTCTTAGCAGCACAAAAACGCATTATTATTATAATGCATTAACGTTTCATTGCTCATTATTATTTTAACGAGTAATTATTTTTCTCTTCATTATAACTACATTGTTTACTTTTAATGAGCAATGTATCCAATTTTCGTTTTTATATTTAATGAGTAATAAAACTATTTATCAATACGATTTTTTTTTAATTTTCATAAATAATGAATAAATCTCGACTGAAATTTTTAAATACCCTCTGTGAAAATTGAATCATTAATCCCACTACTGGAGCCTTTTTTACTTGTGCTAAATATAATTTGCACACCTTGCGCGCATTTATTTTTAAAAATCCCGCCTCGCCTTCGTTAAGTTGAATACAACCAATGACCGACCTAATAAACAGGCTACGGAAATGACGCCAATATCCCTAACAATCAACTCTATAGGAGAGAATTTTGTATTTGAGTAATGTATTGTCCCACAATACTCATTTTTTTAATGAGTAAAAAATAGTCGGCTAAATTCATTTCTGAAGAGTTCGTTCAAAGAATTTTTAGTAATAAAAAAGATTGAGATATGTTTTTCAATAGCACACCCCTATTTTCAATATCTTTCTTAGTGATTGGGCGAAGTATCATTTATAATCAATTTTATTATAAACAATTAATTTTATTATCCTAAAATAGTTATGTAAATCAAATGAAAACCTTTTGGAAGAGATTTATAAAAAAAAAATTTGCAATACAGTAAAACCTCAATTATCCGGACCTCAGTTATTTGTAAATATATACCTAACAACTAGCAAAATTCGCTTTGCGAATTCTGCAAGACAAAATCGCTTCGCGATTTTGTGTAATGCATTGCTGTGAAATTAATTTCATTATATAATTTAAGTGCTTTGCGTTTAAGACATTCGATTCATGATAAAAGTTATATTTTCTTAAAACATCCAAAACTTTAGAATGGTGTGATCAGAACAAAATTGCTTTGTGAACAAAAAGTAAATTAAAGTAAAATTAATTCCTTACCATCATTAAAATAACTTTATCAATATTGTATGCCGCTTAATAATGAAATAACTACTTGTTCATTTTTTGTAAATAAACGCTTTCGCGTTTAAGGCCTTCGGCTCCTAGCAAAAGTATGTAGAAACATCTTTTCAAATAACCATGGAACTAAAATATTTGCTAAGTTATTAATTTTTTCTTAAAAAAAAGTTTATGTCAAATTGACCATTCTTACACTTTAAAAATTCATTGCAAATGTCGTCAAATAGAGCTTTTGATTTTGTTTTTGGATTGTGAAGTGCCGCTGCCGGCAGTGCTAGGATACGATATTTACCTCCAGAAGAACAAAATTTCCACGAATCATTTGTGATCCGCAAGCTCTGCTATCAGAGGGGTGCGAGCTGGTGTGAAGGTCTTTTAAAACTTTTTCTGTTTACTAAAGCCGCGTCATATCGTGTATACCATAATTTTAAAGCTTTTTCCATTTTCCTTTTAAGCCTTTAAAAGTACACGTTTTATAGTGAGAATTGCAATCGGCAAAAAATTACCTTTTAATTGGTTTTTATCATTTTTAAGCCAAAGTTAACTTTTAAGAAATTAAAATTATAAAGAAAATGATCTTGAAACTTTAAGGATTCCGTTCGTGTACATCACGGGGTGCCATTAAATCGTTTAGGATGTAAAAACCTCAAAATTAATTCGTTTTAGCTAAACAATATTCTCATTCGACATTTATCGGCAAAAGACGTAGGTACCGTTAACAAAAGGGAAATTTGCATTTAATACGTAATAAGTAGCAAGTTTGACTCTAAATAGGGTAGTATAAGACGAAGATATATTAAACAAACAATCAAAGTCTAAAAACAAATTTTAATATCCCTGTTAAAATTTTCCATGCTCGCTGATATGTTAACTTTTCTATAAGTAAGTATACTTCGAAAGCATTCCATGTGATTAGCAAGAGTGATGCAACCTGAGAAATTTGACAATATAATCAATTTTTAATTTTTGCAATTCTTTCGAAGTTATTAATCAAGTCCATTCACGCTCGATTCAAAAATGTCAAATTAACCTTTAGCTAATTATATGATTTTTTTGGTTCTTTCGATGTGTTTGATTACATGTATACCCTGTGACTAAATCATGGATCACTCGATTTAATTTACAGTAAAATCTCTCGTGGCGATCATCTCTATAAGGAGACCCCTCAAAAAGCGGTCATTATGCTTCAGAACAGATATATCGTAATTTAATTCTTCTTAAAAATTTTCTTTTAGGTCACCACTCTTTAACCCGACCGCGACCATTAATTGCGCGACCGATACTTTTCAAAATTTTTTAAACTTAGAAAATTTTGTACCTATAGATAATAGCTACAAAAGCGAGCGTACGTTAAACAAAATGCATTTACCTGCATTATTTATGATTCTAAGCCCGATTGATATTTTAATTCTTTCATTCTCCGTAAAGTAAAAAAAACTTCATTTACCATATATTGTATCCGTGTATATATAAGAATACTACTCTGTTCATAATAACTTTGATTTAATAACAATATAATTCTATACGGAGAAAAAAATATCGTCAAAATAACTATCTGACGTATCCTCAATTGACGTATTGTCAGAACAACTATTCGCTTGGCTAATGTAATGACATTTATAAGTTAATTTGACAGTTCATAGTATGATCAAAACAGCACTACATATTATACTTATAATAAGGATTCATTTATTTGATTCAAGCGTTCAACGAAGAACTCTCGTGAACGTGTGCAGTTTCCGTCGCGTAGGTAACTGTACAGTCAATTTGAGAATTTGTATAAATAAAATAGCGATACGTATGGACATTTTGACGATATTTTGTTCTCTGTGCATAACCGTTGAATCACCATGACCAAAATCGTTTGGATGTCTAAAACAATAATACGTATCGTTACTTTGATGATCCGCAATAAGGAAACTCCGGATAGCTAAATTAGCTATACGGTGTATCCCTGTGAAAGATGACTATACAACGTATAGCTAAAATTCGTGTTGACCTGTGTTATTATTAAGATTATAAGCTGTTCCTCTGCGGAGTATAGCCTTTATACCTATACCTCTATAATGTGTCCAAATTTCATTAAAATCGGTTAAAACGTATTTAAAAATGATTTTTTTATTTATTACATAAGTAAAATAAAAATCTGAAACTTGCACGATCAACATATGTTATTACAACCAACCTACTCTCGAAAGATGATTCCGATATTCCTCTGCGAGTAATCTACTTATGTCCTTTATAGTAAAATATAGTTTTTATTTTTGGGGCGCACCACGTAGAATCAATTGAAAAATATATATTATATAAAAGAGTGTAAGGGTTCTAAAAATTATTTCATAATTTGGCCCAAATAATACCACACATAAAAAATATTTTTGAATTTTTTTTACTGGATCATGAAATCTTATACGACTGTTATTTTGTCCTGCGATACTATAACACACTCAAATTTTATCAAGATCGATTAAGCCGTTCCTGAGTAAAAAATTAAATTTTTAGTATTTTTTAATTTCTTGAAAACAGGCTGAGTTAAAAATCTGAGATTTTCACGATCTTAATACAGTGGTACCTCGATATACGAGTGCCCTAACATACGAGTGTTTTGAGATACGAGCCGCCGAGCGAGCGATATTTTGCTTTGAGATGAGAGCAAGATTTGAGATACGAGGACAGTTTTTAAACTATCTGCAGGTAAAATGAGCAAAGCGTGACGAAAAAGCGAAGACCAGTAATGAAAATTAAGCGCTTCCGTAAGCACTTCACTTTTTTTATTATGTTTTTATAGAATATGTATTTGTTATTTATAAACATTATAAATGTTTCTTTTGTAAATACATTTTTCTTATTCAAAACACTTAAGGTAAAACAACTGAGGTGATGTTTTGGGAGCTGGAACGGATTAATGGCATTTCAATTAATTTCAATGGGGAAAATTGCTTTGAGATACGAGAAATTTGACATACGAGCAAGGTTACGGAACGAATTAAACTCGTATATCGAGGTACCACTGTACTTCATAAGTACCTTACGTACTCCCAAAGTGGCGTATATTTCCCGGCAATTTTGACACGCTTATAACCATATGCCCTTTAAAGTTCTTTTAAAAGATTACACAAAACCTATTTTTTATAATAAGCTTTACCTTGCTTTTTTAATATCCTCACGTCCTGCCATTTCGTCCTGCTTTGGTGGACAATCACACATGCACAGACACACGCACCTACACGCACACGCACACACATACACACAAACACACACAACACGCATATATATATACATAGCGCACCGATCTTCTGGACATAAGTTTTCTAACTGAACAGACAGCAAAATAGATGTTCAGGAACCCTCAAATTTTGCCTCTCTAAAACGTCATAAAATTTAAACTGCATTTATTATGGTTTTAAACTCAAATCTAGTATCTACTGTCCTTTTCTTAAAACATAAATCGCCATTGATAGAAACTAAACAAAGCGTTACTTCCTGCCCATTGAAATCTAAATTTTGACAGCTACCAATAAAATATAATGTTTATGATTTTCTTAAATTGCACTGCTTGGTTAAAATTTTAGGATACTGCAATAATAAATTTTGAAATGTTTTTATAACAGGCTAAGAAACAATCGCTCGCGTATTTACAGAGAATTTTAAATTAATGTATATAAAGCGTTAATATGGTAAAACATCCAGCGAATGACCGATTTGTTGTATCGAGAGCTATTTCGATTTAAGAAAATTGTAAACGTGTTATGTCTATCTTAATGTGAAAATATGGGATTTACGTTCCACGATGGTTGATATACGTTGTATATATGTTACCGTGTAAACCCGATGTCTGGTAAATGTCTAAATCTTCCAGTAAATGGCAACATTCACGAAGTCGCTTTATGTATGTCCTAAATATTTGCTAAATATGCACTGATAGCGAATGTCGAAATAATCATAATTTTAGATTCTTCTAATTCAAACAAAATGAAAATTTTTATATTATAAAAAACAATAGGAGAAGCCTTAAGTAATACCATAAAATTAATCATATTATTGAACTGAAAACAAACAATACACTAAAAAATCTAAAATAGTATTAATAATAAATGTACACCTAAGTAATTGTAATAAAACCTAAAATATAAAATAACACAGCCTGTCAAAAACACCATAAAATATCGGAAATTTTTGACCCTTTAATTTTTGTCTTAGTGTATGAGAAGTATAAATTAAAGCTACATCATAAAATATACAAATTGGCAAGAAAAAATAGCAGGTACCTACTAAATACATATAAAAATTCAAAACTGATATTTTTAAATATGTTAGTAAAATGCTTATTTTACCAAAAGAACTGTACATTTAACGAATTTTGTAGAAAATAATTATTTTAATTGATGTGTTTAAAATTTAAAGAAACAAAATTGTTATATATATTAACGATTGACAATGGTACGCCAAAATGCTGCTTTATATAAATAAGTGAGTTTAATCCACCTCATTCTATTTGGTTTTATATTTTTTCTATAAAATAATGTAGATGGCGACCCCTATTTAAAATTTTTAACGTTAAAACATATTCTAATGTTTAGGTAAAGATCCCCATATAAAAGACCAAGGACGAAACACTTTCCGAAACCCAAACAACTACCTGCTTATGGACCCTTCGTTAACAAAGAGAAGGATTCCCGTTATATTGCAGACAACAGATATTTGAGAAATCAAATTTCTAAATTTTTATTAACACATGTATAATGTTTCCAAAGCGGGAAAAATCTTAATATCATTCGTAACTATGGAAAAACAAAAAATTGCGAATTTTACGTGCAAAACCGACTTTTAGGTCAAAATTTGCAAAAAGGGTTAAATTTGCATAAAACTTGTTAAAACCTCTTAGAGAAACTATATCGAGTCGTCTATATCTTTTTGTTTTAAAACGCTTAAATTACGGCAGAAATAAGGTTTTCTTAAAAACCGTCCGACGCCACCCCTTCGTCCCCGCGGAAAAAATGTGTCCCAGAAAGTATAAACCGACCCCCATCGTATCCCGAAAGCGGATGTTGCTAAGAGTCCCCGTTCGAAAACTGCATGGAAAAACCGTTTTTGAAAATAGTCAAGGTCGCGTTTGCGAACTCGTGTACAGCCAAAAGTAAACCGCCAATCAATCCCAAATTTTCAGGTGTGATAGCTCAGAGATCGGAGGGTGCCCATGCTAGGTGAATATTACTTCTCGCCACGTTATCCACCTGGTGTTCGTGAAAAGAGGTAAAATTTGTGTCGTCAGAAAACGTAGATTTTGTGTTCGAACGGCCCTACGTCGCTTAGGAAAAGGAATTCGGAAATTTCGATTTCGGTCCCTCGTAGCGGCATTATTTCGCTACAACTTTGATCTAGAAATCGATGCGCCGAGAACGACGGTGGCGGCGGTGCACGAGCTGGAGGCAAAGAACCGGAAAAGCACCAAACGGGCCCTTTTCTTGCCTAGCCTCGGAGAAGATGCCGCTTGAATGGCTAGCGGTATCTAGGTACGGGTCTCGGGACGGACCACCTTAATGATGTAGCCTCGGGGGTACGTCGACCCTCTAGATTTCGAGATATTTGCAAAAAACGCATTTTTTTTGGCGTCTCGAGTTTTATTTCCTCCGTAGCTCCACGGAGGTTGGACCTACGGAGACGAGCCCCGGTCTCATCTTAATTTTTTCGAAATCTTCGTCGACCGGGTGCTTAAGCTCGAAAATCGGACGATAAATACGGCAGTTAGACCCCGAAAAGTAGGTTTTTTTGAAGTTTTTTTATAAGTATATAACTAG